>OY987313.1:18741610-19337290 GCA_963920655.1 Geranium rotundifolium | reverse complement strand
CCCAGGGTATAGTATGAAACTCAATCCTCTCGTTACATCCGAGGAACCCTCATTACACATTTTCCTCGACAAGGTTCACTTTCCCCCCTAGGGTATAGTATGGAACCCGATCCATTTTTTACACCCGGGGAACCCTCGTTATACATTTTCCTCGACAGGGTTCAACTTTCCCCACGTATGATAAAGTATGGAATCCAGCCCCCTGTTAAACCCCGAAAACCCTTATTACACATTTTCCCTGACAGGGTTCAGCTTTCCCCACCTAGGATATAGTATGGAACCTGATCACCTCGTTATAGTCGGGGAACTCTCGTTACACCTTTTCCCCGACAAGGTTCACATTTTCCTCCTAAGGTATAATATGGAATCCGGTCCTCTTCTTACACTCGGGGAATCCTCGTTACAGTCTGGGAACCCTCGTTACACATTTTTCCGACAGGGTTCACCTTTCCCCCTAGGGTATAGTATGGAACTCGATTCCTCGTTACAGTCGAAGAACCCTCGTTACTCTCAGGGAACTCTCTTTACACCCGGAGACATATTTAGACTTCTCAAATTTTTGTGGATGAATGATCTTTCAGTATTCTTTTCTCATGGATTCATAGTTTCCATATTACTTACTGTTCATAACATGTTTCAGTCTCAAACTCTCTAATTTATGGGGAGTTATTGTTGAATAGATTGTTGTCAATTGCTTCCCTCTGTTCATGTGTGCTTATTTTGGGGAAATGGTCTCTCCAGAACCTGTTTCAGTGTTATTTTCTCATTCATTTATAGTTTCTCAATTACTGTTAGAAACATGTTTCAGACTACTCCAACTCTATGATTTTTGTTGAATTATTGTAAAATAAATTGTTGTCAATTGCTTCTCTCTCTTGATATGTGATCATTTTTGTGAAATGGTCTCTCCAAAACCTGTTTCAATATTCTTTTCTCATGGATTCATAGTTTTTTAGTCACTGATAGGAAGGTGTTTCAGACTACCCAAAATTTCATATTTGTGTTTAAGTTTTGTAAAAGATTGATTATCAGTTGTTTTTATCTTATATATGCTCATTTTGATGAAATGATCTCTCCAAACACATTTATTCTGTTGCAGAAGCTAAAATTGAGTGAAATCATGCATTGATATTTAAAAAACTCTCTGTTAAGAACATGTTTCAAACACATTTATTATATGACAAAAGCTAAAGTTTTACATAATTGGGTGAAATCACTTTATTGATGAGAAATCACAAGTAACAATCAACAATAACTGAGTGACTGCTCGATCAACACATTAAATGGGAAAGTCTCAAGATTACATATTACTGCTATCAAAACATGTTTCAGACTTGAAATACGTTTCAAACTCGAAACATGTTTCAAATTATCAAATGTTCGAATTCACCAATTTTTCAGAAATCCTAGATTATTGGTGAGTTAAACTCTAGAAACCAAAATCGTGAGATTTGTTGATTGTTGCTGAGAAATCGCGAAAAACAATCACGAAGAATCACAAAATTGACAAGAGTAAATTCAATTTCCAACGATCGATTGTTGAATATCGATCGATCGGTTGATGAATCGTCATTGTTGATTTAGAATCGAGGCCAATTGTTGCAGAACCACAACCAGTTGCTACATAATCGCGATCAGTTGCTGAGTTGCTGCAGAATCGCGTGTAGTTTCTCCATCAATTGCGTGCAGAGTAGCAAATCGCGCGCATAGTCTCGAATTGCGAACAATTTCTGCGCATAATTGGTGAGTGTAGAGTGACAGATCTGCCCTTTAGCATGTTTATTGAATTAATTTTCAGCAAAAATTAATTATTTATGAGAGCTATTGATCATATTTCATCCAATGTCTGAAATCTATTCCTATTTTCCTATTTGAATGTTGGTTTTCAGCGGAATGCATCGTATATGTTAACACTTAAATATAAAATAAAAAAAATCATATATTAAGACAAATAATAAACAAAAAAAACTTTAAAGTGAACTGGAATTTAATCTATCAATAATACCCTTAAATTCAAGGGAGATTTCGTTAACAACCCCAATAAACTCAATTTACAAGAAAATAGCCTAAAATCAAATGGAAATGTATCTAAAATTATTAAATAAACTTGTTTGTACAATTGGAATGCTACAATGTTGTAACACAAATGTATATAGACAAGCAAATTCTTCTGAAATTGCTCATTCATTTCCTCTTGGGAATCCTACATCCTCTCCCTACTAAACCCCTATCAAGTTTAAATTAATCTGAAGTTCAATGCTGAAAAATACTCCAGCTTCTATGTGTAAGGAATAAAAAAATTGGCCAACCGATCGAGGAGACGAGAGAAGAAGAAAATGAATCATTTTGTGTAGGAGTCGCGGCTCAAGCTCTTTCGCATCCTGTTGGGTTCAAGAATTTCTCGTAAGGACTGGAAGGCGGTAGTTTGAAAGAAGGATGACTGTTCTCTTGAGAACTGGGAAGAAATAAATCCTCCATCATGACATGCTCCTTGTTTCTCCATCCCGTGCCTTCTTCTGTGATATCCATATTCTGAAAGACAGTAACGATAATAAAGATATCAATGAAAATGAAACGAGAAAAGAAAGAATTTAAACATGCCTATGGTCAAGTATATCGTTGGCTTCCAAGAAAAAATCTCTTCCATCAATCACCATTCTCGTGTTTTGCAAGAAGCCCAAATGTTACTGAAAACTCAATGAATGTTCAAAGAAGTCAACTTTTTTTGTCATGGTGATACCAGAAACTCATAAAGGTTATGATGTTTCAGATGTACCATGCATAATTTCAGAGGCCTACACTACGCAATAATGAAGATTTACTCTTGAATTTTATGAAAATGAGATAATTTCTTGATTATTTGTTTGTAAATCAACTCACTGTGTTGAGCAATAAGGCACTGTTCTTCTCATTTGCACTGGAATATTCTACTGCCTTTACATCCCGTTGAAGCACGGACATCTTCTCTTGTTTGCCAGTGAAAAAGGCTTCGGACTGACTTATCATCTGGTCATAAGGTACAGGACCTGTTGGAAAGGGAAAGCTTGCAACTTGCTCGGCCGTCTGCCTAACCTGTGGACAGAAACCGTTCATATTACAACAACAATGTATCCATTCTGACAAAGACGATCATCCATGACACCTTCAACTTTCTGAGCATCCTCAAGTCGCCACATTAGTCTGAATACCAATCTTAGTGGTTTGGGACGTCGCATACTCTATGAATAAAACGTTAATCAATGCTCAAATACTTCAATGTCATATCCCATGCAAATGTCAAGCAACTTATCATGCTTATCATATCTACTCCCTTCATTCTAACATGAATACCCTATTTAAGCTGCATATCTCGCCATAAGTGTCTTACTTTCTTAAATTGGAGGACCTGGAATAAGTGTCCACTTTATTATTTAGGAAGTTTGTTATGATTGGATTACCGATAATATCAGATAAGTGAATTAGATAGAAGCTCATACGGGTTTATCTCATGGAGCATGTGGGATTAAGTGAACCATCACCACTATTAATCCTCAATTTTTGCAAAATGTCCTATAGGAGATTTATGTTTAGACTAGAGGAGTAATATTTAATTTCTGATTTTTTGCGTATTGACTGTTTGATTACTAAAATCCTATTCTTCAAGTAATATGAAACTCCAAGCTACCATAACACAAAATAAAAATTAAAATGTCAGAACTATAGAGCATGTTGTACCGATTCCATCAGCTCATTGGCGCTTATGATTTCTGTACTAATGGAGGTTGAGATTTGATGATCTGAATGGCTTCCGCCCGCTTGAGGGAAACTTCCTTCGTCATCAGAAAAGTCAGCGGCAGACAGTGCCTGAAATAGACCAACACAGTAATGTATCTGTTGCATAAGCTAGTATATATAACATAAAGGTGCATTTAATACAAATCTTACCTCACCAAAAGCAGGAAACTCACACTGCCTAAGAGGAGAGCACGGCCACGAGGTATCTATAAATAATGAGGTTCCTGATGGATATGCATCATCAGGTATAAATCCCTCCAAGAGTTGCTTCTGTATGTCTGACAACTCCTCCTATCGGAAAACATAAGGAGTTTAAACATCAAATCTCGGAAGGAAAACAACAAATGGCATAAAACAAGTCTGATTAAGAGGGGCCAATCAACCCCCATATAACATACCTGATACCCAAAATAAATACTTCCTATGCACCAAAATAAGTGTTACATTTGACTGTTTGCAAAAACCTAAACATTCAAATTTTAGTGCTCGACTTCCCAGCATTTATCCTTGTGTGCCCACTACACAAGTTGTTATAACTAACTTATGGGTAATTCATGTTTAACTAGGGGGGGGGGGGGAGTATGTAGTTAACAGTATTCAAACTAGTAACAATGCACTTCATTACAAGAAAATCACCTCTGACAAATTTCTATATTTAGTTCTGAAGTGAGATACCACGGCATCCTTCAACTCTCTTTCATCTGATTCTAATGTCAAGAGGGAATTCAATGCATCAACCTCATCTTCCTGTGATCCATGTGTTTTCTCTTTATCGAAGTCTATGCAAACAGCTTGCAGCCTGATATTGTCGACCAGCTCTAGATAAGGATCGACCTGTAAATATTATTGTTATCCGTACACCAAAAGAATTTTTTTACCAACAATATTGCTATTAAATCCCAAAAAAGCAAAGTCAAGGGTGAAATAGCTTGTCTAAAGAGGCAAGAGACGAACTGTTGAATCTGTCAGAGGTGCTTTAACAATAGGAATTAGCTCTGGAAAACTGCTTGCTCTGGCCGAAAAAATAAGCATGTATGATGCCAATGTAAAAAGAGACCTTCTGCGAGATGGGCGTATACCTCCTTCAGTATGCATATAAGAAGCATATATCAGGCATTTTCGTAAATGAGTGTATATAGCATAAGTTCACACTTAGCCTTCTGAAACAACATCAATCAGGATGAACCATTCATGATTCATCAATTTGTTTGTGTTGTAAGGGCTGCAGATGGACCATATTTGTATGACAAGTAAATATTATAATTCATAAAATCACAGGAAATGTACTTCTAAATAAGAAACCCAGCTTACCCTCTTGATCTAGAGAGAGGCTTCTAAGAGAGAATGCCAGTTGAAAACATCGAACTAAAGCGAGATGACTGGATGTCTGTCATGTACAAAATTATTCATTATGCAATTCGATATATCAATTGAAAAAACATGAACAGAAATTTCTATGCTATTAAAGAAAATATCATCAAAGTGGGTTCATAAGGTGCACTAAATCATAAACTTCTTTGCTTTTACAGTAGCCCTCATCACAACGTTTCCTTCTAAGCTACAGACTATTTGGCTACTATGTTGCTAAATAAATGTTGCTTGCTAAGTTGCTAGTTTAAGATCTATGCTACCCTAACCCAACCCTTGACTTTCCGCCCGAGTCCAAGATCCAGGTAACAACATGGTGTTAACGTTCATTATTTGAAAAGATGAGGCAAAATGCAGAGGGAGAGAGGGAGAGTAAAAAGGGCAACTAAATGCAATCAATAATAGCAAAATGTATGCAGAAGCTCTCACCTTATATCGACCAAACAGTAAAGCAATGTTATAAGTGTGGGCCATTGCCTCAAAATTTGCAGGGGTATTTTCCGCAGATGTTGCTTGAACCCATATTAATGATAGTATAAGACTAACTTGATGACTACTTAATCGAAGGGAAGCTGGCTTCTGCAAAGAAGATAATCAAGGCAATTATATAGGGTTAGAATAAACAAATGCATATTGTGGACTGAAAAAACAATAGATATGTAAAAAGGCAGCTAAATTGGATCTAGAATTAAAAACCCTGGCAATACGCACACAGAACATAAATATAAACTGTAAACTAGTGAAGTACAACGAGAAAGCGTTTAGAATTTCATACTGTTTTTCCACCAGTCAAATCGCGCTTAAAGCTGCATGAATGACTATGTGATGGGTGCAATTTAGCTTGTTTCAAACAATCATCTGGTATTTGATTTGCTTCCTCCCTCAGTTCTCCCTCCACTGATTCTGCTTTGTCCTTATTTTCATCACGGTGGGAGAAATTTCTACTTCTTACCTTCTGCGCTGTACCTATTGAAAAAATCCTAGAAAACACCCTTGATGTTGTCTTGTTTTTGTCTGACCATGGAGAATGGATTGGTGGAAGAAGTACAGTGGAAAAAACGTTGTGGGCAACCACTCGTGTTTCAGGGTCTGGGTGAGCCATTGCTAGAAGCAACTGATGGAATAGAGCTTCAGGAAAAGTCTGAAACAGGGAATAAATGTTGTCCCGTGAACTTAAATAACTTCATAAGAATGGAATAGCAACAGAATACTGCAATATTTAAGTTCACCTACCTTCTTGTGGTACGACACATTAGGGACGGAAGATATAATTTGTGCAGTATGATGAGCTGCAGATATGGTTGATCTGGCTACAACGGCTGTAGTTGAAATATTCTCCACTACAATAGCCAGCATATCAAGAATTGGACCCACATCAGCAACCTGTTAATGAGACAAAGTGTTGGTGCTCACAAGGGTAACTATGATGGCCTGGAACTCTTGCTTGTACATTTTTTTATCAGCAAGATTATTATCATATAGTTTATTCTTCTTGAAGTAAGAAGTCCCACCTCAAATAAAAATAGAAAAAATACATATAAAGGGAAGAGTCAAACTCAATCACTAAGGTTGCCATTTTAGCTGCAAAGCCCGATCTGATGTATGTACCTTGATTTAAAATTCAGTAATACTCAAATCATAATTCACATTACACCAGTGACCTGCATTACATGTATGCCCCTTTCTCTGCTTGATGAGTGTGGGCAAGCGTGTGTACGTGTTAGAAGTGAAAAACAAGGAGGGGTTAAGTTTGATTAAAGAAATATGTCTTTAGTTTTTATATATCTGGACTTAATTTTAATGTTGACAAAGAAAGTGTGGCATGGCATAATAGAATCAGAACTGCAGTGAATATGAGATTTAGCGTAGATCAACTTGGAGAGAGATGCTTGACTTATGGTGCTAGTCAGGAAGGAGCTGTCCATTCAAAGTCATTGTCCATGAATAGAGCAATTTAAATCAAGTGAAGGAAGAAAATAGTGGTGCTGGGATAATAAAGGAAGAGTTTTTGCAGATTGAATCAAATTAAAGTATATAAAAAGAAAGAAAAGACAGCTGATAAAGAATATGTGTCCTGCAAACATCATTTTTTTATGTTTGAGCAATGTAGAACTACTAATATTTTAACATAAGCCTGGTAGGAAATGTCAATGATGCAATGTAGAACTACTAATATTTTAACATAAGCCTGTGCAGGAAATGTCAATGATGCTGTTATGGTTTTCCACCGATCTTAAGAAGTTTATATGAGTGATTTTACTTACTGGGCCACGGGAAAGCTGGAACTAATGCAAGAATGGTCTAAGTTTTCAAGGAGCTTTACCTATTAAGTTAAGTTCGGGAGTGGAGTTGAGAAGGCAATGTGACTTAACCACTGTTTTAACTACAAATCCATGTCACTAGAAGATTAACACAACCTATCAGAGTGGATATCTGAATTTGAAGTATAATTGTAAGAACTTTGTATACCTTGTTTGAGAGCTTTGATACACATTTTTCTAATGCACATTGAAGATCACCATTGCAGTTATCTGAAGCGTTCCGTGAGCTAGATGCTTCAGCTGAACTTTGCAGACATCTCCTTAACTGCTTGGTCAAGTCAAAGATTGCTCCAATGATCGCAACTGATACCTCCTGCTTCGCATTTTGTGCAAGTTCAGAGGTGACATTAACAATATTGATCTGTATTAGAGGTTGTTTAGCAACATTCCTATGATCCAAGTGTTTCACCAGCATGGATAATAACTGATGTGAGTTTCCTCCAGCTGTTGGGGAGAAAATTTATTTATTAGCTACATCCAGAAATCAACTCAAAATAATTTTAATTCGAGAAAAGCAAGAGAAATAGTACAAGAGCAACCTGACTCTTCCAAATGTGATTGCAAATTAAGCAATACGGAACAGGCTAGTCCTTCAGGGGACCACTGATTTTCAGCATCAAACTTTTGGAGAAGGGGGTCAACCACACGTCGCACAGTCGTTGCTTCCTTTGCCAATTTAGCTATGTTGCTCAAACAAACCCTAGACCAGTATGAGGGGCATTTGGAAGTATCCCTGTTAAAGTGAAAACGAATAAAAGTTATGATAACCAAGAATTATCCCCTAAGGCAATAAATATACAGTCAAAGGTATATTAAAAGGTATATTAAGTGAAACCATACTCTGGAGGTTCAGGCTTGGCACCAACATTTGATGAATATTGCCCATCTTCCTTGGCAAGGTCCACATAGTTATCCAAGGTTGCTGATATGATCTGTCCAAGAGTGAAGGGGGGTGAAAAGATTTGAATTTTGCAGAATTTTAGATTTAGCTACATATATGGAGCCGGGCTCCACAACTAAAAGTTCAACCTTGATAGTTGGGTATGGTTTGGCCCTTGCCTTTATATCTATATCATTTTAATTTGATGTGGGATTTTATACTTCAACAAGCTTAGTATCAAAAACCTAACAACTTCAGGAGGAAGGGTGACTTACAATAGCAATTGTACTTCCAGATACAACTTCTGGTGTGTTTAAGTCAAACCGTATATTTCTAGTTGCTTATGACAGGCACATAAATAAGAACTTCAGGAGGAAAGCGTAACTTACATTGTCAAAGTCCAAGGAGATATGCGAATGTTCACCCATGAACCACACCTAGGCACCAAATAGTATCAAGAGCAGGGGACACAAGTAGGAATCAGGTTGTGGGAATAATGACGACAGGGTGACAGTATAATAAACAAGACTATATCATACATTAAGAGAAACTTAAAATTTCATGAGGACAAAAGTGGGTCTTTTTTATCAGCAATATAACTTTCTTTCTTTTTTTTAGATCAGCAATAATCGAACAACAAATACTGCCAACATGGGGATTGGAACCAACGATCTCATGCTTATCATATGAGGCCTCTACCACTTCAGCCACATCCTTTGGTAAAAGTGGGTGTTTCTTACAATAATGACAAAGAAGCAACCGACCACCCAATTCCACAAAGAAGAAACAGAAAATATGCAATATTTTAACAATGAGTAACAAAATCAAGAAATACTGAATAACAAAAACACAAATATCCATGCATTATATGGAAGAAAAGATGATGTAAGAATACAGATCTGCATAACTATTTTCTCTTGAAAGTAGCACCGAGCTAGAGAAAGTAACTGTACCATGGAAGCCAGGGTTTGCATTCCTGCTGCACGTAAAGGCAAAGCTCTTTCATCAACTCCGACTTCTTGAGCTAATTGGCAAAGTTTAGGAATGAAGCCTTCTAGGTTGAACATGTATGTACTGTCCTTCTGCATAAATTGCTATATGTCAATATCACTTCCATAAAAAACTGAACTAAAAAGTAAAGTTTTACCCATTGCCGGGATTACCAGACTATAAAGTAAGCTATGTCCGACATATACACTAGTCCATTGATTAATATAAGGACTACCGATGAAGTAATCATAAACTTGGGATACACATAGTGACAATCTCTGAAATTGGTATTGTATTCGATTAAACTATTACAGGAGGTAACTACTTATAAGATATAGGGATAGATTAGGGTATGTATCCCTGTATCTTATAAATAGTGGCCTCCTGTAATAGTTTATTCATCGAATACCAGAGATTGTCACATAGTATAATGCAAAACTTATTAATTGAACAGGTGCTTCTGAGTATCATCCAATTCAAAAACAATCCTATTTATCTTCGGCACTCCTTTGACCATATCATCTTCCTCTAACTAAATTCTCTTAAAAAAGACAAGTTTTGTCTGTTTCTAGAAACTGTCAGGTACATCAGTGAGATAATGAATCTTCTGCCACATTCCCTTGAATTGATACTCCAAATTGTATCACGCACGCACCTTGCTGCTACACTATAATGATGTTACAATTACTTGCTATACTCCAAGCTTACTTTTCCTCTCTTACCAACCTGGCTATTTATAAAGTCAACAAGGGTATTGCAACCCAATATCTGAATTTCGCCTTGTCGATTTTGTTCAAAAAGAGTTCGAACAATTCCTAACAAACTGCAAGCAAACAGCGGCCTGCAGGCATTAAATAGATAAGGTGAAGTTCATTTAAAACAAAATTCATATAAGGACAACAAATCTTGCTACAAAATTGGTACCAAGTAACCTAGACAGAAGCTAAATCAACAAAGAAACGGGGCAGTAATCAAGCTTCACATAAGCAGCAGTAATTAAAAGTTACTTTTGCATAGAAGTAACAAGTTACACAAAGACCTGTACATACTTTGTAGTTGTAGTGAAACCAATCACCTAAAAGCTTAAGTTAATGGTTAAAGGTTCATTTATTATTTTATACTAGCGTGCCCACCTCATGCGCTAGCCCATTATTGCTTTGTGCACGGATCACACACAAGCCTACCTTTTATCTCTATGCTGAAAATAGAAGTTCATTTCTTAAATCAAGATGGTGGTAAGACTAACCCGTGACTTCTTGATCAACTAGACTGATATCAGGTAGTGAAACAAAGAAAAATAAACATTTTTTCTTAAAGTAAGTTGGCAGTAAGACTCAAACCTATGACTTTTTGGTGAACCAGCTTTGATATAGTGAAACCAACTCAACTAAAATCATAAGGTGATAGTTAAAGACCAGAAGATCCACGTATTATTTATACTTCAGAGATAGTAAATGCAAAACAATTTAACAAACATAAGTCAAAGTTTTAAATGATCCCCTAACTACACAGCCATGTTAAACTTGAATCTCCAACTTTCTTTTTGTTGAATTTTTGAAATAGAATTGTATTATTAATGAAAGACTTGATTAAGAATTACAATAGGTGGTTCTTTTATATAAGGAACAATAGGAAATAACCAAACTACAAAATACAATACTAATAGGAAACCCTAATTTAATTAACTATTCTAACACTTTTAATTACTTCTTCAATTATTAGATCTCATACCATTACCCGAAAGTGCTAATTCAGTAAAGACGCACTGGAAACTTCATGGTTTTGAAGTTTCAGACACCGAAATCAGGAATTAAATAAAATGCTTTCATATCATATCACCCTCCGATAAATTCACCAAAACTCATCTTAACCAACATTTTTTTGGATAATCTAATGAGCATATCAAGCCACCCTCCTATACAATGTTAAAAATGTACAATAAGAACTTACATCTGATCCTTACATGACGAAATCAATTTCCGGTAAATAGCAATGACAACCTTTACAGATCCAAACTTCTCATTACGCAAATCCTTGTAACATCTTTGCTCCAGAAGCTCAGTGATCTGTACAATATACCATTTATAACAAAATTAATAAACCAGACAAAACTTTGGAGAGCTGACTGGATTCTAAAATCAAAAACAATTTCTTCTAGAGCCAAAAGAATTTTTCATCATTTCACAATTCAACCACATCGGAGTTTATTAAACATGAAAGAAGGAAAAAAATTACATTGGCATAATGTTGGAGTTCATCTTGAGTTACACATTGTCTAGAACTTAACACTGAAAGCAACACGAAATAGAGACCCAAACTTATTCTGGTATTTGAAAATTGATATTGATGTGTCATTAACAGTCGCAACAATTCATACCCAACATCTTCACAAACATGTGAGTATAGATGCAGGTGTACACAAAAAATATCTAAATTTGAACACATTTTTTTATCAATACCTAATGTAGTTATGTGCGTGTATGTAATAAGTTGAACATTATATTACTACATCAAGTATATGCAAAAATGATACATTAACAGATGAGATGAAAGAAAACCTTGCCTTGGGAATTCGTACAGGATTCTTCGAGGCATATTCACAGAGCTTCCCAATTTTCCTATCATTTGGTTCAACATCCTGCCAAACATAATTAGAAATAATGATCACACAAAAAGTTTCTTTTTAACTTTAGTTTCTTCATAGCGGAAAATGTTTTCCCCCTCATGGTTTGGGACTTGTTCATAGTGCTCCCAGGTGGTTATTATGAAAAAATAAATAAAAAGAGCTTCATAGATGTTGTCTATTAAATATGCATGACCTTTTCTTAGTTCTCTTTCTGTTATAAGTGTATTGAAAATCGGTCTGGAGTATGAAATTTATGAAAGCTAATGTTTAATCCTTTGTAGTATCATCTTGACCGGCAAGGGGATTAAGATCTTTTTTTAATGCAAGGACACTTTGATCTGATCCAAACCACCCTCGAACAGACACAAATGTTCTTCAGGCTGGTTGGAAGGAAGGGGTAGGGGTGGAAGAGAGTTTCATGAGAGAAATGCAGAAATGCCAAAATAGAGATTTTCGCAGTAAAAAGGCAAAAAAAGGTCAAATTTTAGAATTGCATATTAAGATGAAATGTGCAGAGAACTATGTAACAGCCATCACTGCCAGTTTATCTCCTAGTGACTTAGAAACAATTCAGTGTTAAGACTATGAAGTGGTCGACCATAAGTCATGATTTTTATTTAATGCAGTTTGAGATATTTACTTCCTCTCTTCCACTGGCCAGTGGCCTCCGATCTCATCTTTTGCTAGTTTGCCCAAAAATAAAAAATCTTAGCTTCACTATACCACACAGCTATTAGGTTCATCCTAGCTGTTAAAATATAATATTAAATATTTTCTATTCTTATTATATATTAGTTTATTACCTAATATCTAGGTTTTCCTATTGTCATTAGTATTTCCTAATTACCTTAATTCATAGCCTATATAAAGGGATCTCTTCTATTGTATTTTACACAACACACAATTATCAATAACTATCAATAATATTCTCTACACTATTTCTATCATGGTATCAGAGGAATAACCGATCCTTGGTTAAATCTCTAATAAAGTTTTGTTTTGCCCACTCATCAATGATTTATGATCCTGATGAGCGGGAGGCAATCCAATCAATAGCTTCTGCATAATAGCGTCATCTACCATCCGACGCCTATCTACAAGTGTCTGCCTATCTACATTAAATATTTTCTATTCCTATTATATATTAGTTTATTACCTAATATCTAGGTTTTCCTATTGTCATTAGTATTTCCTAATTACCTTAATTCATAGCCTATATAAAGGGATCTCTTCTATTGTATTTTACACAACACACAACTATCAATAACTATCAATAATATTCTCTACACTATTTCTATCACTAGCGAAGAACTGAATAATTGTATGTTCTGCTATAAAGGAACATATAAGATAACAGTGACCTGATCCCACTCTAATGAACAGTAGTGGCTTACACTATTACTTAACGACACAATTACTCCACTCCTGACTACTCACCTAACTGCCAGTGAACCCCATTTTTGCATGAAAACAGAAAAATTTAGAGAGAAAAAAGGCATCACAAATAAATATATAATTGTATGTCCTGTTAGACTAGTACAAATAAGATAACAAAGCTGACCCCATTCTAATGAACAATAGTGGATTATGACTATCACTTAATGGCTTAATTATTCAACTCGTGACTACTCAAATTAACTGTAACTCCACCACATTCTTACATGATAACAGTCAAATTCAGAAACAAGGCATCTCAAAGAAAATACTTGAAGTAAATGAAGCTGCACAGTCACCTTATTACGAGGAAGGATTTCGGCAATCATGTTCTTGTACCGTTTGACGGGATGTCTAGACCTTGTTCGCAATGAAGGGCACAAGCAACAGAGGGTACCGCAGGCTGGCACCACTTTTCTTGAAAGAACCCCCATTTTTGTAGGATAATGAAAATCTGTACTCTGAAATTCAGAAGATCAAGCCAATAACTCATTGACCCGCCTCACCTAAAACAATTCAAATTCACAAAACCTCATTCAAAGAGGTTTCACTGGCATTGGGACAAATGGGTTGTCGAAACTCATAAATTTAGCAGAATCTAAGGTCAATCCCAATAACCCATATGTGTTTTTGACGATTTAGAGATTCTCATTTGATCAAACTTCAAAAATCCTTGCGTGATTGCACGATTGCATGGCTAAGATCGAGAAATTTCAGCCCAATCTCCAACCTCAACACACATGGCATTAAATTGAATACTAAAAACATGAAACCTACCTTCTTCCTACACGATTAAGCCTTTTGCAGATGAGGGATCTGAACTACATTGGAAGCCAAACACAAGCAGAACTGAGATTTATTTTTGGTAAATGTCAGATGAGCCATCATCACAGTATATTAAATAAAAACAATAATATGATGAAATTCACATCTCAAAGGAGTGAGCGATCGAATCGATCGCGACCAACTTCTCATTTTCTGTTGCATAATATTTACAAAATTAACGGTTGATTTGGATTTTTGTTCTCTAACGGGCTACTGTATCCATTCCAGGCTGTCCGAAAGAGTTAATTAGAATTAAGTATTGTTTTACATTAGAAGGGGATGCACTTCGCCGGAAACAACATTCAAATAGAAAAAAAGAAACAAATTAAAGTCGCTAGGTCAAAACTAATCAATGGACGTGATTAATAACTTATTTAAGCTGAAATTTAATTGAATAAATGCGATAAAGGGCAAATTCGTCATTTTGCCCTCACAAATTATGCAGAAAATGTTTGCGATTCTGGGCAATTATGGGCGATTCTACAATGAATTCTGTACTATTCTGCTACAATTTCTTCGACGATCGATCGATCCAGCGGTTCTGTTTTGCGATTCTTCAACAATTTATTCGATGATCGATCGATATTAATCAATCGATCATCGGAAATTCAATTGTGTTCAATCAATTATCGGGCGTTCAATTTTTTATGCCGATTTTGTGATTTTTTCGATTTTATGTGATGATCGAACAATGAATCGGTCTTTGTTAATTGTTCTTCATGGTTTATTAGAAACATATTTTGTTTCACAAAAATCAGTTTTTGAAGTCTAAAACATGTTTCTAACAGTAAATGAGAACCTATGTAATCATGAGTAGCAATTGACATCTGTCTGAAACATGTTTATAACATTAACTGAGTTCCTTTGAATTCATGAGTAACGGACACTGAAACAATTACGTGACTCTTCTTGATTTTCTGTTTTGATCGAGCAGTGAATCAGTCATTGTTGATGCAAAGAGTTTGAGTACCCTAGCTAAAATATTATTGAGTATATGAAACACGTTTATGGTTTCACCATATTCTGTCAAGTTTTAGCTTATGCAACAAAATAAATATATTTGAAGCATGTTGCTAACAGAGGGTTTTCCAAACATCAATGCATGATTTCACCAACTTATGTTAAATTTTACCCTCTATAACAGAATAAATATGTTTGAAACATGCTTATAACAGTTTGAGGAGTCTGAAACATGTTTCTAACAGTAATTGAGAAACCATGAATCCATGAGTAATGGACACTGAAACAGGTTTTGGAGAGACAATTTCATTAAAATGAGTACATGCCAAGAGAAAAACAATTGACATCAGTCTATGTTACAAAAATTGCATACAAATCACACTGTTTGGGGAGTCTGAAACATGTTTCTAACAGTAAATGACAAACGATTAACCATGAGAAAGGAATGAGCACATACCAAGAGAAAAACAATAGATATCAAAATATGTTACAAAAACTACACATAAATAAGACAGTTTAAGGAGTTTGAAACATGTGTCTAATAGTAATTGAGAAACTATGAATTCATGAGTAATGGACACTAAAACAGGTTTTGTAGAGATCATTTCATCAAAATAAGCACATACCAAGAGAAGAACAATTGACATCAGTCATGTTACAGAAACTGCATACAAATCATACAGTTTGAGGAGTCTGAAACATGTTCCTAACTAGTAAATGACAAACAATGAAGCATGAGAAAAGGACACTAAAACATGTTTTGGAGAGATCATTTTATTAAAATGAGCACAACTGTACGAAAATAAGATAGTTTGAGGATTTTGAACCATGTTTCTAACGATAATTAAGAAACTACGAATCTATGAGTAATGAACACTGAAACAGGTTTTGAAGATACCATTACATCAAAATGAGGGGACTGAGTTCCATACTATACCATAAGGGGAAAGTGAACTCTAATGGGGAAAAGGTGTAACGAGTGTTCCCTGGATGTAACAAGGGGACTGAGTTCCATACTATACCCTATGGGGCAAAGAGAACCATGTCGGAGAAAAGATTGTAACGAGGGTTCCCTAGGTGTAACGAGGGGACCAGATTTCATACTATACCCTAGAGAGATGCAATTGACATCGGTCTATGTTACAAAAATTTCACACAAATAAGAGTTTGAGTAGTCTGAAACACCTTCCTAACAGTGACAAGGAACTTATAAACCCATGAGAAAACAACAATGAAACAGATTTTACAGAGACCATTTCACCAAAATGAGTACATATCAACAAAACAAAGTAACCGACATAAGTCTATGTATAAAAATTCCACAAAAATTAGAGTTTGAGTGGTCTGTAACACCTTTCTAACAATAATTGAGAACCTATGAATTCATAAGAAAAGAACAATGAAATAGGTTTTGGAGAGACTATTTCAAAAAACAAAGCAACTAACATCAATCTATGTTATAAAAATTTCAAACAAATCAGAGAGTTTGAGTGGTCTGAAACATTTTCATAATAATGACATAGAATATATAAATCAATGAGAAAAGAACACTGAAACATGTTTTGCAAATACCATTTCACCAAAATGAACACATATCAACAAATAGAAACAACTGACATCAGTTTATTTACATAAACTTAAAACAAATCAAAGAGTTTGAGTGTTTTGAAACATCTTCCTAACAATAACTGAGAACTATAAATCTATGAGAAAAGAACACTGAAACAGATTTTATAGAGATCATTTCACAAAAATGAGCATATATCAAAATTTGTAGTGTATGAGAAATGAATATGCTTACGTTATCTTTCGTCAAGAGATTTTTAAAAGTATCGTCTCCCATATAGTTCTGCATATGCCATATGGTCATAATTCCACAGTCAACTTGATTTCTAAATGAAGCCCATGGTAGTCTCAAAAACTGTATTTCATATTGTTTAAATAGCGTATCCATTTCCTTGTTGGTATTTTTGATGAAAACACACACGCAGTCACGTTGTTAAAAAAATATAATCAAGTTCACTAACAACAAAGAAATGGGAAACTAAATAAAGTAGAAAAATCTGAACATTACTTACCACAATTTGAGGAATATTTTTTACTAACTTTTGGGTGTTCCCTTATAACTCCAATTATCCAATACCTCGATCTTGAAATTCTGTGTGTTAAAACACATCTCAAAATGTCGACGCCTCTGTGACCTTAATTAATGATTTTGTTCCTCCATATTAATACTATTGGGGGATTTGCCACAAGGCTATCGTTAGGTTTTCATGTTGGTCGGCTTAAATTCAAATTTATTGTTTTAGCCTTTTACCATTGGACTCTCATCAAACTCCATTAATGATGTTTATTTTTGGCTCAGAATAGGTGAGAGGTGGGGTGATTTTCATGGAGGAAAGAGAAACATGGTATTTAAGAAATTTCAAAAAATTATGACTGTGCAAGTCACGTGATACGAAAGTAATTTTTTTGCTGTCAAAATCAGTTAGTTTGGTAAGATATTGTTATGTGTTTAAACGTCAAGGTAAATATTTGTCACAAATTTTTTGTTGGGTAGTTATGTGAAAGTATCTCATTCATATGAGTAATTATTTGCAACTAACTCAAAGTTTTAATAGAGTTTACTGAAATGGAAACAAAAATTAGTTAGCGTATTGCACCGACTAAAAACTAAATTAGATATAGTCAAGTGAAAATGACTGATACATGGGTATAGTCAAAAGCCATTTCCCCCTTTTTAATTGAAATTGTATCTTTCTCTCGATTTTTTAGGTTCATAATATTGACCCGACCAATATAATTAACTGCACTTCCCAAAAAACACAACTTCACCATGTCTTCTTCAATACATGTCTCTTATATTTTTTGTGTAACTCCCCTACCCATTTTGGATGGTATGTCACTTATACCACGTTGACGTCTTCTACTTATGCTTCTTGTTCTTTTTTGTCATCAAGTAATTGCTTAAAATTTGTATCCATCTTCTCCAAATGATGACAAGAATCTTTCTTCAACGTATGGCAAGTGTTACTGAGATTTTCTTGATTGTATGACAAATTACCATTCATATCTTGACCCACACCATCACATACGACCAAAGAGGATTTTGTTAGTTAACAACACTATTCACATAGCCAATTTATGTGTAAATAAATCTTCATCGAAACTTCAGAGTGGACAATACGTATGACTAATATATTGTCTTGTGTATAATTATTTTGTACTATTTTCATCTATACTATTTTCAGTGAATTTTTTCACATGGTTTATGTTTTAGGACATACATGTAACATACAGAGCATCAGAGTTGATTTCACATATATGTGATAGAGAGAGAAAATGGAACTCCAATTGATATTTGGGCACTATGCTACGCTTCAAATACTTTTTCCCAAGTTATTCGTGGTATGCACGATTCTTACTCATGATAAAATTCAGTATGCTCGTATTAAGTCATTTTTACGCTTACAAAAGTTTGCAAGTATTGTGGAAGCGTTACTCGAATCGTATTCGATATAAACTAAGGTTGTTGGGAAAAACTTTTCAATAATTTCTATTACCAAGCAAAGAGAATACAAAAGTTGAAGAGTACAATATGAAGCTCTTCATTGAAGCCCTCGAATAAATTCCTCAACATCTATTTATACTTGAGTCACCCCTCAATGGATGTCAGGAATTTTTCCAAATAGAGGGTCTAGAGCCCCTTCTAGAGCCCTATACAAAATATCATGATATTTACAAGGTTAAGACATTTGCTAGTATTTTTTTTTAGAGAAATCCTCAAGTATAGAGCCAAAATTGGTCTTCTAGAATGTTACATCCAAATATCTTGATTTGTGAAGTTCAGATTTCTAGTTTGCTAAAATGGTTAAGTCTCATTGCTTTGAGATACATTTTTGATTTGTGAAGATGAGCTTGTCAACTTTGTTTCAGAGTGGTCCACTCTTGCACACCGATCCGATTATTCTCTCGTCGACTAAGTGCTAATTAAGAAAAATAGAAAGGAAGGAGAGAGAAGTAAGAGAGTGAGGAGATGGTTGATGTGTTTGTTCTTAGGACAGAGAGAGACGATGAACGTGTGAGAGAGAAGTCAATGACATTTGTCTAAAATTAGAATGATACCAAGGATATTTTAGTCTTTTAAATAAATTTATAACTCTTTTATCTCTAAAGGATATTTAAGTCTTTTTATAAAATAAAAACTGAAAAACTAACCGAACTTACTAGAATGTGTAACAGTGCAAAAATTTTCAATCTTAGGTACCCGCCATGCTAAAAAAATTATAAGAATAATTATCCACAAAACAATTAATTTTATGTTCCTCTTTTGTTTGGTGTTGGTGGCAATAGTGCTCGTTTAGTTGCGGTGGGCTACGGGAGGACAACTTCGACTTGATCAAGCTTGAGGTTGAAGAAGGTGGTAGAGTGTGAATCAAAAGGATATGGTTTGAAAATTTAAAACACGTTCATGGACATTTTAGTATTTTTAACATTAATGTTTAATCGACTTTAATGGAAATTAACGGAAAAGAGTAAGTGAAATAAATTGCTAAAGTAATAATTTCAGGGGGTATTTGGTCAATTCTAAGGGTAAGGGTGATGTTATTATTGAACCTCTCACCGGACACGATCAGATTACCCGAATTCACTTACCGCTGAAGCAAAACCATTAGCTCAATCTTTGTATTGGATCCCAATTCCCAATCCGTGTCGCGAAGATTGTTAACCATCTCTCTCCCCTAATCACCCATCATTTCCAAGCCCCAAAGATAACGATTTCAGATCGCTCTCAGAGTCCAGCAAAGGATGTCCAATTCTTTTTGGTTAAGCTGGATTTTCCTGCATTATATCATGCTTCAATTTTCGTGAAGAGTTTCTACGATCAGGTGATTGATTTTTGTTTTCTTACACTCAATTAGAAACACAGAAATATGTGAATTTAGGGCATCTTCATTGAACAACATGTTCTGTTTCTAGATCAAAGAATGATAACAATTGAATCTTTATTGGAAAATAAATAAATGAAACCTTAAAATGTTGCATATATTGGATATCTAAATATATCCGAATGTAATTATTGTTTGCAGTTGCATCGTGTCTGTTTATTGTTACTATAAATTAATTGGTCTCTTAAATTGTATTTTCTTAAATTCCAATTCTACTGGTACATTTTGAGGTCCATTTATTCACGAGCTTAAGCGAACGCTTAAGGGTGTCGAATGCCAACTCAGATCATAGGCCATATGAACATAGCTCAGTTGGTAAAATGCGTGCTCTTTGAGAAGTTAGAAGTGAAGATAAAAGCTAGTTAACAATTCAAGAATGAAATGGCGGGGTGGGTTTTGTGAACACGTTCATGTCCCTATTTGATCGGGGATATTGGGTCCCCGTTGGTTTCGGGCTATCTTGCCATCACTAAATGAGTTTGGTTACATTTAAACAGAGTTTTAGCGTAATAGAAAGTGCTATCTTGGCTTCTGATGTCATTATTGTAACTAAATCACACTGCTTGTTTATATCTGGTAAGTTATTTCTATATTTGTGTCCTTAGTGGACATAAAGGGGTTGATATATGGGATTTTTTTTTTGTATTCATGGCTACCCTACTTGTTCAACGTTTACAATTTCTTTTCCAATTTGATTGTAATTTTCAAATTTAGGAAGGATATTAGCTTTCGAGATGATAAACGGACTTGCAGAACTACGGTTCAGGGAAGATATTTACTATCAGATGACAATGGTGAGTGTTGCTTTTCCTAATTTTACATTTTATGGCTAATCATTCATGCGTGATATTTTTTCCACATGTATATTTTCCCCTCTACAACTTCGTATAAGAGATTGTAATGTAGAGCACATTGTTTTGTTATCCAACTGGGAGCAGTCAATGAATTGCATGCTTGCTCATTAGAACTTTGCCTAATGGTCAACTAAACGCTCACCTTTTACAAGGCCTAATGTTCTAATTCCATATGGGTAACCTGTTTGGACTAGGTAGGTATTAGGAGATGGGAACAAAATTATTACATATATTACATAAGCACTTCCCATTGTTTTTCTCCCCTAAAAGATTTTTTTATTGTAGGTTATGTATGTGATACTTTATTAGTGGATACAGAGTCTCGCTGTTGTCCTACTGAGGGAGATAAATTTTCTTGTTAGTGAGTTATTTTTCGTTCTGGTCCTCTAAAATGTTTAGCTTGTGCTAACTGCTAACCACTACCATGCTAAAATGGTTTGTGGTGGTTTTGCAGTGGATGTGACATTCATTCCAAATGCTGCAACTCATATGAATACTGTGTTTCATGCTGCCAAGATCCAACACATGTATGCTTTCAATTCTCATTAGTTTTTGCTTCTGCCAAGATCCAGCACATGTATGCTTTCAATTCTGGGTTTTATCATGCAGACACAAAAGAACCAAGAACTAAACATTAAGGTAGCCAAGCCAGCAACTGCAGGTAATTTCTAATTTTTGGTGCAAAGCCAGCAATTGTAGGTAATTTTTATTTTTTGGTGCAACATATCTCTCTGTAAATGTAGTGGTAACCTCTTGTTAGATCTCTTCCAAAGATATTTGAATTCAAGCTAAAGACATTGATTGTTTTTGGCCCATCCTTACACGAGTTTGGCTGTGAATGAACTTCAATGATCCGATGATTTGTAATGTGGATGTTTCTTCATGAGTTACACAACGTGGATAGCCCTTCCATCCCCATAATCCCACCTACTCCCAAATAGGTGGCCACACTTGGGACTGAACACTGAACCTATTAGAGGTGAGTGCTCTCTTCGACCACCAGGCCAAGCCGTAGTGGGCTATAATGTGGTTGTTTGCCCTCTGTATAAATAGAGAAAAGAAGTCTGTCATACCATGATATACAAGATCCATAGATCATAGATGTTAATATGAATCATCAATATACTTTTTGCAGGGACTTATGCAAGTGTTTTTGATTTTTGTATTGGGAGGTGCCGTCATAACTCTGCAAGTGTGGTCAGTATGATCTTTTGGTTTGATTGTTTCTTCATGACATTTTTTATATGTGGAGTTGATAATGTGGAGTT
Organism: Geranium rotundifolium; assembly: GCA_963920655.1. Taxonomy (NCBI): domain Eukaryota; kingdom Viridiplantae; phylum Streptophyta; class Magnoliopsida; order Geraniales; family Geraniaceae; genus Geranium; species Geranium rotundifolium. The sequence continues at coordinate 19,315,041 of OY987313.1, read as the reverse complement.
TGATATCTAAACTTGTTATACTATCATTTGAAATGAATTTGAAAATTTCAGGTTCACGAAAATGCTTATATTAGTGATTTCCATCATTGCTATTCCCTGACATCGAATTCTTCAGGTCAGTCACCATATGACTTTGAAATTGTGAGTTACGTCTGATGCTTTGCCTGAACTACAATCTCTACCACAAAGTTATATTTTGACTGTGTATATGTATACATTGAATACACCATGTAACGGGGAGTAGTGCATATTACTGTTCAAAGTTGGACGAAGAAGAATACTTCACAGAATTCTATTTTGTTACACAGAGGACTCAACTTATGGTTACAGTCTTATAGATGTCAATATGATTTACTAAGAAAAGTAAGAGGGATACAGTTTATGTGGGTGTGAATCTTTCGTAGTTTATTAGTCAGTTGTTTCCAGAGGTCAACTCTGTCTTTTTTTTTATCAACAATTAAAATGATTATATTAAAGAAAAAGAGAACGATTTCCAAGATGGGAAAAGAGAACTCCAAGAAACAGTACAATAGAAAAAGAAAGATAACATGGAGAAGTTTAGATGGGAAACTGAAATAAGAAACACAATCCTATTATTTACAGTAAAGTGAGATTGTCTTTCGAATTGGTACATTCAATTGTTATTTACAATAAGTTTGAATTTCGTATTGCAGCAGGGACAAATAATACGTTTAGAGAAGCCAGACTGTATGGCATTAATGTTATTGTTGGAGGGTAAGTAATTTCGGTGTTCGTCTGGTTAATTACAAGGATGTTTCTATGTGCATCTAAACTTCACAGGCCATGATTGTAGACAAGGCGAGGCATGCAGTTCAGTTTGCAAGTCACGTGGACAATCATGCGTCCCAAATAAGTTAGCAGTGCTTAATCAGTGCAATATGTAAGTTATGCCGTATGAGTTCTATGTTAAAACTTGTGCACTTTATTCCTTCATTTCATTTGTGGCCGAAATTTTTTTCCAGATTTTTTGTGGTTGATATATCTTCTACATGTGGTTTGAAAGAATTGGGTGATTTCATCGGGTATCATGTTATTGAATTGTATGAAGTGAGATAATTATGGATTTCAATGACCTTCCCTCCCCTTCTTTTTTTTCCAATCATGAAGTTTTTATGGACAAATTTTTATTCTATTGGTCCCTTTATCATTCCCACTTTGGTGAGTGCAATTCCTTTATCATAGTTATGCGAATTGCAACTGGAAAGCTTTGCTTGCATGTAGTGTGATACTTTCATTCTGCATCCAAAACAACGCACTAGTAAAAAAAGGATGATGCATGCTTCCAACCTGGGCAATTATTTCTTTTCATCTTCGGCAGTGTTGTACATTTACTTATTTGTTTATTTTGAACAGGATGCACAAGTATTTCAACTGCAAAGGCGCATGTTTAGGAAGCTTGGGAGCGGATAGACCTGCCAGAGTTGTTGATAATGCTCCCAAATATATGGTATGTGTCCTCTTCTGCTCTGGGTTCATACATCTGGAATTCTCTGAAATATTTTATATGGAAACGGATCACAATCAGTACAAGATATTAGTCTATTACTATTAGATTAGTCATTGTCATTGTCCTTTTAGTTTTGTATTTGAAATCACTCACAACTATCACATCCTAAGATCCTATATACCACATATACCGCATTTAGTTGTTTGGATAATTACAAACAACCATCTTGAAAAGAAGTTGATGTATCATGTTGAACTTATTCCAACCAAAAACCTAAAGCTATTAGGTGGAGGGTCCAACTAATATATTAAATGGTCACTAAATTCATATTCCATATTCTCTCAATATGGGATACTTCAACACTCCCCTCTCATGCAAGCCTTGCACATGGGCCAATAATATATGAACAAGAAGGAACAACAAATGGGTCAGAAGCCCAATCCCTAACCAAGCTCTCATACCTTGTTAAACTTACCCCAACCCAAAAGCTTAAGCTATTAAGTGGTCACCGAATCTACAATATTTCATTGCGACTCTTACTGGTGCATACATCTAAAAATGCAAATTTGTTATAAGTTTTTTGGAATTAAGAAGAGGTTTGAGGTTGGGGGGGGGGGGGGGGGGGGGTGTGGAACTTTAGGAAAATGCGTTTCCCCACAGATCAAAGGACATGATGCCGAACAGAGCGAATACCTTGAGTTGTTCTCAGTTGCTTGCGTTAATATCATTATGTTGGATAGCATTAATTTTAGAACTTCGGTTCCAAACATCCATTTGTGTTATGGAAGATTGCAACCAATCTATTTAAAACATATATATCCATTTTGCTTTTCATAAGAAACTTTATGTAAAACCTTTGACGAAACTCTGTATTTGTCAGTCATTTCTGTTTTGCTGAAACCTAAGGATTTTTTTCTCTGATTGTGTACATTTCAGAATCCAGGAACATGTTTGTATTCTAGGATAGAATCAATGCTTTCTTGTGATGGTTCACATAAATATACCAGGAGACTTTGCCCCTGTGCATAGTACATTTACTTGGTGAGTCTCAGTTCCCATGACGTATTTATTGTATGAAGTATACCACTTTCATAGAACATGCCATAACTAATGTCCTTAAAAATATATTATTCCCTCCATATGTGATGTTTGATTTTTTTTTTTTAAAAAAGGATTGGTAGAGTTCGTGATCCACTGTTCTGCCGTGCCCCACTTGCTAAGATATCCATGTCATAATATATTCATCGTATAAAAGGTATTATCAATAATCGAAACATAGTTTACTTTCTCAATAATACAGTTACGCTTGTTTTAGAACATCCAATTTAAAAAAACGTGACACTTCTTTTGGAACAGATAGAGTAGGATGATAACTTGTAATAGTGTATGTTTGGATATTCATTACTCGCGGAAAGAGAAGATCATAAAAAAGAGAACAAATGAAAGACAGTTTATCATCCTCTTTGAACTTATTGCACTTGGACTTGGCATAATGTATCAATTGGTGTGGTTGGCCACCTTGTTAAGAAAATGCAGTTATCACTTCTACATAGGATTGTTGAATATTAACAAGAAGAAAAAGCTTCAAGCATTTTTAATGCCTACTCATTTTTAATGCCTACTCATTTTTCTGTGCAGGAAATTTCATTAAGGATGTAGGCTAGGATTGCGACATTCAATTTTATATACTTGACGTCACAATTCATATGCAACCATTTATTTATTCTTACATTTATGTTTGTAGAGTATAATTTCTTCTACACTAGGTCAGAATAAATGTTCATTTTTATCAAAACAATATTATTACTCCCTTGTAATTAGAAATGGTTCTTTGCATAAAAGAAACATTAAAATATCATGCTTGTGTTCTCACAATGGATGCTATGCTGATTGAAAATTGCAATGATGATTCATTGATCTTTTGCTGTGTTTTTCCAAGATGATGATGATGGTTGCACTCGAAATTGAACTCATCAGGTCTTTCACCTCATGAATGGGCCTTTCCCTCTTGTAGTGTTTTGGTGGGAATTTAGTAGGATTTATTTACTCTATAGGACTTGTCTTATCCCAAAATCAGTGAGAAGTTCAGAATATTTACATTATTTTATTCATATACTAATATTTGATATATACAATTACAGGCCAAAATGAGTCACCCAAAGGTGGAAACCCATTGAAGAATATAAAAATACATCCTTTTTAAGTCAGAACTCAGAAACAACAACAAAAAAATATAAAGAATGAGACATGGCTTTTGTCTTTTGCCTCCGTCCTCCAAGATAGTAGATTAGTTTTCAGTTTTCACAATCACCATCCTCCTCCATTAAGGCATACTCAATTTACCATCAAAATCAAATGTAGAAAGAAGATACAACCAAAAGCAAAACCAACCCTTTTCATTACAGTATCAATATATAGTTACCAAGAAATCCCAATTCTCTTGTTACATTGTAATTATTAATGGTCATTTCTTCTCTAGCTATAGACCCTAAAAGCTGTAATCTGTTTTGAACAGGTTATTGCTCAACAATGGCTTTGACCCATCCCTCAATCCCTTACTAGAACCTTGCAGCTCTTCTTCTTGAGCCTCCTCTATTCCTTGGAAGGCAGGGTGGTTGAGAATGTTGTTAAGCAGCTGGGTCCCTCTGAGAGCATTGGTGAGAGGGAGGTGACCCTCTGGAGTGTCATCATTGAGCTCCCAGATGAACTCAGAAGGGAAGGACCTGTAATTGTACTGCACCACCTCAGTGTCAAGAAGCTTCATCCACCCAACCTTGATGAAGAACCTGGTGAAGTCTCTCTTCTCTTTCTCAAAGATCCTCTTCTGGACACTGTACCCAAACCTGTTGTTGCTGTGTGCCCTCCAGAGGTCATCAATGGCCTTGAGGTCTGCCTCTGGGATGAACTGCACCTCAGAGAAGAAGACATAGCCCCTCTTGACTGCAGCTTCCCCTGCAAGAGCAATGATGAGGCGGCGGGTCTCATCGTCGGCTTCTCTGTAGTTCTTGGTGGAGAGGTGTTGCTGGAGGAGGTCAAAGGTGGTGGTGGTGGCTTGGGTGGTGGAGACTGAGGAAGCTGTGGTGGAGGAGTGAGAGAGGGAGAGATTGGTGATTCTGGTGGTAGTGGATTTGAGGAAGAGGAGGGAGGAGGAGGAGGAGAGGGAAGGTGGAGGAGTGTCAAGGAGGTGGTGTTTGAGGAGAGGGTGGAGGAGAGAATGGGTGGCCATGTGGTGGTGGTGGTGGGTCAATGTGTGAATGAACAAATTTTGGATTGTGAGATATGGGAATGGGATGGTATGAGATAAGGTAAGGTAATGAGTCAAGTGTGGATGGATGGATTTACAAGGTCATCTTGAGGGAGGCTTTTGATTGGTTGGATTTGGGTGAGCCTAGATACTCTTTTTCGATCCAGCGGAGCAATGATGAGACCTCAAGAATTAGAGTAAGAGTTTATAGAGACTAATCAAAAAATAAGTTGAATTTAAAGATTAATCTATAATTATAGAAAATTAATTAGAAACAAACTGATCGATGATTAATTGAACAAGTCAAGAATTTTTATAATAGTGACTAGAACCGCACCGCTTTTGAATCTGCACTTCGCTACTCATGTAAAATGACAAAATACCTAAATTTGGCAATCCTAACAAGTCATAGACGAGAATCACAAAATTTAGTTTGAAGCCATCCTTACGCAAGTGGTACTACAAAAAAAAAGAATAAATGTAAATGAGACAACTAACGTACCAGAATTGTAGGTATATACTTGGTTCAAGGAAAGTAAAGTAAACTTGAGTTCCCAAAGAGACAATGGCTTTAAGAAAATTGAATGATTCCATCTATGATACGAGGAAAGTACCAACTCAAGTTCCATTATCTGGTTTGATTGAGTGAAAATAACAAGCAAGGAAAGGACATCACTGAGAAAGCATGTCTCATGACATGAACACAAACTAGAGTAACAAAAACTACTTCACATTTATATGTACGGGATGCACTCCGCTGGAAACTAACATTCAAATAGGAAAATAAAAATAGCTCCCAGACGTTAGATGGGAATCGATTAATGACTCAAATAATTTACGATTTTGTGCTGAAATTTAATTCAATAAACACAGTCAAGGGCAAATCCGTCAATTTGCATTCGCAAATTCTGCATAGAAACTTTCAGATTCGCGTTTCTGCACTCGATTGATGGCGATTTGTCGCGATTCTTCAGCAATTGAGAGTGATTCGTCGTGATTCTTCAGCAATTGGTCGCGATTCTGCAACAACCTGTCGCGGTTCTTCTTCAACAATGTTGATTCATCGCCCAATCGATGAATATTCAACAATCGGTTCTCGAAATTTGATTTTCTATTTCAATTATATGGTTCTTCTTGATTTTATGTGTTGATCGAGCAGTAAATCAGTCATTGTTGATAGTTCTTTTTTTATTTCTCAACAATATCGTGATTTCCCCCAATTATGTCAAATTCTAGTTTTTGCAATAAGAATAAATGTGTCTGAAACATGTTCCTAATAGAGAGTTCCAAACTTAGTGTATGATTTCATCAAATTCTGTCAAATTTAGCTTCTGCAATAAAATAAATCTGTCTGACACATGTTCCTAATAGAAAGTTTTCCAAACATCAGTGTATGATTTTACCAAGATTTGTCAAATTTTAACTTATGCAATAGAATAAATTTGTCTGAAACATGTTCCTAATATAGAGTTTTCCAAACATCAGGGTATGATTTTACCAAATTCTGTCAAATTTTAGCTTCTGCAATAGAATAAATCTCTCTGAAACATGTTCCTAACATTTTATTTGGGTGGTCTGAAACACCTTTCTAACAGTAGTTTTGAACATGTGGAAAGTGAACCCTTTCGGGGAAAAGGTGTAACAAGGGCTCCCGGGTGTAACGAGGGGGTTGGGTTCTATATTATACCCTATAAGTGAATCCTTTCGGGGAAAACGTGTAACGAGGGGCTCCTGGGGTGTAACGAGGTTTTCTCGGGTGTAATGAGGGTTCCTCGGGTGTAACAAGGGTTTTTCGGGTGTAACGAAAGGACCAGGTTCCATATTATACCCTAGGGGAAAAAGTGTAACGAGGGTTCCCTGGATGTAAAGTGGGGACCGGCTTCCATACTATACCCTAGGGGGGAAGTGAATCCCGTCGAGGAAAATGTGTGACGAGTGGACCTGGTTCCATACTATACCCTAGGGGGGAAAGTGAACCCTGTCGGGGAAAAGAGGTAACCAGGGTTCCCCTGATTTAACTAGGCTTCTCCGGGTGTAATGAGGAGAAGTCTGAAACATATTCCTAATAGTTTGAGTCGTCCGAAACACCTTCCTAATAGTAACTGAGAAACTATAAATCCATGAGATAAGGTCATTGAAACAGGTTTTGTAAAGATCATTTCACCAAAATGAGCACATATCAACAAAACAAAGCAACTGATATCAGTTTATTTATAGAATTTCCACAAAAATCAAAGAGTTTGAGTAGTGTGAAACACCTTCATAACAACCTATAAATTCATGAGAAAAGAACACTGAACATTTTTGCAGAGACCATTTCACCAAAATAAGAACATATCAACTAAAAAAAGCAACTGACCTCAGTCTATTTACAGAAAGTCCATAAAAATCAGAGAGTAAGTTGCCTGAAACGCATTCCTAACAACAATTGAGAACCTATAAATCCATGAGATAAGAACACTGAAACAAGTTTTGGATACACAATTTCACCAAAATGAGCACATATCAATAGAAGAAAGCAATTCCCATCAGTTTATTTACAAAAACTTCACAAAAATCATAGAGTTGGAGTAGTCTGAAACATCTTTCTAACAGTAACTGAGAACCTATAAATCCATGAGAAAAGAACACTGAAATAGGGTTTGGAGAGACAATTTCAAAAAAATTGAGCACGTATCAGCAGAGAAAAGCAATTTACATCAGTTTATGTAACAAAACTTTCACACAAATTATAGAGTTTGAGTGGTCTGAAACACGTTCCTAACAGTAACTGAGAAGATATGAATACAAGAGTACAATTCATCTAAGTAACCGAGAACATATAAATATACTAACTAAATAATTCTTCTTTGCACACATCAACAGAGAAAAAATTGGCCCAAAGTTATTTACAGTTCCATAAATTTGAAATATCTTCTAAAACATTTTAAGTGGTCTGAAACACATTTCAAACAGTTACTTAGTCTTCTTCTTTAAAGTATTATGTACCTTATCGCGCTTCCTTTTTGTTTGCTATTTTTTTTTCCAGAACTTTATGGTAGTGTATCTTCTCGATTTAGCTTCTTCGATTTGACTTCTTCGGTTCGTGCTCTCCGATTGGTGTTCTTCGACTTGTCTTGATAGATTCGTTTTCTTCGATTCCTATACATCGATTCGTTTTGGTTGATTCGCGTTCTTTGATTCGTTTTGATCGACTCGTGTTTGTTGATTTGTGTTCTTAAATTCAAGATTTTCGAACCAAAATTGAAGCAAGTTAGTTAATTGGAATCACAAATCGCCTCTATGCAAATCTCCTCTCTCGCACAACTCAACAGTGAAAGGGTTGAAATGACCATACTGCCCCTGGGCCAAGTTAGTGAAATAGGGAAATGACCAAAATAAATTGCAAGTTTGACTTATTTAGGCGTCTATGCCATCACGTCAATCTTAGCCGTTGCTCATCTCAACGTGTGGCTGATGTTTGTTCCTATTTAAATCTATAGTTTCCATTGGATTATATCCTTATACGTAGTAGTTAAAAATGTTATATAAAATAATGTTGAGAATTATAACCAGAAGCCCTTATAGCTCAGTGGTAGAGCGCCAGTCTTGTAAACTGGAGGTCCGTAGTTCGATCCTGCGTGAGGGCATTTAATTTTTAGCGCATTTTCCATTCTTTTTGGCAGCAACTGGAAACCTATTTACAGTTTCTTGGATTTCAAGGAAACAGACACAAGCAAACCCAATCTTAGCCTAACAAGAGCAGAAAATGCAAGACATTCACATCAAAATCAAAACAAGAAAACAGTCAAAATGAATTTGAATACATATAATCACAAAGATGAATGCTATGCAGCAGCAACAAGCTCTACGCATTCAGCAAATTACACCCTCCAAATCATCTTCTTTTTCAACTTTTCCTCAAACAACATGAAAACTAAAATCTGAACACGAAAAATCATGAATGTAGAACCTGAATTGACAATGATCAGAAATTGTGCTGCAAGAAGAGGTGTTGCTGAGGAGAAGCAGGCCCAATCTCCTCCTCCAAACTCTTCAACCCGTCTCCTCCAGCAACGCTTCCCCCGTTCCCTCCATTCCTCGTCACCTCTGAGCTCTTCCCATCCACCACATCAGCTTCAGAAGCCGAAGACTTCCTCCTCTGAGAGGATGCAACGCTCGGAAAAGTGATCCAAGAAGGCGCTCTGAACTCAAACCTCTGGTCCTCACTCTCCACTCCCTCAGTCTCCGATGCTGACCTATTCGAAGACCTCTGTGAGGACTTCTTGTGCAGCCTGCTGCTCCCCAATATCACTTCTGTTGGCAATATTGGCTGTTCGTTACACGGGCTGCCCATCAGCAACGCGAGTGCTCTCTCCAACGCTGTTGTCACTTTGTCCATGGATGGCCTCTCCTTGCCTCTCATCCTCACACACTTGCAAGCAACATTTGCTATCCTCCTCAAGGATTCAATATCAGGAGGAGGTTTCAGAAGCGGGTCAAGAATTGATGCTATGTCTCCTGCTTTTATCAGTGGCACTGCCCATTCCACTATGTTCCCTTCCTCGTATTGCATATCTATAGCTTTCCTTCCGCTGAGGATTTCTAGTAACAAGACGCCGAAGCTGTAGACATCTGATTTGGTCGTGAGGTAATGGAGTCTGTAGTACTCGGGGTCTAGGTACCCGAGAGTGCCTGCTGGTAGTTCAGCCAGTGGAGAGCCACTATCAGCTGGCCCTAACAAGGACAGGCCAAAATCAGCAACGCGAGCATTGTGCTCTTCATCGATGAGGATGTTGGATGATTTGATGTCTCTGTGGATCACGGGAGGGCATGCGTAGCCATGTAAGTACTCGATTCCTCTAGCTGCTTGAACAGCAATGGTGACCCTCCTGATCCAATCTAATTGCTCTGTCAAGTTCTTGCCATGGAGATGCTGGTGCAAGGAGCCATGTGCCATGAACTCGTAGACGAGAAGCCTCTCTCCCCCTTCTTCGCAATAGCCTAGGAGGTTAAGCAAATGGGCGTGGTTCAGTCTCGAAAGCAGGTCTAGTTCTGTATGGAATTCTTTCGAGTTCTTCTGCATGTCAGGAGACATTATGGCCCTTTTCACAGCAACTACTGTCCCGTCCTTTAACACCCCTTTGAAAACACAGGAGAAGCTTCCCTTTCCCACTTGGGATTCTTCCTTAAATCCGCAGGTAGCTCTCTCGAGCTCCTCATAGGTGAACATCTGAGCCCTCCTGATCTTTAGCTCGTCTTGGTCTGGACGGACCTTAACTACATCCTTGTGGAAAGAGCCATTTCCACTCCTCTTGTTGGACTTCAGCTCGGTTCCTGAGCACTGACAGTTTCTTAACTTGTAACGAACAAAGAGAATTGCAGTCAGAGACACGATGATCACCAAGAAAAGAGCAAAAGAAATCTCAGCAACAATGACGGGCAATTGCAATGCCCAGAACCTCTCGTTCTTTTTATCAGCTGAGTAAGAGCAATTTGAGAAGCACTCAGCTGAGGCACAACTAGAGCAGTTATATTCACACAATGTATCGGATTTTAATGTGCACTGAGCCTTCTGGTACATCTCTTCGGGGCAGCCATTGGTGCAAGGCAAGCAAACATGAGAATTTGGAGTCTTGCAAGGTGCATTGTCTTGGCTGGCTTCATAGTAACCAGAACCACAAGGAGTCGGCTTGCATTGCCCTGGTGAGACAGCTATAGGGAGAGAGGTAGGAAACCCGAGACCCCAACAAACGGGAGGGAGAGATTTCTGTGCAAGAACTCCACAGGTGAAGTAATCTCCAGCTGCAACCTCAAACACCTTGATGCCACTTGGAGGCGGAGTGCTAGGCTTCACAATGAAGCCCCAACATAGCACTCCACGATCGTTGCTCCTGATCCCACAAGCATGAAACTTTCCTCCCACAATTGAAAGCATTGGGTCTCTTGGAGCCAAATCAACATTGCCTTGACCCGAATACGGTACTGAGATCTCCATTTCAATGTCCAAGCTCCTTCCCCAACAAAACGCTCTGGAATTGATTCCCTCCAGAATCCCGCAAACATGGTATCCTCCAGCTGCAATCTTCTGGAACCTCATTTCTTTAGGAATGAAGCTGATAACCCGGCTGCTCGTCTCATCCCCCCAACAGAAGACAGTCCTATTCTGAACAAACAAGCCACAGTTGAACCCGGAACCAGCTGAGATTGACTGGACTGGCCCTTCAAACTCAAAGTTCTTTGTCATGTTGTATCCCCAACAATCAATCATGGAAGTGTTTCTTCTCCTACCCATTAAGGCCTTCCTCAAGCCGCATAAGTGGTAATCACCAGCACTGATTTCTGAGTATTCAGCTCCCTTGATCATGGGTTGAGGAACACCCATTTGAATGTAGCTACTGCTTCCCCAACAATATGGCTGATTTGAATCCATAAGAAGCCCACAAACAAAGCCATCACCAGCTGTTAGACCAATAAATGGGAAATGAGCAGGTGTTCCATAGATTATAGCTGAGTTTGATCCATAACATGTCACAAGATGAGACCCATCTGATTTTAACCCACAAAACACAGCACCATTCCCTCCATAAGAAATTGCTATAGAAGATAAGGATCCCAGACCTGAAGCTAACCCCCAAAAATCTAAAAGCACCATAAATGCAATAATTTGGGCAAAAATTCCAGCTTTCCATGTGTGGATCTTCAAGAGCCATGTGAAGAGATCTCTAACCAAACACCTCAACGGCTCCATCAACTCCAACCAAACTACTGAAATCCAACCAAAATATTACTGTTTGAACAAGAATTCTGATTGCAACCTCTGAACTTCATAAAGAAAATCTATACTTTGGATTAATCAGCAAAATAAGACATTGCAGTTTCTTCTGAAACTTACACTTCCAGAAGAAAAAATTCTCTGAAGCCCTCCCTCCAAGCTTATTTTTTGATGATCAACACAGCAAATGAAGGATGAACTACATTAAATTTCACAGCAACAGAAAAAATTTCCTACTCCCCCTCATGACCCATGTGAAAATGTTCATTTTTTTCTCTGCTTCTACACAAAACAAGGCTTACCCATGAAGCTTCAGGGGAGATTTCTGCAAGGTTGGGTCAAGAAACACAAAATGGATCACATTTCAAGCCATAACCACAAGCTTCTTCTTCCAAGTTTCAATTTTTACAGCAGAGATAGCCCACATATTTGCATTGCTGTTACTTGTGAGACTGTATAGGTGGATTAGGGGCGAGCAAAAATGATTGAGGAGAAACTGAGGGAAAGATGGGTTTGTGGTTGAAGATGGTGGTTGCAGAGTTGCTTGAAGGAATACACATAGAGAGGAAGAGAGAGAGTGACAGAGAGCAATAAATGTCCATGAAACTGCAGCTTCTGAATATTGGAGTAGTGTAGGTGAAGGCATTAAATGTGAAGTTATTGCTATTTGAACCTTTTCATGCCTGGATTACTGCCACCATCTTCTTGAAAATTTAACCTTTTTGGAGGTCACTCACTTTTCTTTTCCACTCCAAAATATAATTTCTATTTTACACTCTCCTCCATCCCTATCCTGCTTTTGGCTCTATGTGCACTCTAATTTGGCTTCTTTCTCCATTTCATGCAGAAAATTAAAATCCATAAAAAATACAGTTCTGTCTTTGTACCAAGCTTGTCCTCCAAATGCTTGCCCTCTATATTTCAAGAAGTTTTTCTTACAGAAAGTTCACAACCAATCCAAAAAGGATATGCTTGAATAAAAATATAGACACTACTTGAGTAAGTAAATTTTGGTCAAAAATATTTAATCACACTTTCTATACATGATTATAAATTGAAGAGAAAATACATATAGGGTTTTGTGAAAATTAATATTTAAAAAATAAAGAGGAATATGTGTTGATCAAATCGTTTTAAAAAAAATTTATCCTGACCGAAATGACATGTACCTACTTGAGTCATGCATGATTATCATATTAATTAATTAATGTCTATATTGTAAAACAAATTTATATGTTTCGTCCTTATTAATTATGTAAAATGTCTAGATTGAGTTGAAGACATTTTTGTCACTTAAACTAACTGTGGTGCATAAGAAAATTCATCATAATAATTATGGGTAATTTGAAATAATGACGTGTAATTACTCCGGAAACATTCTCAAAAATATGATACAATATGTATTATCAATTTTCTAAAAATGTTTCTACTCAAACACATTAATTTTGTTTGACTGCAACCATTAGAAGGTAATGTAAAGTTTGAATGCAAAGTTAAAATTCAAATGTAAAATTGAAGAGGAAAAAGAAAGAAAGGAAGTGTTATTAATAAATAAGCAAGGTTGGTTAATTATGTCTAACAAATTGACTGAATGTGAAGAGTTGTCATTGACATTAATTGATATGTTATTTCTCAGTAGAGAAAGAAGATTGGTTATTCTCATGTATATATATCTCTATCAGATATACACGAATGCAAGGCTCATACAGGGATGACACTAGATCGGGTTTGGGGCGGGTCTTGTAATCCCAGACCCGTCTCGAAATTAGGTCCCTTGTTTCGAACCCGTCCCATTCTCATATATTTTGCTATCTAACCCGTCCCGAAACCCGACCCAACGGATACGGGTAATTTGCAAATCCCGAACCCGTCTCGAAATCAGACGTTATTCCAATTTTCTCTTATAACCCGTTATTTATTATATGACCATCACTCAATTAATTGTACATACAAACATTAAGTTATTTATGTATAAAACATGGTGTAGCGAAACATCTTTTTGCCAACAAAAATAAGTAGGTAGAATCTTATGATAAATATGATAATGTGTATATAATATAAAGCAAACACTAAAAAAACACATTCTAATTTTAAATAAATAACTACTGCAACATCGCAAATCAATTCAGGGTTCATTCTAATTTTAAAGAAAAATACTACGCAACATCGTGTTTGAAGTCTTTAAACTCTAGTGCATGAGATTTTCGCACTGTGCAACCAAAACCAATTATGAGAGATTAATTAAATGTGTATGCGCAAAAAATCAAACATAATTGAGAAGTATATATTGATAAAAACAAAGGAACGAAATTCTTAACTAGAGTATAATTTGTTTTTGAGAAACCTAGTTAAGATTAATTAGTTGGTAACGTTTTCTTTTAAATATACATATAATATCATTATTTTTTAACATAAACTGGGGCGGGGCGGGGCGGGTACTGGTCAGCCCGACCCCGACTAGATACCCGTTTGTTTGCCCCATTACCAGTCCCGTTACCCGAAATTGCTGACCCGCCCCGCTTCCAATATGATTGGGTCTATTGTAAAATATGAGTTACCCGAAATTGCTGACCCGCCCCGCTCACTTTCTATATATATTTTCTCATGTTATGGTAATTAAAAATGTATAACTGTTTGAAAACTGACATGCCACCCTCTTTATGAATGTTTAAGGACTGCATTTAATACCTTCAATCATATTTAGGTTTCATTGTTCAAAAGATTTTCTGTTCATAGGCTAAATAGACCATTTTATAGATTTAATATCCTTTTGATTTGAATGTCGTTGATCATTAATAAAAATTCAAATATTGGATTATTTGACACTCTTGTGAATTTGGATTAATTACAATATGGATGCTCCTTAATTTGCAATGATTAAGCATAAATGATACACATATGCATCTTCTGCACAAATATTTGAACCTACAAATTTTGAATAGTTTTAGCCAAATAATTATTTATTTAATTTGTATTCAAAAGAATCATAGCAAGTTATGCACAGTCAATTTACTTAAATTCTCATATTTGAAACTAAAAGTTGAGGATGCTAAAAATACTTTGAGGGTCACATGTTTATGATCTTTAATATAAATGAGCCCTACTAAAAGTTGATCATTGAAAGAGGGGTAGTATGGGGATTTTGATGCACAAACTGCCCATGAACGAACCCAACCAATATTTATATGACTCACCTCTCTCACATTTATGAACATTACTATATATCCATGTCATTTGCATTTTATAGATGATGTCATCATATTCACATTTGTTTGTCATGTCATGTTTTCTCTTGTTTCCATTCTTAGCACCTTTTTGTTTAAATGTTTCATACTTATTAGGTATCAAGGTTCTACTATAAACACGATCAAAATTTAATCATTTAAAATAATGAACAAATACTATTTTATCCCAAAATAAATGTTTTATTACACTATGTATATAAATACATTATTGTTGGTTTTACTTTGCTTACCGTTAAAATATCATAACTAACATTTGAACTTTTATTTTGAAACGTGAATACAATTTTTCAATATAATCCTATATGAAGTAATGGAGACTAAATCATTATAGTGAAATTTTAAGTAAAATCCCTCTATTATAATGTAAAATATAAACAAATACAGATTTTAAAAATAAATTATAAATATAAGAGATTAAATATCGATCAAGTGTTTACATTATTATGATTAATTATTAAATTTGCAACCGTATATATTTATTCATTTGTGTTTATATCAGTCACATCAACAATTTACATCACTTATACTAATTACTTATATCGATTTCTAACTTTCATTAGAAGTTAATTTTCATAACCTCATCCAATCATATAATATACAAAACTAAATTAAATAAATCAAATGCAATTGAAACTACTATTTATATTAGAAAATGAGAATAATTTGTGATCATCAAATCAAAATTTGAATGGTTTAATAATTTGTTGACTTATCAATGATATGATGTAATTATTCAAAACTTGTTATTTACACTTACATATATACCTTTTTTCTTATTTTATTTATTTATTAATAAAATAATGAAAATAATTGATTACTACCATTTTACGGATGATAATAATTCTTATATTCTCATATAAGAAGTGGTTTTTATTTGATTACATCCCTAATAATATTATCATTCTTCATAAATTGGACCGATTAGTACTATCAGTTTTTTATGTTGTAACGGCGCACGTTAAGTGCGCCGTTACAGAGAATTTGTGCGCCGTTACAGTTTGTAACAGCGCACAAAAACGTCTGTAACGGTGCAGTTAAAGTGCGCCGTTACAGTGTCGCCGTTACAATCTGTAACGGCGCACAACGCGCAGTCTATGCGCCGTTACTAAATGTGACGGCGCACGGTGTTAGTGCGCCGTTACAAAGGCTACCGTCACCGTTGCGGAAGGCGACGGTGCCGTCAACGTTTGTAACGGTGCACTGACGGTGGGCGCTGTTACAATTAGTGACGGCGCACGCCGTTTGTGCGCCGTTACATTTGTAACAGCGCACTGACGGTGGGCGCCGTTACAATTAGTGACGGCGCACTCCGTTTGTGCGCCGTTACATTTGTAACGGCGCACAAACCGCGTGCGCCGTTACAAATAATGCAGTATAATAAAAAAATAAAATTTTAAAAAAATAATAAATATAAAATATATTTTATATTTATTACTTTTTAAAAATTTTATTTTATTTTAATTTAAAAATGAATATTGAATTTGTTGAAAATAAAATTATATTAATATTGAAATTGTTGAATAAAATATTTAATTTACATAAGATCTATGACGACGGGCCTCCAGGATCTGTAGAACTATTCGGGTTAAATGGAGGTGGAGGGGCGAGATTAGGGTTGAGTAACTTCAGCTATTGTTGGAAGTACTGGAACATCTGCTCGGCATGCTGATTTTGGGCGGCGTTCTGCTGACGTTCAGCGCGAAGTTCCGTGAGTTCAGTCCGGAGCTCCGCAATCTCTGCTTGACTATCATCGGAGGAGGTCGAACGTCTTCTCTGTCTCGGCGGTGCCTCGTAAGCACTCCCGCAACCCCGGATGCGTCGTCCTCTGGAGGGTTCTATGGTAACTCCTCTGGCAAGCTCGATCTGGCGAACATGCTCGGCAGCTAGTCGCATGACCTCATCCTCTTCAGCGTCGGTCATCTTGTTCAGCGTTCCATCCTCGTTGTAGTTCGCCTCGTCATTCTTCCAATCCCTAAGCACATTCTTAATGTAAAGCTGCAAAAAAAATTGATTAATATAATAAATTTAAATATTAAAATTTAAAATTATTATAATGAAACTTACAAGCTTCGGGTTGAGTTCCTCCTCCCCCTCCTGTGCATCATCACCAGGCCTAGGTAAGGCCTTGTGAGCCTTCAGTAAGGCCTCCAACTCTTTGGAGACCTCCACTTCCCCGGCCTCCGACATCCTCTCCCAAAGCTGTCGAAATGGGACTTTACCAGTGTGGTTGTTTAATTTGTTCTCGCTCCTCCAAATGACACTCATTTGAGTACCAACTTGTTCCTGGGAAAAAAAATAAAAGTAAATTCACATCAAAATTAGTAAATTGAAGTAAAATTAAAAAAAATTAAAGTAAAAATTAGTAATATACCTCGTTGGCATCGAAATGTTGAACGAGCCACCACCACTGGGACTTCTTCCCTTTCAGAGACTTGGAAATCCCATTACGGTCCAGTCTAGTAGGGTCGACGTAGAGCTTGTATAACCGCTTCATGTTGGATTTTCGCTCCTTGTAAGCGTCTATGGCCGCCTCATGAATCCAACCTCTAAGCTCAACCGAATCGGTCACTGCAAACAAACGCTGAAATTCACAAACATCACGCCAATATTTATAATACGAGCATTTGAAAAAAAATTTGAGAGTCGGCGGAATTACTTTAAAACTCCTCCAAAACGCCTGGAACTTAGACGCCGGCAAATCCCCAAACGTCTGGTAGGAAGCGTCGCGTTCCCGAGCGAATTTCCCTATAATCGTCTTCACCCTTTCCATTGAAAGGATACCTCATGCGACACGTGGTCGGCCGTTTTCCCACGTCAAGAGCAACGGACCTCCGTTCATCTGAACTGCTCTCTCTTCCCAGCTCTTCGTGTTCAGGCAGTCGACTTCCACTTTGTAATCGAAGTACAGCTCGTACCTCGTAATCTCTCTGTACTCGAGGGGAAGGAGCCTCCACTCGTTCAGCGGGAGTTCTGACTCATCCGGCACGAAGTCCTCTTCGGAGGGTCCTGCGACGTCTCCGAGCATCTCCTAGAAACTCCGAGGATCCGGGACATGGAACTGCCAGCCAACCTCCGTATCTCTCGGATAAGTCGGCTGAGTGGGCTGCGGCGGTGACGGAGTGTACATCTCATCATGTAACTCCGCCGCCTGCGAAGCCTCGAAAAATGGAATGTCCATGGTGGCTCGCCTAGGTGCCCTGGCCTTAGGTGACTTACGTCTAGGCTCCATTATATGTAATTGACCGAATAACACTTTTAAGGTCAATTTGACCGAAAATGCCCGAATTACCCTTTTTAAGGTCAAATTGACCGAATTACCGGTAATTCGGTCGGAGTTGACCGAATTACCCTTTTTAAGGTCGAAATGACCGAATTACCACTAAGGGGCATTTTTTTTAAAATTCCAAAAATACCCCTAAGGGGCATTTTTTATAATTCCAAGAATACCCCCAAGGGGCACTTTTTTTATAATTCCAAAAATACCCTTAAGGGGCATTTTTTTTAAAATTCCAAAAATACCCCTAAGGGGCATTTTTTTAATATTTCCAAAAATACCCCTAAGGGGCATTTTTTTTATAATTCCAAAAATACCCCTAAGGGCATTTTTTTAATAATTCCAAAAATACCCCTAAGGGGCATTTTTTATAATTCCAAAAATACCCCTAAGGGGCATTTTTTAATAATTCCAAAAATACCCGTAAGGGGCATTTTTTTTATAATTCCAAAAATACCCCCAAGGGTTTTTCTTTAATAATTTCAAAAATACCCCTAAGGGGCATTTTTTTAAAATTCCAAAAATACCCCTAAGGGGCATTTTTTTAATAATTCCAAAAATACCCCTAAGGGGCATTTTTTAATAATTCCAAAAATACCCCTAAGGGGAATTTTTTTTTTAAAATTCCAAAAATACCCCTAAGGGGCATTTTTTTTAATAATTCCAAAAATACCCCTAAGGGGCATTTTTTTAATATTTCCAAAAATACCCCTAAGGGGCATTTTTTTATAATTCCAAAAATACCCCTAAGGGGCATTTTTTTTAATATTTCCAAAAATACCCCTAAGGGGCATTTTTTAATAATTCCAAAAATACCCCTAAGGGGCATTTTTTTTAAAATTCCAAAAATACCCCTAAGGGGCATTTTTTTAAAATTCCAAAAATACCCCTAAGGGGCATTTTTTTAATACCCCTAAAAATACCCCTTAGGGGCATTTTTTTTAAAATTCCAAAAATACTTCTAAGGGGCATTTTTTTTTAAAATTCCAAAAATACCCCTAAGGGGCATTTTTTTAATAATTCCACAATCTAACATGTTCATTCTAAAATTCACACATATTCATTCTAAAATTCACACATATTCTTTCTAAAATTTTAACAATTTCATGCACAATATCATACAAGTAATTCTAATATTCTAATATATACAATTTTATATTAAAAAACAGATTTTAACAATAAGATTTTATTCATGCAAAATTTTAGAATTACCTAAAAAAATCTAACATATTAATCCTAAAATTCTAACAATAAGTACATTCTAACAATTACATTGTAAAATACCCTTACCTCTTTGACGGGAAGGTCCGGCGACGGTGACGGTGGGACGGCGACTTGAACGGGATCGGAATCGGGACAGCAAGGAAGAATAAGGAGAAAGAAGGAGGAAGAAGGAGGAAGAACAAAATAGAGGAGGAAGAAAAAGGGTTATGCCAATATTTATCTGCGTTTTTGTAACAGCGCACATAAAGGTGTGCGCCGTTACAAATTTTGAGTCTAACGGCGCACATAAAGGTGTGCGCCGTTAGACCTAATTTTTGTAACGGCGCACCCCGGTATGTGCGCCGTTAAAAACCGTAACGGTCAGAAAACGAGCCGTTTCTGACCGTTGCCGGACCCAACGGTCAACTTTTGCAACTGTCATCAAATTTGTAATGGCGCACATACCCGTGTGCGCCGTTACAAGCAAAACTTTGTAACAGCGCACAACACTGTGCGCCGTTACAACCAAAATATCCGCGGGAAGTTTAAATTTTCGCGAAATTTACCCGCGAAATTTGAAATTTCGCGAAATTTCACCGCGAAATTTTATTTTTCGCGTGGCGCCACTTTTGTAACGGCGCACGTAGCTATGTGCGCCGTTACAAACCTAAACCCTAAATTTAACCTAAGCTCGATCGTGAATGATAAGCGGTCTTCCCGTGGTTTGATTTTCTTCAAATTTGTACTATACCACATATATGTAATTTCCAACTAATCGAACGGTTTCGATTCAAAATAAAATATATTAATCTACCGAACGTTTGATCATCAATGAGTTTAGGGTTTTTGTGAGTTTTACCTTCCTTAACCCTAAACTCACGCTTTCAACGAAAGTGGAATGTGTTGAAAACAAAGTTTTAATCCAACCGTACGGATAGGAGTGCAATGAATGTGTACTTCATATGCCAAAATTTCATTCAATTCCGATAATGTATGAACCTAGATATAACCGGTCAATGGGAAGTCAACATAGTTGACTGGCCTATTTGACTTTTTGTAACGGCGCACATAGGCAAAGTGCGCCGTTATAAACTTCCAAAAATAATATTATTTTATTTATGTTGATCCAAAAGTTAATCCGACCGTACCAATTTGAGCGCAATGACTTGTTAGTTCATGTTTCATAATTTCAGGGTAATATGTTGAACGTATGAATCTCGATCGGGATCGAAAACCCGATTTCAAAGGACAAAAGTCAACAATCTGATTTTTCCTAAGTGTGGATTTGTAACGGCGCACTGAACTTTGTGCGCCGTTACAAATTTGTAACGGCTCATCGTATAATGTGCGCCGTTACAAATCCACACTTAGAAAAAAAAACCGAATTACCCCTAATTCGGCTGGAGTTGACCGAATTACCTTTTTAAGGTCAAATTGACCGAATTACCCCTAATTCGGCCGGAGTTGATCGAATTACCTTTTTAAGGTCGAATTGACCGAATTACCCCTAATTCGGCTGGAGTTGACCGAATTACCTTTTTAAGGTCAAATTGATCGAATTACCCCTAATTCGCCCGGAGTTGACCGAATTACTCTTTTTAAGGTCGAAATGACCGAATTACCCCTAATTCGGTCGGAATTGACCGAATTACCCTTTGAAGGTGAAATTGACCGAATTACCCCTATTTCGGCCGGAGTTGACCGAATGACTCTTTATAGATGATAGATTAAAAAAACCATTTATTCATAACCAATCAAACATACATATACATATTAAGTATCAGAGTCGGCGGAATCATAATCTTCATGCCCTTCCAAATCGCTGTCATCGGTTTCTTCGTCGTCGTGCTCGGTTTCTTCATCTTCTTCATCGTTCACAGCTGGAGGTACTGGCGGTGGATACCAGATTAAGTTTGTTAGGTCGATAGTGATACCACCCGGTGTGACGATGTCAATTCGATTTTCTTGGTAATGTTCATCGACTTCAAACTCCAGGTCGCCGTCGTCACCGGCACGGGCTAAACTGCTCGGTTTGTAGTGACCCCTATGCGACACGACGTTCATAACCTTCCACGGTCCAGATTTAGGGTCGTCGATATAGTATACCTGTTTTGCCATTAAAGCAAGGCAAAATGGGTTTTGTTTGTGACGATATGTGGACGTGTTGACCGAAATGAATCCATTTGCGTCCTTTCTAACTGTCCGTTCGTCGTACCACCGACACTTGAATAGAACGACTGGCATGCCTTCCGAGTAGGTAAGGATACATACGTCCATAAAAACACATTAGTAACTTATGTCGTTTGCTTCAATAATGACCCCTAAATTTTGATTTCTCCGGCCCTGGTCGATTCTCAAGCATAAAAATTTGACGCCGTTAACAGTACACTACGAATAAATGGCAGAGGAACGAGGACCTCTGGATAGTAGTACCAACTGTCGTTGCCACCCTGGAGCACTCATCTGCACACGGAATATAAATGAGTTATCCCTAAAATTTGTGTATGGTAATTCAAGTTAACTGATGTCTATTACGTACAATTTTGCGCCACTCGAAGACAAAGGACATGATTCGATTCTGAAGAGATTTCCTAGGGTGTATTCGTTGGAACCATGCACGATGTGATTCTACGAATGTATCTGCTTCGGCACAATTCTCAATCGCTGTCCAATTCGCCCAGAACATCTTGGATGTGCTCAATTTGTCGTTTCGCACCACGCTTTTAACTTGTACATGTGGGGAAACAACTGATAAGTTGAAACCTAGAGCTGGACTAACAAAACTTTCGCTGGCTGAAGTGGCGCGGTTAAGGTACATCTGAGTGAAGCTGACAGACTCGTGCATCAAGTACTGTTGGGCTATACAACCTTCTGGATATCGCGGGTTTCGCACACTTTTCTTGTACACGCCAAGTTGCCTACAATCGAATTATGAAAGTTAATGTCATATTTAATTATACAGTTCAATGGTAATTGGAAATGATATTTCGAATTCAAGGATCATACCGTTCAATTGGAAACATCTATGTGAAATGAACTGGGCCGGTTCGCAAAACTTAATCCGGGAGGTGCAGTAGAAGGTGAACCATAATTGTACAGAATGAAGGAGGGAAAATAGTTTCCAACTTACAGACTAGAACCACTATATCTTCCCCCAACCTTTTTAGGGCTTTTTTCCTCGGTTCCCTCGTGCACAACAATTGAAAGGCCTTGCCCAGCTCTGTTAATGCTTCTGCCACATAAGGCGGAACGTACTTTCGAATGACAAGGGGGAAGATACGTTGCATCAACACGTGACAATCGTGGGTCTTCAATCCAAGGAACTTTTTCTCATCGGGATTCACCTTGCTCTTTAGACTTCCCGCATATCCAGAGGGAAACTTAACAGCTTTTATATGCCCCAGTACTTCCTTCCGATCACGACCCGCCACGCCATAAGGTGTTGGGATTTGTGCCCTAGCACAATGTATTTTCAATGTAATCTTGTAATAAAGATTATTAGTTGAATAAAAATCGGCATTCATATTACTAAGTGTTGTAGTAATATCTTAAGTATGATTTGATTTGTATCATTGATGTGTCAACACATAATAGTAGATCTACAGATAAGATAAAATCTTTCTTAAGCTGTCCCCGATCAGAATAGCTTCATAAGAAGCGATCGGTATGAGGCTAACTCTAAATGATCACGCTCTACTGATCATGGCCAGAAGGGGGCCAGAGTTAGGTCATAGTATCACCAGTCAGGGGTGATATAGGACGACCCGAATCACGAGTATGTTACATAGACACAGTCATGAACATACGTGTTGCTACGTTTAATAATTGGCATGATTTTTTAGCGCAAAAGTAAGAAGTCGAGTAACATGTTACATGACATGTGGAGCGACTTGTTACGAGCCGCAGATTAGGAAAGTCTGAAGGTTTCCTATTTCGACGAAGTTTGGAGCGAAAGAAGAAAAGCGGCACGAAGACTTGGAGCACAAGAGAGTGACGTCGACAAGTCAGGCGACTTCCAGCTGGCAGTTACACGCCAGCAAAAGGCGGCAACTAGACTTGCTTGATTTCATCAGGAAGTCAGAACAGGCAAGACGACTTCCAGCTGTCATGGAAGGCGGCAACAACTTGCCTGACTTTCCTGTTCCTGATCCGAGAAGGATTAGAAATATGAGCTGCTATAAAAAGCCCTTGGCTTCCTATTAGCAGTCATCCGTTCTTGTTCTAACACTTGCAAGATTTCTCAGAGCTCTTAACCGTGCACCATTGGCGTGTTGAGAGGCTGATGAATATTCGCTAGAACGGACCGTTTGCTCCGATCAAACCTTGAGTCGCGAAGACTAAGTGTTTGGATCGGTTAGGGTTTTTTGTTTGTGATTGAAGACTCACAACTCCGTCCAAGAAGACAACGTCACCGAGCATAGGAGCTTGCTCGAAGGGTGGAATTGAGGGAATCTCAAAGACAGGGGAGAGGTTCCGGGTCGAGGTAATTCACGGTGAGATCTATAGTAGCGTAGGACAATAGCTTGTGTGATAGCTAGTTGGGCTTGAAGTTGTACTATTGACTACCTGATAGTGAAAAACCTTTCCACTGGCAAAGTGCCCCCAGACGTAGGTGCGGAGTCACCGAACTGGGTAATCATCTCTGGTGTCGTGATTATTATCTGTCTATTACTTTGCTTACTGTTTCCACAAGAAGTCGATACACAAGTTACAGACTTTGTGTTCGACTTCCTGACTCGGCTACGATTCAGAATTTCAATTGGTATCAGAGGAGGCACCTTAATCTCTTAGGTGATTTTCCTGCAAATCTGAGTAGCTAATATGGATTCAAAGGAAGGAGGATCTATCGATCGTCCGCCGGTACTCGACGGAACAAACTATGGATATTGGAAAGCACGGATGTGTGCTTTCCTGAAGTCCCTCGACAGCAAAACCTGGAAGTCTGTCATCAATGGATGGGAGGAACCTTACTATGCTGATGCTCATGGAAATCAAACCAGCATCAAACCAGAAAAGGAGTGGAGCATGGAAGAAGATGAAGCCGCCCTAGGTAATTCTCGTGCACTCAATGCTATCTTTAATGGAGTAGACAAGAATGTGTTTCGACTCATCAACACATGCACAAGTGCCAAAATTGCCTGGGACACACTTGCGGTTGCTTACGAGGGTACTTCAAAAGTCAAAGAGCAGAAGTTACAGTACCTCACGACCAACTTGGAAGCTCTGACCATGAATGACGACGAGACTATTGCGGAGTTTAATGTGCGCATCAAGGATCTGGCCAATGAATCATATTCACTTGGCAAGCCTATGACCGATGAGGACTTGATCAGAAAAACATTAAGAGCCCTAAGTCCCAGATTCAAGATGAAGATCACCGCCATCGAAGAAGTCCATGACCTGAAGACA
This sequence comes from Geranium rotundifolium, assembly GCA_963920655.1. Lineage (NCBI taxonomy): Eukaryota > Viridiplantae > Streptophyta > Magnoliopsida > Geraniales > Geraniaceae > Geranium > Geranium rotundifolium. Next base: position 19,290,444 of record OY987313.1, on the reverse strand, counting down.
CTGAAGTTTGATGAACTCATGGGCTCACTGATGACTTTCGAGCTCTCCCTACCTTCTATTGAGAAGAAACATAAAGGTATGGCTTTCAAAAGTTCTAATCAGAAAAACTCAACACACTCTGAGTCGGATAGTGACATCGAGGAAACTATCGCCATGCTGGCCAAAAACTACAACAGAGTCATGAAAAGATTTGGCCAGATGACAGGAAGAAAAGTCACCCGAGAAGTCAGAGACAAGCCACTACACAAGTTTCAGAAGCTCGAAAACACATCCAACGATGGAGGGCGAAGAGAACGATCAGGTAAAGGAGCTCAGTGTTTTGAATGTGAGGGGTATGTACATATGCAGAGAGAATGTCCCAACTTCCTAAAGAAACAGAAGAAGGGATTCATTGCCTCTCTAACTGACGATGAAGATGAGGAAGACAGTGACCTTGAGCATACAAGTAACTATGTGGCTTTCACTTCCTCCACAATAGATCAACCAGCTGAAAGCTCAAAGAAGTATGACTCTGATGATGAGCTATCCGATGAGACTCTCAACAACGCTTACAACAAATGGTATGTCAAGTGGCTTGAAGACTCTCAGGTAATCGAAAAACAGAACGCTCTCATTCTTACTCTTAATGAAGACAAGTCCAGACTTCTTGAGACGACTATTGATCTCAAAAGGGAAGTTACTCGACTAAAAGGCGAGTTAGAGCAGGTCACCAAGTCTGTAAAGATGATGAATCCAAGTACTGATACTCTGGACCAAATACTTTCGATCGGGAAACCATCAAGAAATATGGAAGGTCTTGGATATTCGAAAGAAGCCTCATCATCGCACACCATCTTCGTTCCTCAGAAGTCTGTCCCCCAGAAGTCTCGCCAGAAGTCTCCTAATTTCACGGCTGACCAAGCGACCAAAAAGCCTTCTACCCTGGTCGCGTCAAAAACCCAGAACGAAAGACATAACTGGGTTTGTCATCACTGTGGACGAAGAGGACATATTCGACCCTTCTGCTATCAGCTATATGGGAAGAGCTCGGTCAAGAAAAGGACCACCATCAAGAAAAACCAACCTCAGAAGGAATGGCGAGTCAAAGAGGTCAACTATCAAGCTAACATCGCTTACACCGCTTTAAAGGCCTCAACCAGCGACGGTTGGTACTTCGATAGTGGATCCTCTCGACATATGACGGGTAATAGCTCTTTCTTGGTCACTTTAATACCATGCACGAATAGGTTCGTCACTTTTTGAGATGGAGTAAAAGCTAGAGTGCTTGGGAAAGGAAAAATCAATCTTCCCAACTCTCCATGTCTGAAAGAAGCTCTGCTAGTAGAAGGCCTCACAGCAAACCTCATCAGCATAAGCCAGATATGTGATTTAGATCTGGATGTCCACTTCACTCGCGACAAGTGCTCGGTCAAAGACGAACAACAAAAGGAAGTCATGATAGGCCACAGGTCCCTTGACAACTGTTATCTATGGTCTCCAGCAGTCAGCACCTAGCCAACCAAGTGCCTTTTATCCAAAGCTCAAGAGACAAAACTATGGCATCAAAAACTTGGTCACATCAATTTGAGGAGTATGCAAAGGATTCTCTCTGAAAAGGCGATCATTGGAGTTCCCAGCCTCAAGATCATTGAAGGAAAAATCTGTGGAGAATGCCAGATTGGGAAACAAGTCAAGACGTCACACAAGAAGGTACAACATCTTACTACTTCTCGTGTTCTAGAACTTCTTCATGTTGACCTTATGGGACCCATGCAAGTAGAAAGTCTAGGAGGGAAGAAGTACATATTTGTATGTGTAGACGACTTCTCAAGGTACACATGGATAGATTTCATTCGAGAGAAGTCAGATACCTTCTCAGTCTTTGAAGCCTTATGTCGAAGAGTTCAACGAGAAAAGGGAGAAGTTATTGGGAAAGTCGTTCAACTTCGGAGCGATCATGGAAAGGAGTTTGAAAACATCAGCTTCGCAAACTTTTGCGATGCTGAAGGAATTGCCCACGAATTTTCTGCTTGAAGGAATTTTTTGAGGGTTCCAGACAATTAATTTCATGCCCATACAAGAAATTAACCTCAAAGTTCCATGATTAAATACGGATCTTGCATGATCATGAATTGATCATGAGATCTAGACTAGATTAAAATTTAAGTTTTACCTTGAATCAAAATCTCCTTGTTACTAAATAGGATTTAGTAAACTCTAAAGATCGTCCACACAGGAAGAGCAATCCAAAGGATACTTGCAACGAACCTTGCTAGAAGATCGAAGCAAGCAAAACGGACGGAGCACGGGGAGGGGAGGGGGCCGGCCGAAACTTGGCAGGGAGAGAGAGAAGACGGCTAGGGTTTGTCAAATATAATTGTGTAATTTTCAGATCTGAAAATTTCCCTTTTATAGACCTTAATTGGGCTTTTAATTATTTAAAGGCCTTAATGGGCTTAAAGCCCAAAGCTTTTAATTAATTGTGTAGAGTAGCCCATTCGCTATGCCCAGTTTAGCTAATTTAATTAAATCTATTTAATTAGATTTTAATTAATTACTCCTGCTAAACCGTTCTTGATTCCGGTTTAATCCTAAACCGAAATCGGTCTAAACTAGTTTAATCCAAAACCGGATTTTGTCTCTCTCATGATTCCTCCATATGATTCCATCCGTTTTACTCAACCTAAAGTGTGTGACCCTCTAGGCTCACGACACGTCGGCGGACTGGTAAAATTACCATTTTACCCTTTCCATCATGAGTGGCCTCTAGCAAGACATCATGATTACCCATCACTTGTGATTATCGAGATTTCGACTTAACCTTGTCGTTCATGAATCTATCCTTTTATCCTCTTGATATCTTTGACAACCACGAGGCATAGACAAGTCATCCTCGTTCTATTGTCTTGTTTCTTGATTCTGAGTTAACTGAATTATAACTGATACTACGTATCGTCTGCATGGCCATGCTATTGTATTTCAGTTGTACTCATCAAGTGGCCTAAACTGATATCTGCTCACACGTCCGCATGAGGGATAAATCCTTCAGCGATCCATCTAGTCATCTTATGTAACTTGTGATCGAGCCAATCACAGCCGTTATTGTAACCCTTTTACAGGAGACGTTAGACTGAGTCAAACTCGTCACTCATTACATATTGACCTCAATGGTCCTTCGGTCTGAGGATGTGATTTCATGATCCGACATATGAGTATGTTCATGATTGTGTCTATGTAACATACTCATGATTCGGGTCGTCCTATATCACCCCTGACTGGTGATACTATGACCTAACTCTGGCCCCCTACTGGCCATGATCAGTAGAGCGTGATCATTTAGAGTTAGCCTCATACCGATCGCTTCTTATGAAGCTGTTCTGATCGGGGACTGCTTAAGTAAGATTTTATCTGATCTGTAGATCTACTATTATGTGTTGACACATCAATGATACAAATCAAATCATACTTAAGATATTACTACAACACTTAGTAATATTAATGCCGATTTTTATTCAACGAATAATCTTTATTACAAGATTAGATTGAAAATACATTGTGCTAGGGCACAAAACCCAACACTGCTCCCATCACTCCTCAGCAAAACGGAATCGTTGAAAGAAAGAATCACACTCTTCAAGAGATGGCAAGAGTCATGATGTTAGCCAAAGACATCCCGCAACACTTCTGGGCTGAAGCTTTGAATACGGCATGCCATATTCATAATAGAGTGACTCTCCGCCCTAGAACTTCGTTCACTCTTTATGAAATATGGAGGGGGAGAAAGCCGAATGTCAAATACTTCCATGTGTTTGGATCAATCTCTTACATACTCGCAGATAGGGAACCGCGACGCAAATTGGATCCTAAAAGCGAAGAAGGCATCTTCCTCGGATACTCCAGAAATAGTCGGGCTTTTCGTGTATTCAACAAACGCACCCGGACTATCATGGAATCCATCAATGTCGTGATCGATGACAACAACGAGCAATCCAGTGACGAGGACGAAGAAGTCCTAAATCTCTCAAGAGAAGTTAGACCAGAAGTCAGAGGAGAAGTCAGACCGGAAGTCAAGGATGATGAGTGCAACAAAGGGTCTGAAGACGAAAGCCAAATCATCCCGGATGAAGAGGCAACTCCCACAAGGCAAACAACTCCATCAAGAAGAATTCAGAAGTATCATCCACCCTAGGATGTAACTGGAGATATTAATGAGGGAGTTCGAACTCGTCAAAAAGAATCTCTTGACTGCCAAGAACTGATAGGTAACATGTGTTTTATTTCCAAAATTGAGCCAAAGAATAAACAAGAGGCCATCAATGATGAATACTCGATCTGCGCGATGCAAGAAGAATTGGTTCAGTTTGCAAGGAATGAAGTCTGGGAACTTGTACCCAAACTTGACAATGTCAATGTCATCGGGACAAAATGGATATTCAAAAACAAATATGACGAACAAGGAAACATCACTCGAAACAAAGCGAGACTGGTGGCTCAAGGGTACACACAAGTCGAAGGAGTCGACTTTGAAGAAACCTTTGCTCCGGTAGCCAGATTGGAAGCCATACGACTTCTTCTCGGCATCGCATGTCATCTGCGCTTCAAACTCTATCAGATGGATGTAAAGAGTGCCTTCCTTAATGGAAATCTAAACGAAGAAGTCTATGAAGAACAACCAAAGGGATTCGAAGACCATGACTCTCCGCACCATGTCTACAAGCTAAAGAAAGCTCTCTACGGTCTCAAACAAGCTCCACGAGCATGGTAGGAACGTCTTACCCAATTCCTTGTACATAATGGCTATATTCGAGGGGGAGTAGACAAAACTCTCTTTGTGAAGAAGGAAGGAAAGGACATCATGATAGCTCAAATATATGTTGACGACATTGTATTTGGAGGGAAGTCAGACAAGATGGTGGAACGCTTCGTTCAACACATGCAGTCTGAATTTGAGATGAGTATGGTCGGTGAGCTCACATATTTCCTAGGCTTCCAGATCAAGCAGATGTCAGATGAAATATTTATCTCCCAGAGCAAATACGCAAAGAACATTGTCAAGAAGTTCGGGTTAGAAAAGGCTTTGCACAAGAGGACTCCTATTGCCACACATGACAAGTGCACGAAGGACGAGATGGGAGAACCAGTTGATCAAAGTCTTTATCGAAGCATAATAGGAAGTCTCCTCTATCTAACAGCAAGTCGACCCGACATTGCTTATTCTGTGGGAGTCTGTGCTAGATATCAAGCCAATCCAAAAATCAGTCACTGGGCTCATGCAAAGAGGATCATAAGGTACATCTCGGGAACCTCTGAATTGGGTTTGCTATATTCCTTTGATACCTCTCCTACTCTGGTTGGATATTGTGATGCTGACTGGGCGGGAAGCACACCAGATCGAAGAAGTACCTCTGGAGGTTGTTTCTACCTGGGGAACAATCTTGTATCGTGGTTCAGCAAAAAGCAAAATTGTATTGCTTTGTCTACTGCTGAGTCCGAATATATCGCAGCTGGAAGTAGCTGTACTCAGCTTCTTTGGATGAAACAAATGTTGGCAGAATATGGAGTCAAGCAAGAAGTCATGACTTTGTTCTGTGACAACATCAGTGCAATCAACATCTCGAAGAACCCAGTGCAGCATAGCAAGACAAAGCATATTGACATCAGGCACCACTTTATTAGAGAGCTTGTAGAAGACAAGAAAATAAAGCTCGAATACCTACCCACCGAGAAACAAGTCGCAGACATATTTACAAAGGCGTTGGATGTCAAAAGGTTTGAAAGTCTGAGGTCGACCCTCGGACTTTGCTGTCTAGAATAGTCAGAAGTCAAGCAAGAAGAGGAAGAGCTTTTGGTTGATTTTACTCTTTCTCTCGATCAGGACCAAACAGGGTCCACAAAATCAAGCCGGGCCCAAATCGTTACATCAGAAACCCGTTAGTCTTTTTGAATTTTGAATGATTACGATCTGACTATCCACCTATCAGAAATCATTCTGTTCAACTCCCACAGACTTTGCACCTTCTCCATCATTTGAAATCGCTAGGGTTTCTCAGATCAAAAAGCTCAGACAAAAATTTGCTTTCCCCCACAAAGAACAAAATCCTAGCTAAATGGTTGGTACTCGCAGCGGTAGAATACCATCTGCTTCAAAAGCACTTCGAGCAAAGATGAGGGCAAAAGTCATTGCCAAGAAATTATCTGCCTCCAAATCGACTAGAACCAAGCATGGAGTAAGGATCCGAGGAGGAAGAGGCTTAGGGGAAACTTCGGCAGCACCTCAGGATGTAACAAGCTTGCCCCCATTTGTTACGCCGGAAGACACAATCCCCGTCGTTGAGAAGGACGACGCTCTAGCCGCTTCTGCAAACATTGAAGAAGACGCTTCTCTCTCTACTCCAACTCCAACACGAGGTAAATCTGCTATCCTCTCTGAAGAAAACTTAAAAGAAAGCCTGCCTGAAGAGGGTTTAGAAACCCTTGTTCCTGAAGTACACGACACTAGCGCCGAGGACCAACCTAGCCTCTCTAAGTCGACACCCGCACCAGAGAAATCTCCTCTAAACGAGGACTTGGAAAAGGAAGAAAGTTCTCGTGTCGCCTCGAACAGTGATTCAGGGCGTGATGATAATCCTGAAGTTATTCTAGAAGTCACTCAACTTTTAGAGGAACCTGTCAAAGAAAGTGTCGATATTGAAACCATGGAAAAGGAAGAAGCTGTGCCCAAGAGGGCTGTGAGAAGGAAACTACCAACACAAAGGTTGGTTGATGAAGAAGAAGAACCTCAAGTTCAGAGAAGATTGACCCCAAAGAGAAAGGCAACAGAAACAGGAGAAGTTTCGGCGTCCAAACAGCCGAAGAAGTCAAGAAAGAAGTCAGTAACCACAGCAGCAACCTCTGTCCCTGAAGAAAAAGAATATGAAGAAGAAGACACCCTAATTGTGCTACCACAGGTGAAGAAGACATTAGGAGGGCAGAAGCTCCCCAAGTATGTACCGAAGGCACCCACAGACAACGTCTCTTTCCACTCTGTAGACAATGCCGTTAAGTGGCAGTATGTCTATCAACGGAAAATTTATCCAGAAAGAGAACTCTCCACTGAAGCACAAGGGATAAATGCGATTGTAGAGCTTATTCGTAGAGCTGGCCTGACCAACACGGTCATAAATATTGGCCCATTCTACCCGACTTTGGTTAAGGAGTTTATCGTCAATCTATCAAGCGAGTTCGATGACCCTGAAGATGCTGAATACCGAAAGGTGTTTGTTCGGAGGGAATGCTTCGAAGTCTCTGCCTCAGCCATCAACACATCCCTTGGCAGAGATGACCCAGAAGTCATTCCGGAAGTCCTGCACTTGGACAAAGTAGCGGTCGAAATAACCGGAGGACGTAAGAAGGGATGGCCAGTCAAGGACACCACTGCGGCAACCGAGCTCACAGCAAAATACTCTATTCTCTACCGCATCGGTCTGGCTAACTGGGCACCCTCTACGCATGGATCAAGCATCAAAACCGAGCTGGCAAAACTCATTTACCAGATAGGTACGCTGTCTCCTATTGATTTTGGCGCTTATATTATTGACCATCTAGTTAAGCACGCCAAATCATGTGCAATCAAACTTTCAATGGGTTCCCTTCGCTAATCACCGGTATACTTCTCCAACAATGTCCTAACATTGTTCGAGAATCGGATATTCCGGGTAAAAAGCTAGCCATCAATCTCAAGAACTTTGAAGGGCAGCAGTTGAAGGACCTTGGACTTCCTATGGCCAAAACTCCAGGAGCTAGATCAAGCTCTCGTCCCTCAGGACCAATTGGCGCTAGGATGCAGGAAGAATTGGTGGAAGTGATTGCTGATCTGGAGAAGTCAATTGCCACGCTCTCAACTCGCAAAGTCGTCTGTGAAGTCCTTCCAGAAGACCTCCGATCTGCTGCTGCTACCGCTGAAGAAGAAGATAACGACTCCACGTCGTTTTATTAATTCTCTGAAATTTGCTATGATAAATTTGTCCCACACACACTTTTAAATTCTCGGGGTTTGTCCGAGTTAATTTTCCGCACTTTATGACTATTTATTTTTGGGATATCTGCTCTTGATTGAGCTGGATTTGTGCTCATATTTGAGCCGTTTATTTGCTCATGGTGTGAGCTATTTCTCTTTTACCCTGCTGATTAGTCAAATTTAGGTTATGAGATTGCCTTTAGCAATATTATTAGACAAACAGGGGGAGATATATGTGATACGACGCCAGAAGTCGCGCCGAAAGATGTACGCCAGAAGTCGCGCCGAAAGATGTACATAGAAGTCGCCGCTCCAGAAGCCATTCAAGAAGTTAAGCCCCAGAAGCTGCTCCAGAAGATACACTAGAAGCCGCACAAGAAGTCGCATCGGAAGTCACGAAACTTGCTGTGTGCGTAACTGCCTCAAGGTGACGACGATGTGTCTGCTTGGAGTAAAGAAGTCACATCACTTGCTGTGCGTAACTGCCACAAGATGACGATGGGCTTACAAAAAAGGTGTTTGCCTAAAAAATTGTTAAAGGGGGAGATTGTTGCTACGTTTAATAGTTGGCATGATTTTTTAGCGCAAAAGTAAGAAGTCGAGTAACATGTTACATGACATGTGGAGCGACTTGTTACGAGCCGCATATTAGGAAAGTCTGAAGGTTTCCTATTTCGACGAAGCTTGGAGCGAAAGAAGAAAAGCGGCACGAAAACTTGGAGCACAAGAGAGTGACGTCGACAAGTCAGGTGACTTCCAGCTGGCAGTTACACGTTAGCAAAAGGCGGCAACTAGACTTGCTTGATTTCATCAGGAAGTCAGAACAAGCAAGACGACTTCCAACTGTCATGGAAGGCGGCAACAACTTGCCTGACTTTCATGTTCCTGATCCGAGAAGGATTAGGAATGTGAGCTGCTATAAAAAGCCCTTGGCTTCCCATTAGCAGTCATCCGTTCTTGTTCTAACACTTGCAAGATTTCTCAGAGCTCTTAACCGTGCACCATCGGCGTGTTGAGAGGCTGATGAATATTCGCTAGAACGGACCGTTTGCTCCGATCAAACCTTGAGTCGCGAAGACTAAGTGTTTGGATCGGTTAGGGTTTTTTGTTTGTGATTGAAGACTCACAACTCCGTCCAAGAAGACAACGACACCGAGCATAAGAGCTTGCTCGAAGGGTGGAATTGAGGGAATTTCAAAGATAGGGGGAGAGGCTCCGGGTCGAGGTAATTCACGGTGAGATCTATAGTAGCTTAGGACAATAGCTTGTGTGATAGCTAGTTGGGCTTGAAGTTGTACTATTGACTACCTGATAGTGAAAAACCTTTCCACTGGCAAAGTGCCCCCAGACGTAGGTGCGGAGTCACCGAACTGGGTAATCATCTCTGGTGTCGTGATTATTATCTGTCTATTACTTTGCTTACTGTTTCCACAAAAAGTCGATACACAAGTTACAGACTTTGTGTTCGACTTCCTGACTCGGCTACGATTCAGAATTTCAATACTCATATGTCGGATCATGAAATCACATCCTCAGACCGAAGGACCACAGAGGTCAATATGGAATGAGTGACGAGTTTGACTCAGTCTAACGTATCCTGTAAAAGGGTTACAATAACGGCTGTGATTGGCTCGATCACAAGTTACATAAGTTGACTCAATGGATCTCTGAAGGATTTATCCCTCATACGGACGTGTGAGCAGATATCAGTTTAGGCCACTTGATGAGTACAACTGAAATACAATAGCATGGCCATGCAGACGATACGTAGTATCAGTTATAATTCAGTTAACTCAGAATCAAGAAACAGGATAATAGAATGAGGATGACTTGTCTATGCCTCGTGGTTGTCAAAGATATCAAGAGGATAAAAGGATAGATTCATGTACGACAAGGTTAAGTTGAAATCTCGATAATCACAAGCGTTGGGTAGTCATGATGTTTTCCTAGAGGCCACTCATGATGGAAAGGGTAAAATGGTAAATTTTACCAGTCCGCCGACGTGTCTTGAGCCTAGAGGGTCACACACTAAAGGTTGAGTAAAACGGATGGAATCATATGGAGGAATCATGAGAGAGACAAAACCCGGTTTCGGATTAAACCGGATTAGACCGATTTCGGTTTAGGATTAAACCGGAATCAAGAACGGTTTAGCATGACTAATTAATTATAATCTAATTAAATAGATTTAATTAAATTAGCTAAACTGGGCCTAGCCAGAATGGGCTAAGCCATGATGAGCTTCTCTACACAATTAATTAAAAGCTTTGGGCTTTAAGCCCATTAAGGCCTTTAATTAATTAAAGTCCAAATAAGGGTTATAAAAGGAAAATTTTCAGATCTGAAAATTAAGCAATTATTTTACAAAACCCTAGCCGTCTTCCTCTCTCTCTCCTAGCCAGTTTCGGCCGGCCCCCCTCTCTCCTCCCCGCTCCGTCCGTTTTGCTTACTTCGATCTTCTAGTAAGGATCGTTGTGAGTATCCCCGGATTGCTCTTCCAGTGTGGACGTTCTTTAGAGGTTACTAAATCCAATTTAGTAACAAGAAGATTTTTGATTCAAGGTAATACTAAATTTTAATCTAGTCTAGATCTCATGATCAATTCATGATCATGCAAGATCCGTATTAAATCATGGAACTTTGAGGTTAATTTCTTGTATGGGCATGAAATTAATTGTCTGGAACCCTCAAATAATTCCTTCATAAGGTGCATCTGGGAGCTCCCCGTCTTGCACCCATTGGTCTTGCCGGACACCCTGTTCCTCATAAGTTCTCATAGCTTTCACGTCATCCTTAGTCTTCCCTGCAATTCCAAGAACTGTACCTATGACGTTGTCGCATACGTTCTTCTCTATATGCATCAAATCCAACGCATGTCTAACTTTATGAGTTTTCCAATAAGGCAGCTCCCAGATAATGCTTTTATGAGACCAACATATTGAAACACCACCCCTTTTCGTTTACTGAACTTCGGATGCAGACTAGGTAGTGGGTATTGATGACGTAGAATCGCACTTAATACAATAGCCCCTGAATGCCGGGTAGGCCTTCTCCGTGTCTCTGTCTTCCCATTAAAGGCCTGCGGCTGAAATCGCAGCGGATGTTTCGGTGGTAAGAACCTACGAGCACCTTGGTAAGAGATTCTTGAGTTACTGTGTTCATAATCGATCTCGTCCAAGCATAAAGGACATGCCTTATAGCCTTTAGTCTGGATGCCCCCCAACATTCCCAAACCCAGGAAGTCACTTATTGTCCACATCACAGCAGCCCGCATGATGAAAGCCTCTTTCTTAGAACCATCCCACGTGACAGCTCCGTGCTCCCACAGATGGTTCAACTCATCAATCAGCGGACGCATGAAGTTATTTAAGCATTTCCCCAGTGATTTTGGACCAGATATCAACATGGTGAGGATGTTATACTCCTTTCTCATAGCCATCGAGGGCGGAAAATTCAACGGTATAGCGACTACAGGCCACAAACTGTAACTTGCCGCATTAGGCCCGTATGGAGAGAACCCGTCGGATGACAGCGCCAGCCGCACGTTCCGTATTTCTCTAGAAAATAATGGGTATTTAGCGTCAAAATGAATCCAATCCGCACCGTCCGATGGATGTACTAATATTTCATCGTCCTCATTCTCCCGCTCCCCATGCCATCGCATCCACTCAGCCGTCTCTGGGGCAAGATATAAACGTTGAAGTCGAGGAGTCAATGGGAAGTACCACAACGTCTTTTTCGGAACTAATTATTTTCCCACTTTAGCGTATCGTGCTTCTCCACAAACGCCACATGTCTGGAGTTGCGATTGTGTTCCGTAGTACAAATTGCATCCGTACAGACATGCATCATATTTCACGTGTGGCAGTTGGATTGCCTTCATTTTCTGCTTCGCCGCAACATAGCTAGATGGATACGTATTAGGTTGGGGTAACGTAGAACAATAATCTTTGGCAACCTTGGTAAAAGCATTGTCAGACATCCCGGTGCTCTGCTTGATGGACAACATCCTTAACATTGCTGCTAATGAAGTATCCTCACTATTTTCGTACGACGGCTTTTGCGACTCCGTCACCAACCGGTTGTATGCTGTCATGGTTGCCTTAGCGACTCCCTCCTCGACTTTGGTTATTATTCCGCTGTTCTGTTGTTCGTCCTCGTCCTCGTCCTCGTCCTCGTCAATCCTTACATCTCTAGTCGGGTCTACATCATCCACGAGCTGATGCACAGGATCAACGTATACTGGATTGTTGTCCGACGTCGAACAAGGCTGATTCGCTGATGTTTCCCTCAAACTGATATCCCAATTCCGGCTCGAGCTAGCTCCTTCGGCTTCGCCATGATGGAACCACACATTATACGATCTAAGGAAATCTTTCCTCAATATATGATCGCAAATGGTGTCCATATCGTGCCAAGCAGAATTACAACACCTCGTGCATGGACACTTGAAACGTCCCACACCATCTCTTGGAGCGATTTTCCTCGCAAATTTTACAAAACTGCTTAATCCTTTCATCCATTCCTCACTCATTTTTCCGGATCTCATCCATCTCCGATCCATTCTATATATGTAATATATATAAATTCGGTTAACAATTGATTTACATAATATTGCATTATTTCAAAATATGTACGTACCTTCTAATTCACATAAATTACCTAATTACCCTTGTTTAGTCATTTATGACCTTATTACCCCTAATTAGGTCATAAATGACCAAAATACCCCTAATTAGGTCATAAATGTCCAACATACCCTATTATGGTGGTTTATGATCAAATAAGCTAATGTAATGTTATCATGCAAATAACAATAATTACGGGAGAATTTACCCTAATGTTATCATGCAATTAATGGAATCGGGAGAATTGACCCTAATGTTATCATGCAATTCATGGAATCAAGTAATTTATGTAATGCATTATTTAAAAATTTGTACATACCTTCTCGAGAGATTTGTCTGAGGGTGCTTGGGAAAATTTATAAAATATTGAAATTACGAAATTACCCTTGTCGGGAGAAAAATAGTTGTGAGATGTTGTAGGAAGAAGAAGGGGAGGTTCTGCCAAGACTTATAATACATATTTGTAATGGCGCACCATACTATGTGCGCCGTTAGAAAACTTATTGTAACGGCGCACACACCAAGATGCGCCGTTACAAAGTAACGGTAACAACAACGGCTTCATTTCCGACCGTTTTTCATAACGGCAACAAAATGGTCAACGGTCAACACCTTTTGTAACGGCGCACAATATGGTGTGCGCCGTTACAAATGTGCGCTAGTAACGGCGCACGGATAAAGTGCGCCGTTACCAATGTTTGTAACAGCGCACTGTACTTGTGCGCCGTTACTAATTTCAGTTCTAACGGCGCACATAAAATATGTGCGCCGTTACAGTGGAAAAAACTGATAGTAGTGCAAACATTTATTAATATATTATCAAAATTGGAGAACCTTAACCGATGCAAACTGCAAACCTTTCATATGCCAACCCAGCTCGGAACTATGAGTCTGCGACGAGATGAGAATAAAAAAAGGGCTTGAAGAACGGAGACGACATGCGTGCGACGCGACACGACGACGGTGGCCAGAGCGGCAGAAACAAACACAGAACGTTAACAAGCATAGCCGCACAAAACGGGACAGTACGTGGACCTATTTTGCGAATAGCGTTTGCGAGTGAGAGACACAGTTTTGAAGCGTTGAAGTGAAACGAGTAATACTTAATTTTTGTTCCAAAATTGGATCGGGATTGACCAATTTTGACCGAGTTTCGGCCATTTTTGACGAAATCGTCTCGCTCATGTCCAAAACCTCGGATTCCGACGAGTTTCATAACATTGTCTACAAATATAAACCTAGGAACCATTCTTTACCATTAGATCAAAAAATAATTGGTTTAGATATGTGCTTACTTATCTAATAACGCGTATGTGTAATTATTCATAACTTTTATACCATGGCGAAATAAAAAATTACTCAAAGGGGAAGATATTTTATATAATTTTTTTTATAAAATCTATTGAAGTGAAGAATAATATTCTTTTTCATACTATTAATTTCACTATTTTCTAACACAGGTCTCAACATGATCACAGGTCGGTAATTAATTTTTACGAGTTACTGTTATTTGGAATGGGTAAAAAATTATAAGGACGGGATGAATTAACTAAACTCATTGGTCTTTTGATTAAAAATTTATCCATTAATCTACGTCAAATTCAATATAAATTTTTTCAAAAAGTCATAAATTAAATTACAATTAAGTAAATTATGTATTGTAATATATAAAAAAGAAATCAGACTTAATAATATAAAAATACGAAAATACTCTTATATTTGTGTTAAAAGACAAAAATAAATAGTAAGTTAGTAATAACTATACTCAACTGTCATTATTGAGTAGAAAAAAAGTCATTCAAATTTTTATCTGATGGTTATATTTGATTGTTATTTTTTCATGTACGAGCTGAGTTCTCACTTCATGCTCCAATATTATTAAATGCTTTGCACTGGTTTGCACTAAGTCGGCTGAGATTCTCTAATTTTAAATAATAAATGCTTGCACAAGTCCACTAATTATATTTGTAATTGTTGTAGGTTAATGTTGGTATTCTATGTGAGTAATAAACACAATTTTACTTCTCAATTCTTGGTTAATATGAATATATGAATATTGTTGTAAGAGAATTAATACAAAAGCAATATCATATTCATATTCACATGAATCATATCACATCCTTTAGAATATTGTTCTACATAACAAAGGAAAGAAAAAAAATGATAATAATTATTGACAAAATTTGAATTACAAATAATTATATATAATTAATTTTGAGTCTAATAAATATTACATATGAATTTATAAATATGAAATTACTTTTTTTAATTCATAACGAGTTTTTTTGTGTTTGTCGAGTTTTTTCGAGTTTTGTTCGAGTTCTGAATTCTTCTCAAATTCTGGCGAGTTGAGTTTTTCCCCGAGTTTCGAGTTTCTCAACCTTACTTATAGATTTGGGATTTACCTTAATACACCTCATTTCCTTCTCACATTATCTGTTTATCGTTATTTAAAATACAATTGTTCATTTAGTTTAGGAATAATTATAATTGAGTACACTTAAAGAATTCACTTTCTCAAATAGGCCATCATCTAAAGTTTTTTAACTTCCCATGTCACCCAAGACTACTTTTTATTGCCATTACTAGAACCGTTAGTTTTATTTAATTATTTATAAAGTATTAAAATATCCTCTCATTTGTTTTCCTTCTTCTCTTAAAACTATATCTATGTAGTTCACTCTTCTTCTTCCTTCTTGATGGTGTCCTTGTCAGACCCAATTCGAATTGGCTTGTTTAAATTCGAGGGTTATTAGAATATCCGCATCAACCAACAACAGAAAGAGCCTTTGCTACATCCGCGTCAAGAAGGTCTCAATAGTTACCGACGACATCAACCTCATCGGCCCATGTTGTCCTCAAGCACATACCCAACGACGTCATGCTCCTCAGTGAGCTGCTAGAGAACGTCACATTGAACGATGACGAGGACCAAGAAATTTTATTAGGATAGCGCCAATTTTTGTTTTTACTGCTTCTGCATTTTGCACATTTGGGATTTTGTTCATCGATTAATCATATCTCTTTTCTACCATCTTATTCATTTCTTATATTGTTGAGATTGTACGACCAACCAAGTCTTTGGTTATGCTTGTCAGGTTCGAATTGAATTCTGAGTCATGTATTTGATGAATTTAGGTTTGTGATTCTATATTTGATTATACTATAGAATTTAGAACTCATTCCATCGAACTAGTTTGGACTATTGTTTCAAAGTTCTTTTTGGCCGATGAAAGATTTACCGAGCACATAACATGTATGCTATAACTGAATCAACAAATATTGGGTGAGAATTGAAAACCCTAAAATTGACTAAGAAAATGAAAGAATCGGTTGGAGGTAGTCAGCGACAGAAAGGAGGGAGAACCATTGTGAACTTGGGATGACCATAGAATAAAAATTTGAAGTCCAAACAAGTACATTTTGATCATTACAACTTGAAATACTGGTAAATGATTAAATACAAAGGTATTTTGTTCATTTATGAAAATGAAAAAAAACAACGGTATTAGTAATAGTGATAA
Organism: Geranium rotundifolium; assembly: GCA_963920655.1. NCBI lineage: Eukaryota > Viridiplantae > Streptophyta > Magnoliopsida > Geraniales > Geraniaceae > Geranium > Geranium rotundifolium. The sequence continues at coordinate 19,274,317 of OY987313.1, read as the reverse complement.
AAATTAGTTTTTGGGTGATATGCAAATTTTTAAAAAAAAACTTAAGGTGGTCTATTTGAGAATGTGAATTATCTACATGCACTTGGCTTCAATTATTTCTTTAATTTATATCGTTTGTTTTTACTGTAATTAAATTATTTATCAATGAAATATTGTGATTTTTCTAAGAAAAATTATGTTTAGATTATATTAGCGTTGATGATTAAATAATTTTGAACTGTTCTTAAGACTGGACATGTTTTAGAATTCAAGTAACACTTGTTAGGTACACATTTGAGTTCGAAGTCTTACATAAGAATATTACAAAGTATAAGAAAAGTCTATATACATATTGGAACTTAGATCCACCACACTAGTATTTTAAGTTAAATGTGAGCTCTAATATATATGTGAGCTTACCTTTGATACTCCTCCTATATAAAGTCTCGATATCCTCAACATCACTTGTCATGTTAAATCTAATGTCAAGAAATATGTGAATATAACAAAACCTTTAGAAAGATTTAAATTATTTTTTGGGTTTAGTACATTTCAAAAATTTCTAGATCAGTCAGTAGTTGGAATCACTCCCAATTAGCACTATTGACACTTTAATTTATTTATATGGTATCATTGATTTGGACACGTGCAATGTGCCTGATGCAAGTCCAATTTTGCTATGCAGTGCTTTGTCTGTATCAAGTAAATTATATACTAGAGAATCCACACATCAGTATATTACACAGTGAAACATAAAGTTGAAAACATACTATACTACACATCAGAACCAATACCCTATATTTCAGGTTTCATATATTAGGCCATTCTGAACCAGAGATATCTGCTCAGCTTTCCTGCAAATGGCATTGGCATGTAAGAGCACTATCAGATTTTTCATTTTTAACGGCGTACATAAACTATGTGCACCGTTACAAATGTTGTTGACCGTTGACCACTCTGTTACCGTTAGGGTAAACGGTCGGAAATCAATCCGTTGTTGTTACCGTTACTTTGTAACGACGCATCTACCAATGTGCGCCGTTACAAGCAATTTTGTAACGGCGCACATGATATTGTGCACCGTTACTAAAATTTAGTATAAATCTTGGCAGAACCTCCCCTTCTTCTTCCCTACAACTTCTTGTTGGGTTTTTGTGCCCTAGCACAATGTATTTTCAATCTAATCATGTAATAAAGATTATTAGTTGAAATAAAATCGGCATTCATATTACTAAGTGTTGTAGTAATATCTTAAGTATGATTTGATTTGTATCATTGATGTGTCAACACATAATAGTAGATCTACGATCAGATAAAATCTTACTTGAGCAGTCCCCGATCAGAATAGCTTCATAAGAAGCGATCGGTATGAGGCTAACTCTAAATGATCACGCTCTACTTCACTTCTCACAACAAATTTTCTCCTGACAAGGGTAATTTCGTAATTTCGGTACCTTACAAATTTTCCCGAGTACCCTGTATTTCTCCCCCACAAATCTACAGTTGAGTGGAAGTTTCAGTGAATTAAAAGGTACGTACATATTTTTAAATAATGCAATATGTAAATTATTATAGTTTTTGTGTGATTTATGTGAAATAGTGTATGTATATTATTATTTTTGTTGTGATTTTGGTGAAATAGTAATGAATGTAATTTTTTTGTAATTTTACTTTTACATGAATTAATCTTAATATTGCATGTTATGAACTTCCCGCGAATTTGTATGTGATTTCATATGAATTTGTATGACTTTGTATGAATAATTTGCATGTTATATTTATTAATTTAGTTTTGAAATTGATTAAATTAATTACCCGATTCCATGAATTTTATGATAACATTAGTGTAAATTCTTCCGATTCCATTAATTGCATGATAACATTAGAGTATTTGGTCATAAATGACCAAACAATGGCATTTCAGTCATTTATGACCTAATTAAGGGTAATTTGGTCATAAATGACCAAACAAGGGTAATTCGTTCATTTATAATATTTCGGTGAATTAGAAGGTACGTACATATTCTTAAATAATGCAATATGTAAATTATTATAGTTAGTGTGATTTATGTGAAATAGTGTATGTATTATATATTATTATTTTGGGAAAACTTCACTTAGCTCCCTTGTAATATACCCGATTTTCACTTAACTCCCCCGAAAGATAAAAGTGGTCTGTGAAGCCCTTGAAGTTGTCGACTTTGGCACTTAGCCCTGACGCTGTTAATTCTTGGTCATGTGACCAACACATGAGTGCTCTATTTTAAGAAAATGACAGAAATACCCTTCTCTCCAAATGGTTTAATTATTACATAAATGTGAAATGACCATTTTACCCTCGATTAAAATACAGAATTTAACTCATTTATGGGGTATTTTTTTCTTTTCATATCACAAAATTTAAAATTAATTAAATTTAAAATTGCTTGTAAAATGACTTATTTGCCCTTGTCTTCAACCTCTTCCCCCCTCTCTCCTCCTCCTCCCCGTCGACATGGACTGGCTCCGCGCCATCACCGATCAGCCACCGCCAGGACCGTCAGCGGTGAACCCGAGCCCCAATTTGATTCCGTCACCGTCTTCGTCGGCCGATTCGGTCTCGACGGCAATCGGGAGGGCCGCGGTGACGGAATCGGCGCCTAATCTGGCGGTGGGAGGAATCGGAGTCGGCGCAGATCGATGCCGCGAAGAGGATGAGCTTGGGGTGCTCGGGTTCGGGGTCGACGACGAAGAGCGAGGCATTGCTGTCGACGAATCTGGCGATGCGTACGAGGAGAAGATGTTAACTCGCGCCGTCTTCGATTGGGCTGGTGGTAGAAACTACCACCGTCCTCCGTCTCCGCCTCCGGCGTCTCCTCTGGTCTCGGCTTCGACCATGCCTCTAGCCTCGCGAACCTGCATCTAGCCAGCGTCGAATTCGAATGTCTCCGGCAAACCAAATATGTCGCCCACGCGACTGTGTCTTTGCCGGAGCCCAACCTCCTTCACCAGAAGATCCCAGATTTGTCGCCCACACGACTTCATCTGGTGGTAAGGCACGGACGGTGATGGATGCGGACGGAGGAAGGCGGCGGTGGCGATGGGAAAGCCAGAGCTCCTCCCAATTTGTTTTTTTAATGTTTTTTATTTATTTAAATAAATAAATAGGTTGAAAAGTCATGTTTACCCTTGAAATATGAGTTGATTATGTTATTTAATAAAGGGTAAAAGGGTCATTTAACATTTAATCAAATAATTATATAATTTGAGATTATACTACGAGGGCATTTTGGACTTTTCACAAGCAAACTAACACCGTTGGGGTTAAGTGAAACTCTATTATACTTCAAGGGCTCCACAGACCACTTTTATCTTTTAGGGGAGTTATGTGAAAATCGAGTATAGTACATGGGAGCTAAGTGAAGATTTCCCTATTATTTTTGTTGTGATATTGGTGAAATATTAATGAATATTAATGTCATTTTTGGTATATAGTTATCTAATATTAATTGTTAACCGAATTTATATATATTACATATATAGAATGGATCGGAGATGGATAGGATCCGTAAAAATGAGTGAGGAATGAATGAACGGATTAAGCAGTTTTGTAAAATTTGTGAGGAAAAACGCTCCAAGAGATGGCGTGGGACGTTTCAAGTGTCCATGCACGAGGTGTTGTAATTCTGCTTGGCACGATATGGACACCATTTGCGATCATATATTAAGGAAATATTTCCTTAAATCGTATAATGTGTAGTTCCATCACGGCGAAGCCGGCGAAACCGAAGGAGCTAGCTCGAGCTGCAATTGGGATATTAGTTTGAGGCCATCATCGGCGAATCAGCCTTGTTCGACGTCAGACAACAATCTAGTATACGTTGATCATGTGCAACAGCTCGTGGATGATGTAGATCCAACTAGAGATGTAAGGATTGACGAGGACGAGGACGAGGACGAAGAAGAGAACATAATTATAATAACCAAAGTCGAGGAGGGAGTCGCTAAGGCAACCATGACAGCATACAACCGGTTGGTGACGGAGTCGCAAAAGCCGTTGTACGAAATCACGTGCGCCATGACTAGTGAGGACACTTCTTTAGCAACAATATTAAGGATGTTGTCCATCAAGCAGAGCACCGGGGTGTCTGATGAAGCTTTTATCAAGGTTGCCAAAGATTACTGTTCTACGTTACCCCAACTTAATATGTATCCATCTAGCTACGCAGCGGCGAAGCAGAGAATGAAGACAATCCAACTGCCACACGTGAAATATGATGCATGTCTGTACGGATGCACTTTGTACTACGGAACACAATCGCAACTCCAGACATGTGGCGTTTGTGGAGAAGCACGATACGCTAAAGTGGAAAAAAAATTAGTTTCGAAAAAGACGTTGTGGTACTTCCCATTGACTCATCGACTTCAACGTTTATATCTTGCCCCAGGGACGGCTGAGTGGATGCAATGGCACTAGGAGCGGGAGAATGAGAACGATAAAATATTAGTACATCCATCGGACGGTACAGATTGGATTCATTTTGACGCAAAATACCCAGTATTTTCAGAAGAAATCCGGAACGTGCAGCTGGCGCTATCATCCGACGGATTCTCTCCATATGGGCCTAATGCGCCGAGTTATAGTTTGTGGCCTGTAGTCGCTATCCCGTTGAATTTTCCGCCCTCGATACCTATGAGAAAAGAGTATAACATCCTCACCATGTTGATATATGGTCCAAAATCACCTGGGAAATGCTTAAATAACTTCATGCGTCCGCTGATTGATGAGTTGAACCATCTTTGGGAGCACGGAGCTGTCACGTGGGATGGTTCTAAGAAAGAGGCTTTCATAATGCGGGCTGCTACGATGTGGACAATAAGTGACTTCCCGGGTTCGGGAATGTTGGGGGGCATCCAAACTAAAGGCTATAGGGCATGTCTTCTATGCTTGGACGAGATCGATTCTGAACGCAGTAACTAAAAAATCTCTTACCAAGGTGCTCGTTGGTTCTTACCACCGAAACACCCACTGCGATTTCAGGCGCATGCCTTTAACGGGAAGACAGAGACCCGGAGAAGGCCTACCCGGCATTCAGGGGCTGCTGTACTCAATGCGATTCTACATCATCAATATCCACCGCCTAGTCTGCATCCGAAGTTCAGTAAACGAAAAGGTGGTGGTGTTCTTGTATGTTAGTCTCATAAAAGCATTTTCTAGGAGCTGCCTTATTGGAAAATTCATAAATTCATACATGCGTTGGATTTGCTGCATATAGAGAAGAACGTATGCGACAACGTCATATGTACAGTTCTTGGAATTGAATGGAAGACTAAGGATGACATGAAAGCTAGGAGAACTTCCGAGGAACATGGAGTTCGGCAAGACCAATGGGTGCAAGACGGGGAGCTCCCAGATGCACCTTATGGCGTGGCGGGTCGTGATCGGAAGGAAGTACTAGAGCATATCCGAGCTATTAAGTTTCCCTCTGGATATACGGGAAGTCTAAAGAGCAAGGTGAATCCCGATGAGAAAAAGTTCCTCGGATTGAAGACCCACGATTGTCACGTGCTGATGGACGTATCTTCCCCCTTGTCATTCAAAAGTACATTCCGCCTTATGTGACAGAAGCATTAATAGAGCTGGGAAAGGCCTTCCAGTTGTTGTGCACGAGGGAGTCGACGAAAAAAGCCCTGAAAAAGTTGGGGGAAGATATAGCGGTTCTAGTTTGTAAGTTGGAAACTATTTTCCCTCCTTCATTATGTACAAATATGGTTCACCTTATACTCCACCTTCCAGATCTAGTTTTGGAACCGGCCTAGTTCATTTCACATCTTGTAGGGTTCAAACAAATACACCCTAGGAAATCTCTTCAAGACCGAGAGATGTCCTTTGTCTTCGACTGGCGCAGAATTGTACGTAATAGACATCAATTACCTTCGATTGTTCTTCCAAATTTTATTTACGCTAACTAATTTATATCCCGTATGTAGATGACTGCTCCAGAGATGCAACGAGAGTTGGTACTACTATCTAGAGGTCCTCGTTCTTCTGCCATTTATTTGCAGTGTACTGTTAACGACATCAAAGTTTTATGCTTGAGAATCGACCAGGGCCGGAGAAATCAAAATTCAGGGGTCATTATTGAAGCAAACGACATATGTTACTAATGTGTTCTTATGGACGTATGTATCCTTACCTACTCAGAAAGCATGACAGTCGTTCTATTCAAGTGTCGGTGGTACGACGAACGGACCGTGAAAAAGGACGCAAATGGATTCATTTCGGTCAACACGTCCATAGATTGTCACAAACAAAACCCATTTTGCCTTGCTTTAACGGCAAAACAGGTATACTACATCGACGACCCCAAATCTGGACCGTGGAAGGTTGTGAACGTCGTGTCGCATAGGGGTCACTACAAACCGAGCAGCTTAGCCTGTGCCGGTGACGACGACCCAGAGTTTGAAGTCGATGAACCTTACCAAGTAGATCGAATTGACATCGTCATACCGGGTGGTATCACTATCATCCTAACAAACTTAGTCCGGTGTCCACCGCCAGTACCTCTAGCTGAGAACGATGAAATTGAAGATATTGATGAAGAAGACGCATAAAACGAGGGAACGAAGAAAACGAGCACGACGACGAAGAAACCGATGACACTGATTTGGAAGGGCATAAAGATTATGATTCTGCCGACTCTGATAGTTAATATGTATATGTATGTTTGATTGGTTATGAATAAATAATTTTTTATAATCTATGATTTATAAAGGGTAATTTGGTCATTACAACTTACTGTGTGATTTTCAAATAAAACTTGATTTTTTTTCTAAGTATGATTTTCTAACGGCGCACCATACATAGTGCGCCGTTACAAGCTTTGTAACGGCGCACCATACATAGTGCGCCATTATGAAGTTTGTAACGACGCACTATGTATGGTGCGCCGTTACACATTGTCAACAATCTCAACCAGATTGTTGACTTTTTTCTTTTGAAATTGGGTATTTGTTTTCGATCGAGATTCATATGTTTTAAGAATTGATTGAAATTTTGGAACATTAACTACCAAATCATTGCGCTCAGATTGGTACGGTCGGATTCACGTTTGGATCGACACAAATAAAATAATATTTTTTTATTTGTTTGTAACGACGCACTTTGGCAATGTGCGCCGTTACAAAAAGTCAAATGGTATAGTCAACCAGGTTGACTTCCCCTTGACCGGTTTAGAGGTTTATACATTATCGGAATTGACTGAAATTTTGGCATGTGAAGTACATATCCATTGCGCTCCTATCCGTACGGTTGGATTAAAACTTTATTTTGAACATCAACTACTTTCGTTGAAAGCGTGAGTTTAGGTTTTAAGAAGTTAAAACTTAGAAAAACCCTAAACACATTGATCATCAAACGTTCAGTAGATTAATATATATATATTTTTGAATCGAAACCGTTCAATTAGTTGTAAATTACATATACGTGGTATTGTACAAATTCTAATAAAATCAAACCACGAGAACACCGCTTATCATTCACGATCGAGTTTAGGGTTAAACTTTGTTACGGCGCACGTTAGCATAGTGCGCTGTTACAAAAGTTGCGGCAATGAAAATTTCGCGAAAATTTAAACTTCTCGCGAATATTTTCGTTGTAACGGCGCACACACACGTGCGCCGTTGGAAAGTTTTGTTTTTAAAGCCGCACATGGATATGTGCGCCGTTACAAAACTGTTGTCCGTTCCAACATTTGATCGTTAGGTCAGAAAGCGAACCGTTTATGACCGTTACTCACTGTAACGACGCACATAACAGAGTGTGCTGTTACAAATTACCGAGTGTAACGGCGCACAATACACTGTGCGACGTTACAACTTATTTTGTAACGGCGCACCCTTGTATGTGCGCCGTTACAAAAACACAGATATATTTGGGCAGAGCCCTTTTCTTCCTCTCTGCTCTTCCTCTCGCCGTTTCTGTCTCTCTGCCGTCGCCGTCCCGCCGTCACCGTCCCGTCGTCGCCCTTTGCATGTTAGATTGAATGTTAGATTAATTTATATTGAGATTTGTGTGAGTTTAGTTGAATTTAGTTGTTAGATTATATGAATTTAGTTGAATGTTACATTTGCATATTAAAATTATATAGAAATTGTATGGAATTGTTAGATTTCTCATGGAATTGTTTTGAAAATTTTAGGGGTATTTATGCAAATTGTTAGATTTTTTTATGGAAATTATAGTTTGCATGTTAGCTTTATTGATTTGTTATTTTTAATTCCACATGTTACGCTGTTATGTTGAATATTGATACTCATTAGGTGTATTTTTTGGAATTAATTAAAAAATACCCATTATGATTATTTTTGGAATTAATTATAAAATAAAGGGTAAATTTCACATGACCCCCTTAACTATACGCGTGTCTCACATGCCCACCCTTAACTACAAAATCAATCTGTGAGGTGCCTTAACTATCCAAAAATCTCACTTTGCCTTTTTTGTTGACTTTTTTCAAAATTCTGTTAAGTTTTCTGTGAAATGACGAAAATACCCTTGTATCTGAAAAATTAAAATAAATAAATAAAAATAATTTTGAACTTTTTTTTTCTATTTTCTCGTTGTACAAAATAAAGAATAAAAATAATATTTTAGTATTAAAATTTTATTTTAAAAAATTATTTATAAAAATTAATAAAAAAAAACGATGTTTAAAAGTAAATTTTTATTTTTAAATTTTTTTAAAAAAGACTTTTTAAATTTTTTTTAAAAAGACTTTTTAAAAATTATTTTTACTATTAACCAAATTTTATTCTTTATTTTTTACCTCAACAAAAAAAAGGTAAAGTGGGATTTTTGGATAGTTAAGGCACCTCACAAATTGATTTTATAGGTAAGGGTGGGCATGTGAGACACGCGTATAGTTAAGGAGGGTCATGTGGAATTTACCCTAAAATAAATATTAGGGGTAATTCGGTCATTTCCGGCCGAATTAGGGGTAATTTGGTCATTTATGGCCTCAAAAGGGTAATTCGGTCATTTCTGACCGAATTAGGGGCAATTCGGTCATTTTTGATCGAATTAGGGGTAATTTAGTCATTTATGGCCTCAAAAGGGTAATACGGTCATTTTTGACTGAATTAGGGTTAATTCAGTCATTTTCGATCGAATTAGGGGTAATTCGGTCATTTTTGACCGAATTAGGAGTAATTTGGTCATTTTGGCTAAAAGGGGTAATTCGGTCATTTCCGACCGAATTAGGGGTAATTTGGTCATTTCTGGCATCAAAAGGGTAATTCGGTAATTTCCGACCGAATTAGGGGTAATTTGGTCATTTATGGCTAAAAAAGGTAATTCGGTCATTTCCAACAGAATTAAGGATAATTTGGTCATTTATGGCCTAAAAATGGTAATTCGGTCATTTCCGGCCGAATTAGGGTAATTTGGTCATTTATGGCTTGAAAAGGGTAATTCAGTCATTTTCGGCCGATTTAGGGGTAATTTGGTCATTTAGGGCTAAAAAGGGTAATTCAGTCATTTCCGACCGAATAAGGGTAATTCGGTCATTTCCGACCAAATTAAGGGTAATTTGGTCATTTCTGGCCGAATTAGGGGTAATTTGGTCATTTATGGCCTTTGTAATGGTAATTCGGTCATGTCCGACCGAATTAGTGGTAATTTGGTAATTTATGGCTAGAAAGGATAATTCGGTCATTTCCGACTGAATTAGGGGTAATTTGGTCATTTATGGCCTCAAAATGGTAATTCAGTCATTTCCGACCGAATTAGGGGTAATTTGGTCATTTATAGCTAAAAAGGGTAATTCGATCATTTTCGGCCAAATTAGGGGTAATTCGGTCATTTCAAAACCTTTTCATTCTTATAATTACAGATAATGGAGCCGAAACGTAAGGCACCTAAGGCCATGGCACCTAGGCGGGTCAGAATCGACATTCCGTTCTTCGAGGCTTCACAGGCGCCGGAGTCACAGGATGATATGTACACTCCGTTACCGCCGCAGCCGACTGATCCAGGGCATACGGAGATTGATTGGACTTTCCATATCCCAGATGATCGGACTTTCCAGGAGATGCTCGGAGACGTCGCTGGACCCTCCGAAGAGGACACTATGCCGGAAGAGTTCGAACTGCCGTTGAACGAGTGGAGGCTCCTTCCCCTCAACTACAGAAAGATTCCGAGGTACGAGCTGTACATCGATAACAAAGTAGAAGTGGACTGCTGAAACACGAAGAGCTGGGAAGCCAGGGCAAGAAAGGAGCAAAAGGTCGACGTCAACATAGACCCAAAAGAGAAAGCGGTCCTGGTGAACAGAGGTCCTTTTCTTTTGACTTGGGAAAACGGCCGACCACGTGTCCAAGGAGGACAATTATCAATGGAAAGGGTAAAGGCTATTATAGGGAAATTTGGTCGGGAAAGCGATGCTTCCTACCAGACGTTTGGGGATCTGCCGACGTCTGAGTTCCAGTTATTTTAGAGGAGCTTTAAGGTAATTTCAACACTTACTCAAAATGAATTTTCAAATGCCGTATTTTAGATATTGGCGTGGTGTTTGTCAATTTCAGGGTTTGTTTGCAGTGTCAGATTTCGTTGAGCTGAGGAGGTGGATTCGTGAGGCGGCCATAGACGCTTACAAGGAGCGAAAATTGAACATGAAGCGATTTTACAAACTCTACGTGGACCCTACTAGACTAGACCGTAATGGGATTCCCAAGTGTCTGATAGGGAAGAAGTCCCAGTGGCGTTGGCTCGTTCATCATTTTGATGCCAACGAGGTATATTACAAATTTTATATTTAATAGGTTTAATTTCAATTTCATTTTTTTTTCAATTACTTCAATTCAATTTCATTTTTTTTCAGGAAGAAGTTGGGTCTCAAATGATTAACATTCGGAAGACCGAGAACAAATTAAACCACATACTGGCAAAATCTCATTCCGAATTCTTTGGGAGAGGATGACGGAGGCCGGGGAAGTAGAGGTCTCCAAAAAGTTGGAGGGCTTTCTAAAGGCTCTAAAGAAGCGTAAGGCTCGTGATGGTAATCAGGAGGGGGAGGAGGACGAGGACGAGGAGTAACTCAACCCGAAACTTGTAAGTTTAATTAAACTCATTTTTTAAAATTTTAAAGATTTTAATTTATTATATTAATTAATTTTTTTTTACAAAATTACATTAAGAATGCGCTTAGGGCTTGGAAGAATGACCAGACGAACTACAACGAGGATGGAACTCTGAAGATGATGACCGACGCTGAAGAGGATGAGGTCATGCGACTAGCTGCCGAGCATGTTCGCGAGGTCGAGTTTGCCAAAGGAATTACTATAGAACCCTCCAGAGGACGATGCATCAGGGGTTACGGGAGTGATTACGAGGCACTGCCGAAACAGTAAAGACGTTCGACCTCCTCCGGTTCTAGTTCTGCGGAGATTTCGGAGCTCCGAACTCAGGTCGCCCAACAAGCCGAGGTTATTACAGAGCTTCGGACTGAGACCTCCCAAAACATGCAGATGTTCATGTACTTCCAAGAACAGCTAAGGATTCTAAATCCTAATGCCCCTCCACCTCCATTTGACCCGACTAGGTCTAGAGATCCTTTTGGCCCGTCGTCATAATTTGCATCTCGATCAATCGATGTATATATTATGTATTAAAATTTTTTAATATGAGTATTAATTTTCATTTTTGAATATTTAATTAAAAAAATAAAATTTTATTTTTATATTTATTATTTTATATAAAATTTATTTTTTTAATAATATATATTCTGTAACGATGCACAAACGGCGTGCACCATCACACCCTCTAATGGCGCACAGACTGAGTGCGCCGTTACAACCTCTAATGGCGCACTCCGTCTGTGCGCCGAACAGCTAAGGATTCTAAATCCTAATGCCCCTCCACCTCCATTTGACCCGACTAGGTCTAGAGATCCTTTTGGCCCGTCGTCATAATTTGCATCTCGATCAATCGATGTATATATTTTGTATTAAAATTTTTTAATATGAGTATTAATTTTCATTTTTGAATATTTAATTAAAAAAATAAAAATATATTTTTATATTTTTATATTTATTATTTTATATAAATTTTTTTTTTAATAATATATATTCTGTAACGATGCACAAACGGCGTGCACCATCACACCCTCTAATGGCGCACAGACTGAGTGCGCCGTTACAAAAGACAACGACACTGTCAACTAGGGAAACGGTGACGGTAGGTTTTGTAACGTCACACAGACGGCGTGCGCTGTTACACTCTCTAACGGCGCACACTCTTGTGTGCGCCGTTCCAGTTTGTAACGGCGATGCTGTAACGGCGCACAATATGTGCGCTGTTACAGACCTTTTTGTGCGCCGTTATAGTTTGTAACGGCGCACAAATGCTCTGCAACGACACATATAACGTGCGCCGTTACAAAAAAAAACTGATAGTGGAGATTGAGAGGTTCGCTATGCACCCTCACAATTCTATCAATCCATCAAATCCTTTTAAGGACAACTCCACAAGAAGTGGCATGTTCATGTTGAATTCCAATCTTTTAAGGGTTGTTGAATGTCCTATGCCATTGAAGCTTGGGAAATAATCAAGCTCACTTGAGAAGGGACACAACCTCTCCACAAATGCTACTTCACCTGAATAGATGAAAGATGGAATGTACACTTCCATCGGTATTCATATGTTTTTGTGCTGGAAACAGAAAAAATGGAGTATTTGTCTGTGTGTTAATATTACCAAAAGCTCCAGTGTTGGGTAGATGAGCAGATATGAAGGAAGGTTACACTTGTGCTGAAGAGACTTCTTTTTTCCTCTAAAATCAAATGCCACCACAACCATAGCTTTCAAAAAAAACAAGAAACAAACAAGTTCAATCACATAAGCAGAAACAATCTACTCCATACAAGCTTTTGAATACATTCTAGGATGACAACTTCAAAAACCCTCAAGCCTCCATAAAACATTAAATGATCCCTATATATACTACAGACAGATAGAGAACACAACAATTATAACATTAGTGGTGGAGGCATAAACACAATCGATATCTTTCGAAGAGATACATCTATAGTCACTCAAAACAAATATACAGTACATGCTACGTGAAACCTAAAAATAAACAAGCACTGGTATAAACATGGACACCTTTAAATCCGTTTCAATGCTGAAACCTTTTGAAGCTTATATTGCACTCTGGGAGTGGATTTTTGACAATCTGCACCTATAAAATTAATAGGAGTGTTAATTAAGTATACAGTTACAAGAAGATGAAGTGGCATCACACTTACAAATTAAGGGTATCAATCAGTTTCCAGAAATGGGAGTTAATGATCATAACTAACTACCCAGTTTTCAGCTTTCATTACACATACTTATAGTTTCATTTGATCAGGTTTTGATCCATATGAAGTTTGATAAGCATAGACCACGCAGAAGATCTGTGAGTGAAAAAGAAATAAAAGTACCTTAGTTGATTCATTTTGGACGTTTGCGATCTTGGACCACTCTGAGCCAGTTATTCTGGTGCATCTTTCTTCCAAAAGCGGAGAATTTGCTATTATGAGCTCTTTGAGATTATTCAGTTTTTGCATGGCTTCCATGGGAGGCAGAGCGGTTAAATTCGGGCAGATGTTTAGTGTCAGTGCTTTGAGAGAGGAAAGGTTGGTCATCCACCATGGCAATTCCATCAGTCCATCGAATCCTTCTATGATCAATTCTTCCAAGGAAGTGGCATGTTGGAGTTGGTCTGGCAGAGCCGCCAGCTTTGACCACGGCGAACTGACATTTGTGTTGGGCCTTTATTAAATAAGTGGAGGCCCAAGCCCATGTAGTTAGTATCCTACATGGAGAAGAAAATACTAATTGCTTGCCTATAAATAAGATGCAATAGAGAGAAGAAAATAAGACCAATTCAAGAGAGAAATAGAGTAAAATTCGTGCAAAATTTTCTGTTACTTTCTGGGCCGACCAGCAAGGTTCTCGAATGCGATCGGAGGTCGATTCACCGTTGGGGTGATCCTCTAATTGTATTTAGAGAGAATTCGTTGTGCCAATTATATTGATAGTAGAGATTAAGCGGCCTCAAGAGTCTCGTGGTTTTTCCTCTCTCGTCTTGAGGAGATTTTTCACGCCAAAATTGTGCGTGAATATTGTGTGTTCTTGTTTGCTATATTTTATTAGCTTGCTTGATTTGCTCAGCTTGATAGATTTCTACGAGATTTGCACAGGTGGAGAGAATTATTTAATTCCGCTGCATCTGATTATTATATTAGATTCATTTTTCTCCCAACAAAGACATTTGAAGTCCTCTACTTGTGCGCAGAATAATTGCCAAATAATCGAGCTCCTCCGAGAAGGGACCCATCTCCAACCTGAGGATATAACATATGCCTAGCCCACCTTTATCTCCAGAAATGCTGGTTAGTTTTCCACAAGACTTTACACGAATAGAGGAAAGAGAATAGAAATCTCGTAAATCTGGAATAGAGATCAGATTGGGGCAATCGTGTATGTGCAAGTCCTCAAGAACCATGAGGCTCTGCATGTATGCGCTCCAGAGGATAGCAAGGTTGTATGGACAGTGATCGTAGAGAAGCCCAACAACCCCAACTTATAATCTGATGCTCCTCGAGACAAGGAAACACACTTATTGGTGTATTTGTAGATGATACCAGCTGCCATCGCTGCTCCTCCTCCCCATCATAATCTGCTTTGAATTCCCTCTATTCCATGAGATTCTTCATGTTTTCAAGCCTGAATATTTTCAATGCTGGAAAAGCTGTAATTATAATTGTCTGCAAATTACTGTCACAAACCTGTCCCACACCATTGATCTGGTCAAAGTCTCCTCCTATGCATGTCACTTTATCCAATCCAGTGATCTCAAGAGTCTGAGGGCATGGTAAATGACCAAGCTTTGGAACTTTTTGACAATGAACGCACCCCTCTAATATGATCTCTACCAAATTGTCAAGTTGTGTCATTTTCATCTTCCATGGTGGAAACCGAGAAGCTGAATAGTTTTTAGGGGTAATTTCATGTCAGTACCCCAACTTTGCCTCATTTTCAAATCGGTACCCTAAATTTAAAAGGTTTTTTGTCGGTACCCCAAATTTAATTAGTTGCAGATAAGTATCTAATATGTTAAATCTAACAAAATTTGGATGTGAAAAGACCAAAATGCCCCTAATGCTTATAATAACTAATATTACATTGAAACTTTCGAATTTAACAACTCTCTCATACGACCTCCGTTTCGGGCTCATAGCATATCAAATCGAAGAAAATCGGAAGATAAACAATTTTGAAGAATATAAATAATTAAAATTTTTTATTAATTATTAATATTATTCTTCAAAGTTGTTTATCTTTCAATTCACTTCGATTTGATATTTTATGAGCCCGAAACGGAGGTCGTATGAGAGAGTTATTCCATTCAAAAGTTTCAATAAAATATTAATTATTATAATCATTAGGGGTATTTTGGTCTTTTCACATCCAAATTCTGTTAAATTTAACAGATTAAGTACTTATCTGCAATTAATTAAACTTGGGGTACCGGCAAAAAACTTTTCAAACTTGAGGTAATGAGGCAAAATTTAGGTACTGACATGGAATTACCTCTAGTTTTTAACTGACCATCTTTTTAAGTTTGAGTGTGGTTGAAGAGAATCCAACACTTCCTCTTCTCGAGATAGAATTTCTTCAACAAAACATCTGTCAGAACGATTTCCTGCTGTTAATTATGCTGTGCTGGCTCCATCTGAATACTAACTTCTTCAAATTCACCTTTTCTATTATATTTGCACTCCTTGTTGGTGGCTATTCATGACTTTCTCAAGACTGTAGACTGTCAACTCACCTCCAAGTTTCTCTAGGGTTCCATGCTTTTCATTTCCATATTCACATTTAATACCAACAACAAAAAATGAGAATGTTTGAGACAAGTCAACCGCCCTATGTGGCGTGGCATACTATTTTCCTGGAGTGATGTGCAAGACTTACCATCAATGAGAAGGTGCCTCAAGTTGATTAGTCTTCAAAGATCTCTGCAGATTGTAAAGCTCGGTGATAACTTTTGGAAGGGACTTGATTACAGGACTTGAGATTTCAATATACCTCAGGTGTTTTAATTCACTAATAGGTGCCGAAAACTTCTCAGAATAACAAACATTTGATAACACGTAACGAGAATTTAAGGCGGTACTTTGATCATAAACAGATAGTGCCAGATCGTGAACAAGATCATGCATCTTGCAGATTGCAATATCACCATACACATATTTCTCGACATCTTAAAATAAGGAATTGAACAATAGAACGTTAAAATACTCATTACCCATGTCCTCCATCTCCTTTTCACTCCCTTGAGGTGGCTCAAGCAACCCTTCAGCCATCCAAAGCTGCACCAACTTTTCTCTCTCAATCACATGATCCTTGGGAAAATTAGAGCAGTATGCAAAACATTATTTTGGTTATGGAGATGACAAGTGGTTAAAACTAATTCTAAGGGCAGGTAAAATCCCATTTCACCGGCTTGGATAGAAAACCACTCTTGTTTGTTTTTCTTACCTTGCATCATGCCACCTAGTATTTTTGCTTCCAATGGAACGCCCCCACATTTTCTCACCAGATCCCATCCTAAGGTCTCACCAAATCTGAGGTCATTTCTATCCCATTATTCCTAAATGCATGATCCCAACATTCCTTCGCAGACAATGTCCCCAACTAAATTTTCTTAGCTGCTTCCATTACTAACGCTACTTGATCATTACGAGTTGTTACAACAATATAATATCCCTTGATCATATTGACCCTCAACAAGCAACTTTGGAGTTTATCCCACTTCAAAAAATCTTCATTCCACACATCGTCAAGGATAAGAAGATACTTCTTTCCTGCTAAAAGGTTTTCAAGATTTTCAAGTATGAACTCCATACTGTCCATCCTGCATTCCCTTTTAGTCAGAAACTCAAGAGTATTTCTCAAAGCCCATCTGACCTCAAACCTATCAGAAATAGATAGCCAAATTATAACATCAAAATGCTTCTTAACTTGCTCGGCTTTGCTAACCAGCTGAGCAATGGTTGTTGTTACGTTTGTTATTGGCTTTATTCTTAGGCAATGCGAAAGATGTCGGGTATCTAGTCAGGAAGGATGTCAAGCAATTAGTCTCAACATCCTGTGTGACATTTGTGGATCACAACATTGACAAGTTTTCTTAAATAGGAGACGAATTGCGATTGGAAAGATCCAGCTGTACAAGACTTTTGGTAAGTCCTTATTGTGTCATAATGCTTAATATATTCCTGCCGTGATAGAGACTCTACAAAGATATCGGCGTAATGGAATAAGGAAACTGAAATCAATTAGGTTAAGGAAACCCTAATTGGTTCGAGAGTTATTTGCATCTGCTATAAAAGCTAAAGGCTCCACCCTTAGCAGGCGGCGCATATGTGTAAGGAGACCCCGAGAGCGAGATTCCTTGAGAGATCTTAAGCACGACTCCTTGTATTTTCTTTGGTAAATACACAAAGCTCTTAGACGTGCAGGACTGGCGGGCTGAGAGGTTGTGTGTTCCCCGAATGAAGATTATGTATCACTACCAGAATCGGAAGATCAAGTGTGAGTGATTGAGGGTTTCATGTGAATGCGTGATTGAAGGTTCACGCACAAGAGCTTAAACAGCGACCTGTAAACATCCGAGCAGTGCGAGGCTCGTAGAGTGGAATCAAGTTGGAGACATGGATTTAGGGGGAGTCCCTGAGATAGATTTGCACTAGGAAGAGTAGCATAAAGTAGTGGTTTGTGTGATAATCATCGATACTTGTATGTTTTGACTTGTTCCATTATCGTGAAATCTTTCCACTAGCAAAGTGCTCCAAACGTAGGTGAGTTGCACCGAACTGGGTTAACAATCTTGTGTGTCACTATCTGCTCTTTACTCTTTATATTGTGTTTGTCCGAATCTATTTACTGACAAGTTGTTAAGAACATTGTCTTAACATTATTCTTGACATTGTTCTTGACATCTTGTATAACTGTTATAATCAGAATTTCAATTGGTATCAGAGCAGACACCTACAGCTTTAGGTGAGATCTTGGGAGACAATTCTAATTGACAAACATGGACAACACTAGAGAAGGAGGATCAGTTAACCGTCCACCGATTCTGGATGGGAGCAACTACGGATATTGGGAAGCCCGTATGAGCGCCTTCTTAAAATCCAACGACAACAAGACCTGGAAGGCTGTGGTGAATGGCTGGAGCGCCTCGTGCTATCAAGATGATGAACGTAACTTCACAAATCTCAAACCTGAGTCAAATGGACCGACGTTGATGAAGAAGCAGCTCTAGGAAATTCCCGAGCCCTCAATGCGATTTTTAATGGTGTGGACAGAAACATGTTCAGATTGATCGACACATGCACTACTGCCAAAGGAGCATGTGACATTCTAACTGTTGCATATGAGGGAACCACAAAGGTACGAGAACAAAAACTTCAGTATTTAACAACGAAGTTTGAGGCACTTGTCATGAAGGAAGACGAAACTGTGGCTGAATTCAATATGCGAATTCGAGACATTGCCAACGAATCTTACTCTTTGGGTGAACCAATGACAAATGAGAAACTAGTGAGAAAGACCCTAAGAGCCTTGAACTCAAGGTTTAAGATGAAGATAACGGCCATTGAAGAGGTTCACGATCTCAAGACCCTTCCCTTTGATGAACGAATGGGATCTCTAATGACGTATGAGCTGTCTCTACCAAGCATTGGACGAAAGAATAAAGGAGTGGCTTTCAATAGCTCCATGCCCAAGCATGTTGAGCTAGAACCTTCAGACCATGATGATGAAATTGACGCTACCATAGCTCTGCTAGCAAAAAAATATAACCAGGTTATGAAGCGGTTCAACAGAATGTCAGGGAAAAATGTCGCTGCAAATGACTGGAAGAATGTCACAACAGATGTCAAGAAGGATGTTCCACATAAAGTTCAATGAAGAGGCCCACATAAAGTTCAATGAAGAGGAAACTTTGACAGGGACAATAAAGCTGATGAAGGAAACAGTGACGGTAGAAGGTTTCAATGCCATGAATGTGAAGGATACGAACACTACCCAAGGGAATTTCCTAGCTTCCTAAAGAAACAGAAAAAGGGTTATAATGCTACCATGTCCGATGAAGAAAATGATGATAGTGAAACAGAAGAAATAAGTAATTTTGTAGCTTTCACTGCTTCTACTTCGTCCAGCAAATCTGATCATTCTGCTAATGTTAGTAACAACATACAAGACTTGTCACCAGATGATGAGTGGAACGATAATCAGCTCAACGAGGCTTATTGCATTCTCTACACAAAATAGATTGAAGAATCCCAAATTCTAGACAAGCAAGCTGCTCAGATTATCACCCTTACAAACGACAAAAGTAGAATGCTGGAAACTATCATCGAGCTAAAACAAGAGGTCACTAGACTCAATGGAGAAATAGAACAAATGACCAAGGCGGTTAAAACGATGAATCCAAGCTTAGAGAGCCTAGACAAAATATTGTCAATAGGAAAGCAAGCTAGAGACACAAGGGGACTTGGATATACTCATAATGGCTCATCATCCAAAACCAAGTTTGTTCCACAACAATCCCCAACTGAAGAGAAGGAGAAACATGTCACGACATCCCTCTCGACAAACGTCTGCCCAAGACAAGCAAGGACGACTCAGCTCAATCGACCACCATCCAAGTAGTCTACCAATGAATCACAATGGACTTGTAATTACTATGAAAAGAAAGTTCATATCAAAACTTTTTGCTATCATATTAATAGAAAGAGACCATCCCCGACTCAAAATGGATAGTTCGAAGCCATTTTCAACATAACGATCTAAAGCCTAGACAGGTCGAATGGAGAGTGAAAGGCAAGACATACCAGGCAAACATCGCCTATACTACCGTGTATGCCTCAACCAACACAAACTGGTACTTTGACAGCAGATGCTCACGACATATGACAGGTACACGAGACTTCTTGACAAACATCAAACCCTACACTAACTGCCATGTAACTTTTGGTGATGGGGTAAAAGCTCGTGTCATTGGCAAAGGAAAGCTCAAAGGTACTGGAGTATCTTGTTTGAGAGAAGTTTTGCTAGTCGAGGGACTCAAAGCAAATCTCATAAGTATCAGCCAACTGTGCGATCTAGATCTTCATGTTAAATTCACTCGTGAAGAATGTTCGGTGAACAATGTCGAACAAGATGTCGTAATACAAGGGATAAGGTCACAAGATAACTATTATCTCTGGACCTCTAGCACAAGCAACAGGGGTTCTAAGTGTTTAATTACCAAGGTAGAAGAGACCAAATTATGGCACCGGAAACTCGGACATCTAAACCTCCGAAGCATGCAAAAGAACATCTCTAAACAGGCCATCATCGGAGTGTCAAACCTGAAAATCGTCGAAGGAAAAATTTATGGAGAATGTCAAATAGGAAAAAAACGAAGATGTCGCACAAGAAGGTGCAACATATTACTACCTCACGGGTCCTAGAACTACTACATGTCGATCTCATGGGACCTATGCAGGTTGAGAGTCTAGGAGGAAAACGATATGTGTTCATTTGCGTTGACGATTATTCAAGGTACACATGGGTTGATTTTGCTCGAGAGAAATCTGACTCTTTTTCTATTTTAAAAAATCTATACGTTCAAGTTCAACGAGAAAAGGGGGACAGAATCGGGAAAATATTCCACCTACGTAGTGACCATGAGAGAGAGTTTGAAAACAACAAATTTGCAGACTATTGCAAATCCGAAGGCATATTTCATGAGTTCTCTTCTCTAATAACTCCTCAACAAAATGGGATCGTCGAGCGCAAGAACCGAACATTGCAAGAAATGGCTCGAGTTGTGATGTTGGCTCAAAACATTCCTACTCATTTTTGGGCATAGGCACTTAACACCGCGTGTCACATTCACAATCGAGTCACACTACGTCCAGGTATGTCTTTCACTCACTATGAACTCTGGAGGGGAAGAAAATCAAATGTCAAGTACTTTCACATTTTTGGGTCAATATGCTATATCTTAGTTGACATGGAACCGCGACAAAAGTTTGATCCAAAGAGTGATGAATGCATATCGAGTTTACAACAAACGCACCAAGACAGTGATAGAGTCAATTAACGTGGTGGTCAATGATGAATGGGTAGATGTCCAGCCAAATGTTCCTGAAGAAGATGAAGTACTCCCAACGTTTGTGCCTAAAGATGTTAGGAAAAATGTTGTTGACAAACCTGAGAACCCGGATGTCAAGAAAAATGTCGAGGACAAAATAGATGACATCATTAGCAATGAAGGAGAAGCACATGTAACCGGACATAAAAACTCATCTAGAAGGATCCAGGCAAATCACCTAGCATCTGGAATAATTGGAGATATTGATGAAGGTATGCATACTCGTCCTAAAACCTCCATCAGCTACAAGGATATGATAGGCAATGTATTCTTTGTTTCAATGATCGAACCGAAGAATGTTAACGAAGCCATCGAAGATGAATACTGGGCTAATGCTATGCAAGAAGAGCTCATCCAATTTGAGAAGAATCAGGTCTGGGAACTGGTGCCTAGACCAGAGAATATCAATATCATCGGTACAAAATGGATTTTCAAAAACAAGTCGGATGAGCATGGAAACGTCATGCGCAACAAAGCAAGGCTGGTCGCTCGAGGATATACATAAATCGAAGGCATGGACTTTGATGAGACATTCGCACCAGTGGCTAGACTTGAAGCAATAAGACTACTACTAGAGATCACATGCCATTTAAAAATCAAGTTGTTCCAAATGGACGTAAAGAGCGCATTCCTAAACAGATATATCAATGAGGAAGTGTATGTTGTACAACCAAAGGGATTTATAGACCCACACTCTCCCGAACATGTTTATAAATTGACAAAAAACACTCTATGGACTGAAGCAAACACCTTGAGCATGGTATGAGCGGTTGACGAGCTATCTAATCAAGAGTGGCTACACTAGAGGGGGAATTGATGAAACCCTGTTCATACAGAATGAGGATGGAAAGCTGATGGTTGCCCAAATATATGTTGATGACATCGTCTTCGGCGGAATGTCAAGAAAAATGGTGGAACATTTTGTTCAACAAATGCAATCGGAGTTTGAAATTAGTATGGTCGGAGAATTTAGTTTTTTCTGTAGGTTTCAAATCAAGCAGATGGATGACAACATTTTTATCTCTCAGAGCAAGTACGCAAGGTGCATAGTGAAAAAATTTGGATTGGAAAAGGCCTCTCACAAGCGAACCCCCGCCGTTACACATGTCAAACTCACAAAGGACGACTCCTGGGAAGCTGTCGACCAGAGTATGTATAGAAGCATCATTGGCAGCCTCCTCTACCTCAATGCAAGTCGACCTGATATAACCTATGTTGTAGGAGTATGTGCACGATTCCAAGCAAACCCTAAAGTAAGTCACTTAACCCAGGCCAAAAGAATAATCAGGTATATCGCTGGCACTACTAATCTAGGTCTTCTATACACTTTCGATACGTCCTCCACCCTTGTTGGATACTGTGATGCAGATTGGGCAGGTAGCACTACTGATAAGAAAAGCACGCCCGGAGGCTGTTTCTACCTAGGTAATAATCTTATATCCTGGTTCAGTAAAAAGCATAACTATGTCGCTCTATCAACTGATGAACGGAGTACATAGCTGCGGGAAGCAGTTGTACACAACTTCTGTGGATGAAACATATGTTAGTCGAGTATAATGTCAAGCAGGATGTTATGACATTATACTGTGACAATGTGAGTGCTATCAACATCTCCAAGAAACCGGTCCAACATAGTAAGACCAAACACATCGATATTCGACACAATTTTATTCGTGAGTTGGTTGAGAATAAGAAAATTGTTCTAGAATATCTCCACATCGACAAGCAACTTGCTGATATATTCACAAAAGCCATGGATGTGAATCGTTTTGAAAGCCTGAGGTCATCACTCGCTATGGACTTATGATAAAACAACAGTTTGAGGGGGGAGTTATAGGTGGGTACCCTATCTGAAATGACATAATCAATCCCAACTGACCGGCGGCTCGAACAATGGTTCTATCAAGAGCATGAAGAATAGGAATCAGCAATACACTGGTGGCTGTAAATCTCGGGATGAAGAAGCGTTAACCAGTAACAAGTTATTCAGTGTGTGCATCTATTCTAAAGGAGTTATTCGGCTCGAGTTTATGTCCCTAAAGTATAGTGTCTATGGCTACTTTTTGAGGCAAGTAGGGGGAGAAGTTAGATGATGAGAAGTTAGATGATGAAGTGAAAGAAGTGAACTGCGCAAGACTAGATGCAAGCAAACGAAAAACACATGAAGATGAAGTCTGAAGTGAAGTGCTTGCCTAAAAATAGCCAAAGAAGGAGATTGTTGTTACGTTTTTATTGGCTTTATTTTTAGGAAATACGAAAGATGTCGAGCATCTAGTCAGGAAGGATGTCATGCAGTGAGAATAAAACTAGACTGTACATATCGGGTCGGGCTCCACAACTAAAAGCTCAAGCTTATAGTTGGGTTTGACCCTTTCCTTTATATACAACCCTTTGATCTCATATCCTTTCAATGTGGGACGTTATATTCTCAACACTCGCCCTCACGTGTATTATACACATGGGCCTTTTATCAACTCACTCCCCCTCACGTGGGCCATAGTAGAATGTGTCCTTTTGCACGTGGGTTTATTTCCCCCCTTACTCGGACCACAATATCGGGCTTACAGAAGAGCGGAGCCACATGGAGGCGAGGCCCACCAACACAAGCCCAAATCGGCTCCCTCTGATACCATATAAAACTTGGTTGCACATATCGGGTCGGGCTCCACAACTAAAAACTCAAGCTTATAGTCGGGTTTGACCATTTCCTTTATATACAACCCTTTGATCTCATATTCTTTCAATGTGGGTCTTTATATTCTCAACAATTAGTCTCAACATCCTGCGTGACATTTATGGATCACAACATTGAAGAGTTCCCTTAAATATGAGACGTATTGCGATTGGAAAGATCCAGCTGTATAAGGCTTTTGGTAAGTCCTTATTGTGTCATAATGCTTAATATATTCCTGCCGTGATAGAGACTCTGCAAATATATTGGCATAAGGGAATAAGAAAACCGAAATCAATTAGGTTAAGGAAACCATAATTGGTTTGAGGGTTATTTGCATCTGCTATAAAAGCCAAAGGCTCCACCCTTAGCAAGCGGCGCATATGTGTAAGGAGACCTCGAGAGCGAGATTCCCTGAGAGATCTTAAGCGCGACTCCTTGTAGTTTCTTCGGTAAATACAAAGCTCTTAGACGTGCAGGGCTTGCGGGCTGAGAGGTTGTGTGTTCCCCGAAGGACGATTGTGTATCATTACTAGAATCGGAAGATCAAGTGTGGGTTATTGAGGGTTTCATGTGAATGCGTGATTGAAGATTCACGCACAAGAGCTTAAACAACAACCTGTAAACATCCGAACAGTGCAAGGCTCGTAGAGTGGAATCAAGTTGGAGGCTTGGATTTCGGGGGAGTGCCTGAGATAGATTTGCACTAGGAAGAGTAGAATAAAGTAGCGGTTTGTGTGATAATCACCGATACTTGTATGTTTTGACTTGTTCCATCATAGTGAAGTCTTTCCACTGGCAGAGCGCCCCTAGACGTAGGTGAGTTGCACCGAACTGGGTTAACAATCTTGTGTGTCGCTATCTGCTCTTTACTCTTTATATTGTGTTTTCCCGAATCCGTTTACTGACAAGTTGTTAAGAACATTATATTAACATTGTTCTTGATATTATTCTTGACATCTTGTATAACTGTTATAATCTGAATTTCAGTGGTCTTCCCAAGCCCAGCCATGCCAACAATGGAAAACACAGACAATTTTTCTTGATTATTCGGATCAATCAACATGTTGATAATGCTGGAGACCTCATCTTTCCTTCCCACAACATGTGAGTTGTCAACCAGAGCTTCACAGCATCGTGCAAGAAGGCCTGGATCATGGCCAGTGACTTGTTGAGGCTTGTCAGATCCGCCTTGAAGTCAGAATCGAGGTCACCGTGCCCAAAATCTTTTCCGCAACAACAGAACCCAGAATTTTAGCCATTTTTGTCACTGTGAGACCAATGACTTTGATCGAAGAAGTCACCTTTTCTTCATTGTTGATGCTTGTCTCGCTGACGACCCAACATTTTTAAATCCAAAGAGTAGTGATTTTAATATTCTATTTCAATAAATAATAATATTTTACAAGAAAATCATCTTAATTATTTGTCATTTTCAATTTATTTTTTTAACTTTAAGCTTGGATGATCAAGAGATCGACCACACCACACCACACCATGTTTGCAATGAACCTCTTCGTTAAGGTTGCGATATTATGATAGGGCATAAAGTTATATACGAAAATTTTGAGGTTCGACAACATCATCGGCCTGCTACCTGGATATATGTGTCTTCAACAAACTATGGATTTGCGAAGAGGGAGTTGATGTCCTCACTTCTTAATTAAAAGGGCAAATGTTAGATTGATATACCTAAAACTTTTAGGTATATCAATATAACATTTTAGGCTAAAAAATACATTTTCTAACTTTAATATATTTAAGTTTAAACTTTTCATTTTCGCTCACCGAATTTGCCATTTTTTTGTTGGATGAAATTTTTTTATTTTGTGTGAAAAGTCAAAATTGCCACCAATTATTCATCAAAATTTTAAATTAATGTCATAATTCATCAAATTTTAATACTTATTTAATAATAAATAATTTCTATTAATAATATTTATTAACAAACCTTCACTCGAATCCGTCAGACCAGTTTAATTATAAATAATTAAAATAACATTAATTAAAAACTTAAATAATATTAATTATTAATAATTTATTGAAACTTTCGAATGAAATAATTCTCTCATACGAGCTCCATTTCGGGCTTATAGTATATCAAACCGACTAGAATCGAAAGAACAAAAATTTTGAAGAAATATTTTTTTATTATTAATAATGAATATTTTTTTAACAATTAATAATTAAAATATTATAAGTAATTAAAATAATATTAATTATTAATAATATATTAAATTATTAATAATATATCGAACTTTCGAATGACATAACTCTCTCATACGAGTTCCGTTTCGAGCTCATAGTATATTAAATTGAAGAAAATGAGAAGATTAACAACTTTGAAGAATAAGTTTTTATCCAAAATGTCATTCAATGACAACAAATTTCTTATATCCTTAGAAAAAAATAGTCCAAAGTTTAAGGTGTTAGAGCAAAATGCAAAAAAAGTTATTAATAATTAATAATTTATATTATTAGTATTTAGGAAAAGTTCACTTACCTCCCTCATAGTTTACACGATTTGCACTTAACTCCCTTGCTAAAAAAAAGTCATTTTATAGAGCCCGCAGTTTACAAATGTTTTACTTAACCCCGACGGTGTTAGTTTTTGGTCATATGACCGGCACATGGGTGCTTTTTTTTTCTTCACATCATCATCCCCATGGATTTGCTTATGGAAAAGGACCACACGAGGCTCAGCAACCCGCCATCTTGTAGACGATGTTGGAACTGGCGGTGCCGAGGATGAGCGCGGAGGCTTGGAGCAGAGTCTCGAGCTCCAGCTCCTCCTTGTCGTTGCCGTCGACGGTTGCAAAATCGAGATTCGAGCCCAATTTCAAATATCGCAACGACGATGTCGGGGGCAGGCAAAGAATCGGAGGAACCAGAAACACATAGGGGAGATTGAAGAGAGATGGGTTCTGCTCCACCTGAACTGAGCTTGGATTTAAAATCCTCATTCGTCCCCAAATCGATCAATGCCCTTCTCAAGGAGGTCTCGGTGATCGGAGATTTCATTCCATTGAAGGATAGTGATAGTGAGAATGGAGAGATTGAGAAAGAAAAGGAATGCAGCATTTAAAAGCATTGGATGAGTACTTTTCAGCTTTACAAAAGAAAAGGTAAGCTTTTTAAGTATAAGATGATTGAGAGAGCTCCTCAAAGTATATGCCATAAGATTCTTTGCAGTCCTCTGTGTAGCTCAGCAAAAGTGAGATTCAAAGTAAAAAACTACTTGAAACGGTTTTAAAAGTGATATGTCTGGTTTATGAATTCCAATATTGCCAAACTCTATTTCATGCCCCAAATAGTGAGAGGGCGCGCTCGCAGGCGTCGCACACGCGCACGCGCTCGTGGCGGGAGGCCACACAGTTGGCCGCGTGGACGCGACCGTCGCAGGCGGCGCAGAGGTACGCGCAGTCTGCCGGGCAGTGGACCGTGGCCGCCGCCGAGCGGCACGTGTCGCACGATCTCCTGCTGCCTCGTTCTTGATGGTACTGTACTGAGTTTTGAGCTTCAGTTTTTTGAGTTGTTGAAATGGAGTGAAGTATGGAGTAAGGGAGTAAGGTTGGAAGATGACAAGGACTCGGGTAAGAATTACTTGCTCTAAGTATTGTTCAGAAATGGAGGTGTGGTTGGATTTGAAAAGACAAAAAAAAAATCAAAGACGGAGAAAGTAAGAAAGAGAAGGAATGTTATAGATTTGAAAATATAACAGTCAATTAAGGATATTTTAGACTTTTTACTAGTAAACTAACACCATTGGAGTTAAGTGAAACATTATAAAACTACGAGAGCTCCACATAACGACTTTTTTTTGGCAGGGGAGTTAAGTGAAAATCGTGTAGACTACGACGGAGGTAAGTGAACTTTTCCCTCAATATTTTTGTAATAATTATTTACCGAGTAAAAGTAAATCAATTATAATAATATATAGACAAAAAAATTATTTCTTCGAAGTTGTCGACTTCCAATTCTCCTCGATTTGATATAGTATGAGCTCAAAACGAAACTCATATGAAAGAGATATGTAATTCGAAAGTTTCAATATATTATTAATAATTAGTATTATTTTAATAATTAATAATTAATTTACTTTTAATTTTTATTTAACTATTATTAATAACAATAATAATTATTAAATAATTATAAAAAATTAATTTTTTGTTGAAATATATTATTAGTAAAAAATATTTATTATCGATCTTTTGGGTGTATCAACCTATCATTTCCACTAATTAAAATTACCCTTTATGTTTTGGTAACAAAACATATGACTATCTATTGTTTAAATCATGATAGATGATTTCCCAAAAAAATTGATTATTTACACAGTTATAACTCAGTTAACTTGTTTATGATATGACTTTCCCCAAGTGGGATTTATTGGAATTGAGATCAAGTAGATCAACAACACAAAAGTGGTTTACTGATAAATTAGGAAATAAGAGCATAATAGTAGTTAGAGAAAACTAGCTCTCTATTTAATTAAGGGATAATGACACTTTGTTACACTTAACTATAGCGAAATGACACTTTCATACTCTAACTATTTTTGTCTATTTTTAGTACCCTAACAAACTTTTTGTGACAATCTAGGCTAAAATGACTAAAATACCCCTGATTTAGAAAAATCTAAATAAAACTAGTCCAATATGATTTATCAAACCATATTTGAAATGGTTCAAAATAATTTTATATTTTCGGGTATAATTGTATTTGCATCTTAAGTACAAATCAAATTGAACCAAAGATAAAAAAATTGAACCAATTCAATTTATAGTTTCTTACACCAAGGATAGTTTAGGTATTTTAGACATTTTAGAGGTAGGTTGTCACAAAAAAATTGTTAGGGTACTAAAAAAGAGAGAAAAATAGTTAGGGTATGAAAGTGTCATTTCGCTATAGTTAAGTGTAACAAAATGTCATTATCCTTTTAATTAATGTTTCTCATAATATTGTCTTGATTTTTCTAGAAAAAATGTTAATGATTTTATATATAACTTATATACACCTGAAAATCAACGACTAATAAGTACTTTTTTTTACTTCAAAAAAAGTTATGCATGTGAGATTATAAAGTACATTATTCTTCAACAAACAATAAAAAAAATCCCCCCAATACCCACACTCTTAGAAAAAAAAACCCAATAAAAGAACCTCCAATGTCCTCTCAAATAAGCAATCATTTCCCCATCTAACATGGGATATATTAAAAATTAGGGAAAATTTTGCGTAACCGAACTTAATTATGTTTGAGTTTCACCAAACACTCTTTAATTTCAAAATCAACTTGTGAATTCCCTTATATTTGAATTTTGTTTTACTTTACCCTTTTAATTAACCATTCTAAATAATTTGTTAACATTTTGTGAAATAACGAAAATATCATTACACTAAAAAATTAAAATAAATCAATATTATTTTAAGATTTTATTTTAAAAAATATTTTAGTAATAAATTGTTATAAAAATGGTGTTTAAAAATCATTTTTATTTAAAAACTATTTTGAATTATTTTTACTTTATACAACGAAAACATTATAGAAAATTTTCAAAATCATTTTTATTTATTTCAATTTTTTAATACAAGGGTATTTTTGTCATTTCACAAAAAAGTTAATATAATTTTCAAAATAGTTAATCAAAAAATGAGTAGAGTGAAACTTTTTTAAATTTAAGGCATTTCACAAGTTGATTTTGAAGTTAAAGGGGTTAAGTGAAACTCGGTCATAGTTAAGAGCGGTTATATGAAATTATCCTTTAAAATATTTCACTCAAAATTATCACATTTGCAAATAACCCATCAAAACTATAGCAATAAGGAAATGAAGGAATGATTTTTAGTGTGATTGAGATATTAAATTAATTGAATCTAATGGTGGTTGTAAAATTACAGTAGACGATATTCTGTCCATGGTGTGCTCTACTCGCCACCCTCATATTCAACAACCTGCTCTTGAAACGAAGCTCCCCTCTTTTTCGAGATTTTCTCTTCTCTTTCTCTTGCACTCACTGTTATTATATCACTCTTTTTCGTACAATTTTTATTAGCTTTGGCTTTTGGGAGGGGTAGTTTTGGATTTATTTATAAAAATAACCTCACGTCTCTTACACCTAATGAAAGAGAGAGGTTTTTCATCAAGTTAAGAAAAGAATATATAAAGGAAACTGTACATAATGATTTAAACAACATGTAACCAACCATTTGTTTGTTACTAAAACATAAGGGGTAACATTTGTAATTTCCCCTATTTTTTTCTCTTCACTTTATTTTTAATCGAGCTAAGGATTAGGCAAAAAATGAATAGTTGTAAGGTAATACCCGAGAATTTTTAGTTAAAGATGATAAATTAAAAACCATAATGATAAGGGTTATCTTTAGAAGCGGTAAATACAGGTGGAAAGAGGATGAATGAAACCTTAGGTTGCTTCCATCACCACGTTGAAGAGATTTATCGACGTTTGGGGGGGAGGGGAGGGGGAATGGTGATATTGCTCGAGTTTGGGAAGATCAATGGTTAAGTTCTCTCGACTGCATGACCTGGAAAGTACAAGGGACAAGGTGGGTGGTACTTGACTTCCATTTTAGTTTTATTATCAAAGTACAGATTGGGGTGAGTTTGTGATCCTGTTGGTTACTCAGTTAGACGAGCCTATAAGGACGTTGTAAGCGAAAAGTAACCGCCACGCCACGCCACCAATACACAAACAAGCCAGACACATATATTTGTTGTAATTTATTAGTGGACCCCACCCTTTACCATTTACTTAATTACCAAGCAAATCTTGCTTGCTTGGGAAGACAGTGAGGCAGTGATATATGGTCTATAAATAGGACCTTACACTTCTCAAAATTGTGATCCACGGCAATAACAAAAGTTTTCTCTCACTCTACTTTCTTTCTACTCTTATTATATACGGTACAAAACACACAACAAATAACAAAGGTGATGAGGCTTTATGAAGTATGTTTCCTGCCTATTTTTATTTGGTTATGTTCTTGCGATATTCTCACGTTCTTTGTTTTAGTTTACAACACGTTATCAGCACGAGTCTCTGTCGAGCTGATTTTTTTTCTACACTACGAGTTTATTTTTTTGCTTCTATTATAATTATCTGATGATCTTGCTACGAGATAGCAAATAAGTGAAGAAGCAAATAACAAAAGCACTGTTGTTTTAATCAAATTTTTGGTTTTAATCGAATTTTTGTATCGTGGTATATATTCGTGAACCTGAAGTTCGTATAAAATTCAACAAACGAGATCTCTATACAGTTGATTGTGTTGCACACATTTAAGTTAACGTGTCTTTAGACCAGAAGCCAAAAGACGAGATTGATGCATCTCGGGACCAGGAGTTCCCAAAGATCAAGGCCCGAAGCCTAAAGTTTATTTATTTATTTAATATTTAGACCCCGAGGTATATCAACGGCGTGATTGTACCCACCGATATACTTATAGTGTGGTTTTGATATTTATCTAATTGTTATTTATATCATGTGAATATGCTAGCAATGTGACTGTATATTTATTGCGTTTACTAATATTATTTAAACCCCGTGAGTTAACATACGGTATGTTATACCTCCATCGGTGCTCAAAGTGTGGTCATGTATTTATTTATTCATGTAATTTATATTGCACGTTATTTATATGATGTTATTTGTATGCAGTATATATCTTATTCAATTATATATGACAAGTAATATATAAAACCCAAAGTTCTAATTTAATGTATTGTTATTGAAAAATATATGACCAGACGTCATACGGATACAAAACACGAAGTTCTGATCTAATTATTGAAATATATATGACCAGACGTTCATATATTTTGAAACACACAAAACTCGAAGTTTTGACTCAATGCTCATTATTGAAATTTATATGACTCGAAGTTCATATATTATACTGAACTTGAATTTCTTATGTAACGTACATTTATGAAAATTTACATGGCATGAAGTTCATGAAATATACAGAACCCGAATTTTTGACAATATGTTTAAAAACATATCAATATATCATATCACGTGATATCAATTTTCAAAAATTTATTAGAACTGGAAGTTCTAAACATCATCAGAATAATTTTCACAAATATACGGAACATGCCGTTCTTATTTAAAAACCTATATGGCCTGAAGATCATATAGATTTGAAATATGTCGAACTAAAAGTTCAGATTGAAAATATAAATCAATATATCATATCACCTGGTATCAATTTTCGAAAATTTATTAGAACCGGAAGTTCTAAACATCGTCAGAATAATTTTAAAATATGTAATATGGAGCTCGATGAAAATTTATTTTGAATTTGAAGTTCTAAAATTTCTTGCAGGATAGATAAAAATATCGGTTTTCAGTATGGATCCCATAAGTGATATTTCCCGTGCCTAACCTTGGTATATCCGTCGAAATGGATATTATATTGAGACCTCGAATGATGTGGTGAAAAGTGTGCACTAACTAGTTGAGACCCACACAATATTGAACCTGGAGTCCTATATTCAACATATTTTGTGATTTAGCACAATCTTCTTGAAAGCGATGGTGTGTATGGTTATCGAAAATTCATGTGGACATCTACTAAATATCCATAATATTGTCCGATGAAGTTATTTGCACCGCTTGTTCACAAGAAAATTTTATGGTCCAATTCTCTCAAACCAAGGTTAGTATTGACTTTCTATAATTCTTATATGAAATTCAGAGAAATATGTGTGACTCTGTTTGTTTATGGTAATGTTAACGCATCCCAAAGATGGTCACATATTTATTTAATTTCAACTCATAATATTGCATTTTGTTAAATTGTTGACATACATTACCTAATTAATAGCACATTTCTCTGATCACAGTCTATTCGCTTTAAATCATATATGTGCCAGTAGCACTCTCTCGATGCACAAAAATGAGACCTCAACATAAATTGAGGATGGTTTTGTTTCATCATCTATTATCATGCATTTTGAACACTTGAAGTGTGATTACTGTACTGCACAACTTATATATTGTTATGAGACAATAATTTTATCTCTGTGTGATCCTCCTGAAGTTAGGCATGAACTTTCGTGAAAAGCAAATATTATGTCTCATCTAGATCCACACACATTACAATGTGAGAAGAAAGTGCAATAGATAAGTTTGTAAAATGTCGCAAACCAAATGTCTGAAGCATTTGTAGAACACGCATGATAATCAATAAAGAATTGCTCATTTCATATACTTGATCATTTTAGCAGTCTTTGAAGGACTGGATATGAATTTGATGGACGTTGTCACTGCCTATTTATATGGTATGTTAGACAATAATATTTATATAAGACTCCATGAAGGAATTGAATTGCCTAAAGCATTTTGTGAGACATACATGTGAGAATTAAAGTAAATGATGATAGTGCAAAAGAATCAGGCAAATTGATAAATATTTCCAGAAGAACTACTTGTTCTTGAAGAACTACGGATTCAAAGAAAAATTATTGATTCATGAAGAAACATTAGATTATAAAGAAATCGTTAATTTCTAAAAGGTCATCGGTTCAAATTCAACATTCGATTATCGTAGAACAATTGGTTCTCGTTATGAACACTAAGTATTTGACCTCATAAATCAAACAACAGAAGATGTTCAACCAGTCAAATACAAATTGTTATTCGTAAATAAAAGAATTGAAAAGTCGATCGATAGAATGTGAGGCTTGCAGCCTAGGATATTTTCTCAACGACGTGAAATCGATTTGATGAAACAGTTTTATCTAAGATTATTATAATCATTTCAAATACTTATTAAGTTTAACAGTTCCCGAAGAACTAGATATGTATCTGATGAATATAGTCGATGTTTGTTTTGTATAGTACACTTATACTGGCATTTATATAAGTCTCCCATAAGGAATTATATTGCCTGAAGCAATGAAAAATAATCTAAGATATCGACATTTATATGAGACTCCAGGAAGGAGTAATATTGCCTGAAGCAATGAGAAAACGATTATATTTCAGATCCCTATAAACTCGCTCTCAGACAAAGTACGTAATTACGTATCCTAACGCTCTACAAAACAAAATTTGGTTTCGAACTCCTCCTATCATTCAAATTTTTTTGCATACATGAGCTAGCTACAATGCAACTTGTATAGGGGTACACTAAAAGAGATGGATTCGAGAACACTCTCGCTAAAAGTGATTTATACTATAAAACTCCAGAAGAGTTATGATATCGATATCAAGAAAGTAATTTCTAAATGAAAATCCTGCATATTTATTCAATAAAGTTCAACATCTACTAAGAAACTTATGCAAGACATCAACTCGACTATACAAGCAAAGTAAAATAACATTCTCAGCTATCAGTGGGAGCATTAATCAGGGGAAGCATCTATCAGGGGAGCACAAGTTATAAAGTTGAACACAATTTGGACAAATGTGCACTGCACTCTTTTCCCTTATTCAGGTTTTGTTCCATTGGGTTTTCCTGAAAAAGGTTTTTAACGAGGCAGCATTATGCACGTCTAACATCACCTAAATTACTTATTTACTCAGTTTTTTCTCATTAGATTTTTTCTTGTAAAATTAATGTAATTATTTTTAGGGTAGTTTTCAAGGAGGAGTGTTGTTATTTATTAGTGGACCCCACCCTTTACCATTTACTTAATTACCAAGCAAATCTTGCTTGCTTGGGAAGATAGTGGGGCAGTGATATATGGTCTATAAATAGGAACTTACACTTCTCAAAATTGTGATCCACAGCAATAACAGAAGCTTTCTCTCACTCTACTTTCTTTCTACTCTTATTATATACGGTACAAAACACGGCTTCATGAAGTCTGTTTCCTGCCTATTTCTATTTGGTTATGTTCTTGTAATATTCTCACGTTCTTTGTTTTAGTTTACAACAATATTAACATTTTTCCCTCATAATTCCATCTTCATTCTCCTATTCGAAAACGAAAATAGCTTATGGCTAATTACATGACACACACCTTTTCTCAACCCTTATCCCACGTCTCTATTTTCCTCTCCAATTGCTCCATCTCCTCCTAACACTGCTTTTGACACATGAGGAACTGTTGATCTGGGTCAGGCTTTACGACAACTATCTTATGTTGTCATCTAACTCATCAAACTATGCACGTCGTTCAATGTGTTTACCACCACAAACACTAGTGCCTCATAACAACTTAACACTTGAATCGTAGTTACAATCCGGACCACAACAATGTTGAAATTTTGCTCCAAAAGCACAACCATATGTCTGATATACACACTGGGGTTCACAAGAAAATACTCATTATTATATTTCCATCTACAAATTATATAATTTTGTTTTCCATTTTTTACAAAACCAAGTTATGAGTATATCAGGATATAGATAACTTTAAAAATTAATCCGAAAAACAAGATTAACTATTTCAAATTCTACAACATGTTAAAATTTAAAATTAATTACACTTAACATGTCAAAAACTACCAACAAGTTACAAAGTTTTCAAAAGAAACTATTAATAAACTTGTACAATTACAAATTAAACTTTACCCTGTACAAAGTTAAATACTGTCTTATGAAGAAGAGACAAATCAGAATAATCACTCCAAACAAATATACAATACATGCATTGTGTAATCAAAGGAATGTTGAAACCCTTTGAAGCTAAAATTGCGCTCTAGAACTGGATTTTTGACAATCTGCACCGATAAAATTAACATGAAGTTTTGATCAGGTATAGACTTACGAAGAAGTCACATTGACACTTAAATTAAAGCTATAATCAGTTTTCCAGCAATGAGAAAGTTGATCAAAACTAACACCACAATTTTCAGTTTTCACACACTTGTAGTTTGCTTTTGTTGGAGAAATTGCTTTCGAGCTCACTAGTTGGCCCAAAGTGTGGTTAGTTACTCTCTCCATTCATCGACATCCCACATTGGTTAGGAATGAAATACTTTTATTGTTTATATTGTTCTGCTTCCTTTTGCTTATCATCTATGTGTGGGAATTTTAGAGGCAACCTAAGGATTAGGTCGAACCCACATGCGCGCGCTGCCGTCGTCAGTTCGGCACGGCCTAGTGTAAGCAAAGTTGGCAAATACTTTTTAGGCAAAAAATCTTTTATTTTGAAAAAGATTTAAACATTATTCAACTGGTAGTGTGGTAAAGAATGACATGATGTTTGATGAGCCACAAAGGGCTGAAAAGCCTAAATTTATGCAAATGGCCATGACGGTGGGCGAGTTCTATGAAGAGCCAAAAAGGACCGAAGTGCTAAATTTCGCTAAGCAAGAGGCCAAATATGAGGTGCATTGGCCTCCAGGATGGTATGATGACGAGCCCCTCCAAGAGATCGAGATGAACAAATCAAAAGTGGTCGAGGTGCCAACAATAGCTCACGAGGTGAAAAATGAGTTACCTTTACCTCAAGGAGTGATAGAAGTCAACTCTCCTCAAGAGGTTGACAATGGCGAAGAAGAAGGTCATATGGTGGAGCCAAGTCGAGAAGTGGAGAAAATAGTCAACCACGACTTACATATGGGTGTATCGTTAAGGGAACCCGTGGTTGATGCAAAAACAGGAGCTCCATCCCCTCTTGCTTCATATATGAATTCTAGTTTTATTAAAGATTTTAGATACTCTTTCATTAATAATGATGCTTACATGTCGTTTGTCGTTTGCATCATGAAAGGTACCTAGTGGAGAAGTTAGGAGAAAGAAAGCATGAATTGATTGGAATGGGAACCATCTTGGTGCTCCCGGATGTAGAATAGCACACATTCCAACAAAAAGTAGAAGGGAATGAGATAATAAAGCTTTATGAACCTGGTGAGATCAATCCTTCTCCCTTTGCATTTTATTTATATTTGGTGCATGATTTGTTTGAACTGGGGAATGACAAGCGAATTGCGTCACTTGAATTTATTGATGTTTCTAGACACAAATTTTATCACTTCCCCTATAAAGATGAAATTATTGATACAGTTGAGATTCATACGTGCTTAATAATCTACTATTTTGCTATCATATGAAAGAGTTACAAGAAGAATATACGTGTCTTCAGTATAGGGAGAGTGATGTCATCACTTCTTAGTTCAATTATTAGTTATGATTGTTATTTAGTATTATTATTTTGGAATAATTTCATGTCAATATCCTAACTTTGCCTCATTTTGAATTCAGTACCCCGAGTTTGAAACTTTTTTTGTCGGTACCCTAATTTTTAAGCTACACTTAAGGTAACGACGGTTAAATATAACAGGATTGATGTGCAAAAAGTCCAAAATATCCTTAATGATTAATTTTCAGTTTTGTAATTAATTGGTAAATATGAAAAGACTATTTTACCCCCACTTAAACAATAAACTAATGGTATGGTTGAAGGATATATTGGTCTTTTCAAATAATAAATTAATAAATTTAAAAAAATCCTAAAGAAATGACTATTTTACCCCTCACTCTATCTCCACTACCTCCGCTCCTCTTCTCCTTCCCCTTTTAGCAAAATTTTCATAGATCCCACAAAATTGTGACTGTTCACTCTTCTCCTCCATTCCCCAAATCCTCACAAGATTTTTCCACCAATTTTTAAGTCATACTCTTTCAATTTCCTCCATTCCTTTAATCATTTCAATTTCCTCCATTCCTCAATTTCCCCTTTCTTTTCTCAGGGATTGGCGCGAGCAGCGCGGTGGTCGACTTCTACGGCCGCGCTGAGGCTAATCCGACTGGAAGTTGTCGTTATCGCAGTTCAAGGGGAAGGTGCCCTAGCCCAACGGCCGTTGGGGCGCCCAAATCTACGAGAAGCACCAGCGCGTGTGGATCAGCACCTTCGATGCCGAGGATGAGGCGACGCGTGCTTACGACATCTCCTCCCTCCTCTTCCGCGGCCGTGACACAATAGCTAAAACGACGTCGTCGAGCTCGATTTCCTTAACGGGCGCTCCAAGGCTGAGGCCTTCTAGCTGAAGATCTGGGTTTTCCACGCTTCTCGCGTCGCTCCCCGCCGTTGGAGTGGAGGCGGTGCTGACGGCATCCACACAAGTTGTGCTGCTACCCATCTCATCCATTTTGTGAAGTTGAGAATCGTTTATGTTAATATTACATTTTGTTTGCTAATTTAGTGCTTGTATGGTCCTGTTGTGTTTTTTTTTTTTTTTTTGTGACTTAGAACTGAAACAACAAGAAGGAGGAGGATCTGTTTTTATGCCCAAAATCGTGGATTTGGTAACAATGTTAAAAAACCCTTTTTTTTTTGGATTATGTTTTCTCTATTCTGGGTCATGTCTTCAAGCTGGGTTTCGAGCCCGAAGCTGCCACATTCAATTCTTTGATACAAGGGTACTGCAAGAACATGGTCAACTGACCCACGCTATCAATCCGGAAATGTTGGCCAGAACAAAGTGGTCATGGAGGCTGGAAGGAGCCGCTCTCGGGTTGTTGCAGAGGAGGTTGAGAGTGAGAGTGGGCTGTAGATGAGGGCAAAGTTGTATTTTCACAAGTTATTTTTAGTTTTTTAATATAATTTATTTTGTTATTTGAAAAGACAAGTGTTTTGTTAAGAATAAGTTCAATTCATCATTTTATCGAGGGTAAAATAATTATTTCATGTTTACCAAATATATATGTGTATAATTTGAACATTAAATACTAAGGGTATTTTGAACTTTTTGCACATCAATTATGTTATATATAATTGCCGTTACTTTAAGTGTAACTTAAAAATTGTTGGGGTACTGGCAAAAATAATTTCAAACTTAAGGTACTGAATACGAAATGAGTCAAAGTTAAGGTACTGTCATGAAATTACCCATATTTTTTATAAGAGTATTTTTGACCTTTTATTTTATTTTTACCCAAATTTTTTTTTGGAAAAATTAAGCGTTTGAAGATGGTAATATACAATGTTTTTAGTCAAAGATGATTATTAAAAATCACAAAAATATAACTTCTTTTAGCAAATTTCCTCTAAAAATGCACATAAGAACAAAAATATTAATAAAAAATGAGAAACTTGAACCGGTCCTTTGAGTTACGTTACGAGAAGTTGATGCCATGGGATGGAAACTCAAAATTAAAAATTCAACGCAAGAGGGACTGAAATTATATGAGAGCATTGTCGGTTAGTTTTAGCAATCCAAACAATCGAGTCCTTCCTTGATTTGATTCTAGAGAAAAGTACAAATAGTTACATCCAACTTAAACACATATTCAAAGTTGGTGTACACCTAGTAATTTAGCACCTAACGTTAAAATTTTGGATGAAATATGTTAAAAAATTAAATAAGAAAACCGAAAATGTCATTGGCCAAACTTCAAATTTTCAAAACCATATTATTGTAAGGATTTTGATTGTTTTTTCGATGACCATAGCTCAAGCTTCACCGGCCTCGTCTCTAATCTCCAATCGAATTCAAATTTGTAATACACCTTCTGTGCGGAGCTGAAGCCTATCCTCTTCGAGGGCTGGATGGCTAACGACATCGTCGGGCTCCGGCAAGCCTCCTGTCAGTGGGGAGGAGGTGAAGACGACCGTCGAATTTGGTTGGAGGTCAAAGATGAGGCTGGCGAAACTTGAGCCATGGTCATCGGAGAAACAAACAAAATCCTCATAATGACATGATTTTAAAATTTTGAAATCTGGCCAATGACATTTTCGTATTTTTACTTAAATTTTTAACATATTTCATCCAAAATCTTAATGTTAAATGTTAACCGTCAATTTTCAATAATTGTGTGTAGTTAGATGTCCAATTTTAAATAAGGGTGTAGCTAGATGGCTTTTAGCTTATGTTGAGTGTATTTTAAATAAGGGTGTAGCTAGATGGCTTTTAGCTTATGTTAGTGTAGCTATCTATACTTTTCCCTTGATTCTATACCATACCGTGAAAAACCAGATTGGACCTCTTCATCTACTAAACTTGAATCAAATTGTATTGTAATTGTTCTGATCAGGAGGAAACTGAAACCAACATTTCAATGCATTCTGTCGAGTATACAGTTCTAAACCCATAAAAGTAAAGAAATGCCAAGTTGATCTATGACTGAGGTAAATATTTCCCTCCATGTTTATTACTATTTCATGTCAATTTAATACTTTTGTTCACTCATCGTCGTCAGATCCCGAACCCCCTTTTTTCTTATTCTGTTCATCGGACTCATCCTCGCTGTACTCACTCTCACAATCTTCCTCATATTCCTCTTCCTCTTCCTCTTCTATGCCATCCTCCATCAACTGTCCCCCTTCTACACTGCCAGCACGAGTTCTTTTCAAAACTTCCACCTTCAAGCTTTCCCTTGTGTCGCAGCCAATCCAAGAGTCGCACAAGCAGTAACAGGTCATATTGTAGCTTCCCTCTGCAGGAGCCCGGAACTTCCCCATGACCAGCCTCGACCCGCCCCTCACCTTTTCAACTGCTTCCTTAACTGCCTGACTCGTCTCCCGGGCACTTGCTCCCGACCCCTCCATTGCGTCCTGGATTGCATTTGAAGCTGCAACTATGGCTGCTCCCTCGTCCATGAAACTTACCTTCTGGAAAAACCACACATTGTTTGAGGCTGAGTCTGCCAGAATGAACCAGAATTTTTCTTCCTTGTGGAAAGGATAGGCGGGGGCATGGGGGAGAGCACCGATTAGGCCATTGAGGCGTTTAAGGGTTATCCAAGCATGGACTGTGACGACGTCGCCCTCTTGTATACCTTCTTCACCTTCAGTCTCGCATTTAACCTCCATTGTTATTGAAGGCATCATTTCAAT
The DNA here is from genome assembly GCA_963920655.1 of Geranium rotundifolium. Taxonomy (NCBI): domain Eukaryota; kingdom Viridiplantae; phylum Streptophyta; class Magnoliopsida; order Geraniales; family Geraniaceae; genus Geranium; species Geranium rotundifolium. The sequence continues at coordinate 19,233,678 of OY987313.1, read as the reverse complement.
CACCACCTCAACGTCTTGTACTTGAGCAGAAGAAAATCCAGCAGCTTCAGTAAGGAGCTCAGCACGATCGTGGACAGACATGACCCGTAAGTCCTGAAAGGTCCTCACTTTCTGCAATAAGAGAAACTAGAAATGAAAGAATGCACAAAGTAGAGCTTAAAATTAACCATTATTGTAAGAGATGCAGAAAATCACTTCCAATTTACGTAGGAAGGAAAACATATTCCAATAACTATTTGGATTCTTATAACATGTTTGAAAAAGGTTGCATAAATTAGATATGGAACACAGATCTCCATGAATAATTCTTTTTGTGCTGTGTATATTTGAATGGCAGCTCTATACATCATGCGGGTAGGAGTAGGACACACGCTGATAAAACAATGAAATATCACAAGTACATATGTTATCTACTTACTTTGTGATCTAGTTTTTTAATGACAGCTTCACTAAAATGTGCCAGCTGTAGAAAAGGTGCAATGCCTTCATTGGATCCTCCAGTAGCCTTCCGTGCACTGAGGGGAATGGCCTACAGCACATTCCAAGAAGAGTTAGCATGGAGTAAGGTCAGAACAAAAGATCAATGCATTGTCTGTAGGTATTTTATAAGTTTAAGACAGATTAATGCATGTTCTGTAGGCAGCTGTGTGTGAGAGTTGTGGGTCAGCCTGTGCATATCTTGTAATTGAGAAACTATTTGTTTTACACATAAGAATAGTAAAAAAATCTGACTTGTCTTTCCCGAGGAACATGCTTGATGAGTTAATTTTTCTGATTTCTGTTCCAATACTTAAATACCGTTCTACTATCAGCACCTGAATTATACACTGAGAAAGCTCAATGACCCCAGTTGCCGGCCTCAGCCAGCCATGCCCCTGAGTGGTGTGTGGAATTACTGCCATCTATGCAGAGAAAGGAAATTGTTAGATTTACAGATCACAACATAAATTGCCATCATGAACAACTGCTTGGAGGAAATTTTGAAAAATGCAAGACGAGAATGTGAAACCACCTTCATTAATTCTTCAAGAAGGCGAGGTGCAACTTCTAGGACACGCCTAAAATCAGCTTGCAAAGACGGAGATAAGGCTGCTGATTCACGAGTTAATTGTGCCTGAATCAACAACTCTGTCTGCACAGTAGATAACAGGGCAAGCACATTAGAATCTGAAAAGCACACTTAGGTCAATATAGCAACAGATCAGCACATGAACCTTGACTAGTGCAGGGTGCTGCTTCCAAAACTTTGCTTGCTCTTGCTTTATGTTCTTGGGGTCCAGATTCAACTCACTCCTTACTGATGAAAACAAATTTTGCAATGGTTCATTGTCGGTTTTGCGAACTGGAATTTCCATGTATTCAACAGCCTTGATGAAGACCTCCAGGACTTTGCTGTATTATCAATTTTCATATTATTATAATGATTTTATCAGAATAGTTATTCGCGGTGCTAAGGGGAAACGCCTCAGTCCCTATTTAGCCTTTTTAAACTTTGGTTATTGTGCATCAAGATATACAGGAAAATCAGTATATGAAAAAGAGATTCAGTCTGAAACTTAATAGAGCACACTGCTCCTAGACACCACAAATGGACCTAAGCTACTTTGTTTTCACATATTAGTTCATGTAGAGAACAAAGTTCCTTTTGAAAACACACATCAAGTTTGTTTGATAAATGCAAATGGTATTTGCCTAAACTGTTCGTCACAGCCAGTTTCTTTTCTGTTGCATCTCAGTGACCCTGGAAGACATAGCATGACTCATTACATGTTGAATAAGTAGTGCGTTATAATGCTTGTAATCACACAAGAAGATGATGACGTAGCTTCAATTTCATTGATTGTCAGCTATAGCACACATGGTCTCATTGAGTAATATACCAAGACAGTTCAGATATATCTGGTGGTAATTGACCTTTTATAGAATGCAAATAGTTGAGCACTTCTACCATTCTCAAAAACATGAATACCTTGGGGCCAGTGAAGGCTTCATGAAGTCATAGTAGGTAGATAATGTCTGGTGCATGACATGATTTCCCGAATATTTTGATGACCGTGAGAGATATATAACAGCTATCACCAACGGTGAGAGAATACATATGCCAACTATCCACATCAAAAGAATTCCACCATATGCCCCATCAATGTTGAGTAGAAATTGTGGCAGAGCTATCCCTATTTGAAAGCCCTGCATGAAAACTATTACTGTTATTTCCAACTACACAACAACTGCTAGCTAGATATATTACATGCTTTCATAAGAAAATCATATGCAAACTGTCACTTGGTTCACATAAGAGAATAGTACATTACCTGCCTTCCATCAGGATGGCCATATTTTTCAAAATTCTCACGGGATATTGGATCTGTCAGAGCCTGATAAGCCTTTGAAATGGATTCCACAAAATACTTGTGGGCCTCTAAAGAACCGAAAAGAAAAGAAAACTGTTAGTTCCCACATATAATTCAGACTTTCATATTATAGGCTTCGCAGTATATTAGTTGTGGGTCTTAAAGCAGATTGCACACATGTTATATGTTAAAAGCCTAATCTCACTTATTAGGTTAGTAGTCAACAATGCAGCTGCAGATTAATTGAAGAGACAGCATGTCACTAACCTGGATCTGGATTTTTATCAGGATGGTACTGAATAGACAGTCTCCTATATGCCTTCTTTATTTCCAAATCTGAAGCTCCAGATTCCAATCCAAGAATGTTAAATGGGTCAAAAGCTTGAAGCTGCATAATCAAACAAGTCAGTAATTCCACTGAATTGCTACACTAAGGCACTTAAGAAAGAGCATGTGGAAAAAATTTAGTCGCAAAGTGAGGTCAATGCTCCTTGAAACAAATAGTATGCAAATAGTTGACAGAAGCACAAAGTGAAGTGAATAAATGTCCAGGTATGGTACAATCTCTGACAAGAGTCTTACCTCGCCACTCATGTTCTTGACGTAATAGACCAAGAAAATCATAACGCCCCAAAGAAGCACTAGTGTCATATTGGTACATGTCGACAAGTTTGAAATCTGCAAAAGTAATTGAGGAAAAGCATTACAGCTATGTACACTGCTTAAGTCAAATAATGGTGCTTCTTTTGGACTCAAAGTCAACAAACAGAAATTCTTACCCTCATAAAAATTGATTTGCGGTACTTTCCAGACCGCGAGCAGTGAGAGCAACAACAGTGGATGCTCTTTGATTTCTTTTTAGCAGCCCGGAAAAACTTTATAATTGTAAACGGCAGCATAAACAATGCCATAATTGTTAAAATGAAAATTGGAAACAGCGAGCTATTCTCTTCTGAAGCAGCCATCACTAGGCTCAATCTGCTGGATAGTTACTATGCCTGCATAAAAAGATCTACCATGATATAGCATCTGGTAAATTTGATAACTTCCATTTGTATTCTAAGGTTTACCCAGCAAATAAATGAACACCAACAATCAAAATCATGGTCAGAAAAGCAAGTAACTCTCCTTCCAATTCAGAAATGATAACCCAGAAGCAGCATCCACCATCAAAGTCAATGTCTGATCGGACCCAACTAAAATCCATAAAGAGAGAGACATGGAAATGTGATCACCTCGGAATGACGAACGTCTGAGATTTGGGGTCACCAAATCTAGGGTTATTCCTTCACTCTGGTCTGGTCTGGTCTGGTTCTTGTCCTTGGGTTTTCAATTTCTTTTCTTCTCTTTTGCTGGGCTGGGCCTGTTGCTATAATTTTGGGCTTAGTTACTACGTCCTTGTATTAACATATTAGTTAGTTCTAATGTAATTGTTTCTTTTTTACAGTGCACGTTTTTAGAATTTCACCATCAATGAATTTCAACCCGACAAGGAAAGTGTTTCGAAGAAGAGTTTGTGGGTTCGTACAAAATCACAATCAACGAGGTAATTGTTTTTCTCACTCTCGATTTCCTTATTTTAGTGATTTTGTTCATAAACTCATAATTTGAATGGATAATTTCAAATGACAGCACGTGACTACACTCGAAAACAAATCCAAAATATTTTTAAGGGAGTGAAATTTCATACCAAAACTTTAATTCCATAAATAACATAACCAATTAATAAAATAATTATTAAATGCATATAACAAAAACTAATTTGAGTTTTATTATTTATTTTGTCAGTTGAGTTCGAATTTTACTTCCATGTATATAAATACGAAACAAGACAGTTCGCAAGCCACACAAACCCTAATAGGTTGCCTCGAGCTAGACTCGTTTAACAAACTACCCAACATTGAGCACAGACTTAGCTCGAGTTATATTACAACTATCATATATCCCATTTTAAAAATAACAAAAGATCGAGCGACTCGTTGAAAGCTCGACGTATTAATCCATACCAATGATTCATGTGTAATGATTCACTAAACTTGATGGTGAGGTCTTTAATTCGTTTTAAACTTGTTTGGTGCACTTGAATATTCAGTATGGAGCATACACATATTAACTATTACTGGAAACAAATATATAATATTAAATAATTTAGAGGTACTCATATAATGTGTTGGTGAAGTTCTACTAATAATTTAAAAACTTTTAAATTATAATAAAATCAATATAAGAGTGTGAGAAGAAAATAATTTTTGAGGAGATTAGTGAAAGTTAAAATTTTGTTTATATAAAAATAAGTATAATAAACTATTGATAATAATATAGTTTTAAAAAAATTATAATATATATTGTATATAAAAAGAGTAGGCACATTGTACACGTTGCGCCTTCTATTTTCTTTTTTTAATGTGTTTTTGATCTGTGGTGAGTCAGTTACTTTGTAAATAACTGCACCAACATGTGGCGTAATTGTGTGCACAGTGAGTGATACGTGTGTTGTGTTAATCTAAAAATAAGTGTTTCAGAATTTGCTCAGATTTAATGCATATGCGGTTTATTTTGGTGCAGTGTATTTGTGGAGAAATTGAAAATACTTTTTTTTTAAATTGATCATGTTCATTGCATGTGCATGTTTTCCTCATTTAACTTTGCGGTTATTTGAATATTGTTATTAGTTGTGTCTATTCATCTTCTATTTGTGTCTGTTTATCTTGTATATAAAAAAGGGATTCCTTTCAATCGTATTTGTTAAACCTCGATGGAAGAGTTGTTTGGTAGACATTGAATCAGAGTGTTTTATTGTTGATGTGCTTGTGAGTGAGAGCTTGGTGATAGACTGTTAATTTCCTTTGGTTTTTGTTTCTTCATTTCGCTTCTTGGTAATTTTCGAACTTTTATTGTTTGTTGATCGATTATGGTGTTTTGTTTGGTGGTTTTTTTCTTTGGAATATTCCACTTAACTACCCTGTATTATACCAGATTTTCACTTAACTACCCCTAAAGATCAAATTGGTTTGTGAACACCCTGAACTTACCTAAAGTGGCACGTACTCCCGACGGTGTTAATTTTTAGTCACCTGACCACCATGTGTGAACTCTTTTTTTTAAAAATGACATAAATACCCTTTTAGGTGTCCTCTGACATTGCCAGAGGTTGAGCAGAATAGCTCCCCCGTTAAACATCAACGACTCCACGGCAAAGAGCTGCGGGACCTGGAACGTGTCAATGTCGGAGGAGGTGCGCTTGCGGTGGTTGTAGGGCGGCGAGGTGGAGGAAGGCGAAGGGAGGGCAGAGGACGACGACACAGAGGAAATGGGTTTTGTCGTCGAATTGAAATTGGAGCGAAACCCTCCTTGAGGTGCTCGGAGGCGGTGCGGGACGAGTTCGAGGTGGAAAAAAGGTTTGAATTTGAATGGGTCCTTCGGAGCTTCCTTCCTCAACCAGTCAACACTTAAATTTGAATGGGTCGTTTTGGCTTTGCTAGGGTTTAAGAGCTGGGTTATGTTTAAAAGTGAAGATTAGGTAGCCGAAAAGAGCATGGTCCGTGTTGCCGCCGGCGATTTTCCTGGCCATGACGAGATCGCCGCCTACGACGACTTCGTCATCATCGGCAACTACAACGACGCTCACTCCAACGATTCATGGATATGCAAGCTGCTCGCTTTCCTCAAGAGATTGGACTTCATGAAGAAGGGAGTCTTTGAATTTGCTTCATCTATCAAATAATTTTTCCATTGATTTGTTTCGATAATGTGAAAATTAGAACAAATTGATTTTGATTTTGGTTCCGCATTTTGTTTATGTGCATGATTAAATTGCATGTCATTTAGAGCAATTGCTCTAAAAGTGACTTACTCTTGTTCATATATGTGTCTATGAGAGTTAATTATAATAATATGGTTGTTATTAGATTTTAATGCCTTTGATTTGATCTGGAATCGTGACTCATTGATGTCTAATTTTTGTTACACTCGTATTTATGTTATATTATGATGAAAAGGCCTTAATTAAGTATTCGTTCACATTCAAATAGAGAGAGTGAAAGTGAAAATTGGATAATGAAAATAGTGTTGAAGAGATAGAAATGAATGTTAATGGATTTTTTTCTTGAAAATTTAATGGTTAGTTGAGGGTGTTTTGGACTTTTCACCAACAACTTAACACTGTTAAGTCTAAGTGAAATGTTAGACAAGTTCAGGGGGTTCACAAGCCAATTTAATCTTCAGAGGTAGTTAAGTGTAAAACTGATATAATACAGGGTAGTTAAGTGAAATTTTCCTTTTTTTTTTCTTTTATCAAGGTGGCTTGCTAATCTGAAATTCATCTTGAGCAGTGCGTTCGATTGTTGTTTGTCGAAATCAATTTGGCCGATACATGCGGTGTGTTATTATTTTCTTGATTTTTACTTTTTGAGTTCTTGTTCTTGTTCTTTTTTATTTTTATTTGCAGTGTGGTATTTGTCACCTTCATCCTCACCCAACACACCCACCAGCAGATAATCAAAACCTTCGACATGTTCGCTGGAGCTCGAGTATCGGGCCTCGACGTTCGTTTCGCCACCGTGAGCGACGATTTTCTGATGGGTTTCAACTGGGACAACAATTTTGACCAGTTCTGCGAGGGTCAGTTCCACGTGTTCTCTACCCACATGGACGAGCTTGTCGGATCATGATCCGGTCGGGCATTGACCCGCCGTTAACCGTCTTGATCGCTGACACTACTACGGGTTGGCTTCGTTTATAGTCAATAAGAATAAGAATAGGTTTTAATTTTAATAAATGATATCTATTAATATATAGAATAAAACTATTTCCATTTACCCAAATTTGTTTGGATTTAAATTTATTTGTTCACTTTCTATATAAAATTATGTAATTGATATTTTTCTTAAGAAATCAACATTGTTAAAAATATTTATTTAAAGATAAAATGTCATTAATGAACAATATTTATTTTTGTGTGTTTAGTAAAATAATTTACTTTTTGATAACATAATATTCTAAATGATTTAGATTGATTAACTTTTGTTTCTATCTCTATTCATTAAATTTTTTTTGACATTTTGAATTGAAATTTTAATAGTTCATGCATATATGAATATTTTATTCCTATTTAAAAAGTTATCATTAAATGTCATTAATGATTAATATATATTTTTCTATTTCTTTAATGAATATTTATTTTTGGTAATGTGATATTCTAAATGATATTATAATGATTAACATTGCTTTCCATCTCTATTTACTGAATCAAATATTTTCAATCTTTTTTACTTTAATCGAGTATAATCAAAGATATTTATCTATAAATCAATTGTTTTATAAAAGTAAATTATGAGGTTAATCGTATGGTCGTATTGAAAAATACATGATTCACAGTATTCCCTTTCTAAAAATCTATTTATAACAATAAATGTATTGAATCATAGTCAAGTTAATTAATTGAGTATAATTAAATGTTTTTATTTATTTAAGGGTAGATAGAAAAGTGATGTAACGTAAAAAAAGAAAAAAATTTCACTCAAAAATAAATTATGAATGGTTGAAAGTAAAAAAAAACAATTAAATTGTTGTTTTTTTAATAAAAAAGTTGCGAGGCCAATTGTATGGTTATTAAAAATTATTACATGATTTATAGTACTCCCTTATTAAGAATTTATTACTCATAATAAATATTTTAAATTATATATAAGTTAATTAATTGAATATAATTAAATATTTTCATCCATAAATAAATTGTGACGGATTAAATCAAATGAATGGAAGCCTAAAAGTTTCATTAATCTGAAGGTAGATGAAAAAAGTGATGTAACATTAAAAAAATCATGTTTTTATTTATTAATGAATTCTGAATGCCTCAAAGTAAAAAAAAAACAATCAAATTATTGGTTTTTAAAATAAAGTTAGGAGGTTAATTGTATGATTAAAAATTATTACATGACTCATTGTATTTTCTTATTAAAAATTTATTGCCCATAATAAATATTTAAATTAAATTTGAGTTAATTAAATAACTATAATTAAATATTTTCATCCATAAATAAATTGAAACGGTTTAAACCAAATGAATGGAAGTGAAAATTTAACTTTAAATACTACAAATTAAATTATAAATAATTAATTAATAAAACATTTGGAGAAGAAATTATTTTTTTAATAAAGTCAATTAAAAAATTTTATTTTTTGGAAGACGGTGGGCTTGAGAAACTGCACCCCTCAAATTGTTTATTAAGTTGTAAAAAAATTAATAAATGTTACCCACAAAATATTTACCCGTAAAAGACTTATATGACATGTTAAAAATTGGACCTACTTACGTATTCAAGTTTATAATTAACCATTTCACTGTATTTACGAGAAGAAGATCGTTAACATATTTTGGTTGTAACATTACTTTTGATTGATCAATATCGTCCTATTCGGATCGGTTTATATGCGTAAAAGAGTCGATATTTTGATACTTAATTGATAGCTTTTAAGTGTTGAAATATATCGCATTCGGCGTGCAAAGTTTCAGACCATTCTGTATATCTATTTGTTAGATGTACTTAATCGGTTGCTGGCAGAGTTGATTGTGATCAGTGTATTTATGTAAAAGTTGATACATCTAAACTTAAGTGATGCCTTTAAAAGTTGAAATTTCATACATTCGGCGTGTTCAAATATATACTTAATCGTTAGCAGTCAGTTCGTTTCTGATCGGTTTATATGTATAGAATTTCGAGTACAATAATTATGTTTCATTAATTAATTAACATAATCTATTCATACTCATTTATAATTAAACACTAATACACCCAAAAACTATGTTGCACTATCTCAATAATGAGTTCAATAGTACACTGATAGATACTGGCGCAACGCGGAGCTGTACACTAGTTGTTAATCATAATGAGAGGAGTTGTTGTGATGGGCCAACAAGAGAGAGTGTGTGAGTGTTGCAGGCCCAATTATAAATAAAGAGCACACTCCAGGCATCGAACACATGACCTCTTGGTCACTAAGGCTGCACCTTTCTCACGGTGGATCTGTTTATTTTGAAGCAAACTGAACTGAAGGTGCTTGCTGTTGCTATATACAAAATGGAGTCAACCTCTTAAATAATTGTGCAAGTGGTGGCTTGAGAGAAGCAGAATGTAATAGCCAGGCCATTGTTGGATGAGAGAGGCTCATGGCCACTTGTAGCTAAAATGTCTAACACCAACCAATTTTGTCCCTTCACTGCCACTAATTATTAATGCACTCACCACAAATTACAAATACTACATTCATATATATAATTGAAATATAAATTGTGTATATCCCATTTCCTTTATCTAATACAATTTAATTTTGTTATACTTTCACATATTATATTTTTTTAAACAATTACAATACAAGTGGACGCACAAAAACAAAATAATACCATCGAAAGTCAACTTAATGAGAAAATTAAACCATTTTGCTATCAAGAATTGCTGCAAAAATGTCATTTGGTATATGCTGCAGACATATTGGGATTCACGTACTTAATTAATTAGGCCTCAAACTATTATATTAACATCTAAAAGTGGACTAATGGAGTGAATGGTAGCTGTATACAGCTTCACTTTTGATTTTTTGTGAACCCAACCCAACCCAACTGGCATTGTACTATACTTTTTTGATCAGGCTCTATCTAGCTTTATGGATATATGCCTATGAACTTTATGCATCATCACAAAATGACCTGTAATTTCATTTACTTTACTTGCACTTTAATCTATTTCATACACACTGTTATAATTGTGCTAAATATATCAGTTTCTAATCTATAATCATGAAGTCGAGCTTCAGCACTTCAACACACTTCTTTGCATCAAAATTAAATATCCACGCATAAATCATAGTATAACTGAATTCATTTATATGCAATTAAAACCATAGAATGAAAAATTCAAAAATATGGACAATTTGACCCACTATAATATATCAATATCACATAATTAGATTAAATATATAAATTAAAACTCTAAAATTATGTACATCATTAGTCGGATGTGATTTTTATTTTAAAATATATTATTCTTTATTTACCTATCATTCTAGTGAAAATGTTAGGCTGAAATTCCTAGAGAGGCTTCCTGAGAACAATTTAATTTATATATATATATTTTTCTAAATTGGTTGGATGTTAATTTATATTGCCCATATAATATTTTAAATATAGGACTCATTTGTGCATATAAATAAATAAAATTTAATACAATCTTCCGTAAGACACTTACAGAATAAATAAAGAAGATCTCATATAATTTCTTAAAAAACACAAAAATATGTTTCACGACCATTCTTGCTATCATTAAAATAACTATAAACTTAAAAGTTTAGGTCACTACAAAAGTTTATAGTCTTACTCAGGTCACCAAAATTTTAATTTAATTTTTGAGGTCATCATAAAAGTTTGTTGTTTCACTTAAGTCACCAAAATTCTAATTTAATTTATAAGGTCATCAACCGTTAGTTTTTTTTTGTTTTTTCTGTCAACTTTTAATTAAAAAAATGGAAATGACCAAAATGCCCTCTCATCTTTCTTTTCTCCTTTACTCCAACCCTTCATCTTTCTCCTCCTTCTCGCCAAGACTCTCGCTCTTCTCTCCGCTGCTAGACATGCCCACCACACCGAAGCAAGAAAAAGAGAGGGTAGCTAGGTGTAGGACGTGGGGTGAAGAGAACGACGTCGTAGAGGCGGCGGAGGAGAGTACCGTCGTTAAGGTTGCTCTCGGCGATGAAGATATGGTTCTTGAAGGTGGGCGCGCTTGAGGTTGGGGTCGTAGTAGTCGTTGAAGTTGTCGAGGCCGACGACGCTGTCGCCACGATTCTTGAGGGCGAGGGAGCAGTGGCTGCCGACGAATCCGGTGGCGCCGGTGATGAGGATTGTGAAGTCGTTGAGGCGCTTGGGGCGGTGGAGTGGCAGACCAACTTCTCCCAGGAGGAGGCGTTGGAGCTGTAGAAGGCGAGGAGAGAGTTATAGGCGGTGAAGTGGAGGTTGCGGTGGTGGTTTGGGAAGGAGCGTAAGGTGAAGAAGAATACGAGGAGGAGGGCGATAAGGAGAGACATGCAGAACAAAGGAGGGAAATGACATATTTTAAAGGAAATGACATATTTGAAAATTTGAAAACAAATGAAGGGCAATTTGGTATTTTCAAAATAAAATAGACAGAGTTTAATAACAATGAGACAAAAATTCTTTCTCGCGACTTCAGAAATTAAATTAGAATTTTAGTAAGTTAAGTGAGACTACAAACTTTTATGGTGACCTAAATAAAATTACCCAAAAGATGTTAACTAAACTATAAAAGTGGAGAAATTTTGTAAACAAAGACATCACTATCAAAGCCGTCCAATTCCAAAACCAAATACTGAAACCTAAAATAAAATAACTATTTCCACGTGTCATCACCCCGGCATTCACGCGGGAATAACCGTTGAAGCGTCGATCCAACGGCTACCGTCTCATTTGGCGCGTCTACGTCTTCATTTAATTTCAGATCCGTTATCAACGGTACTCTTTTTTTTTTAACTAAGCTTTTAAAAAAACAAGGTTTGTTAGTAACAACTCTGTTATATAAAATTAAATGAAACCAAACACAAGCTAACAACAATAATTAATAAAAACGCGTCTTCTTGTGGCTGATTATTAAACCCTATCACGCGTTAACGGCCACGCCAACAAATACCTCCTCTTTCTCACCCCCAATCTGTGAATTTTCTCTCCTATTTTCTCGCCTACCAAACACCGCCCAATTCTCATTTCCTCACAGCCTTTTCCCCCAATACTTCCAAATGCCAGCTATTATCTCTTTCCGGATTTTCCTTGTCTGCAACCTTCTTAACTCCATTCTCCTCTATTTCGTCCCCAAGAAGCTCCTGCCTTTCCTCCCCAATTCTTGGTTCTCTCAGCTCCCAAACACCGAAACAACGACGCTTCCCGACCAACCAGAGCTGCCCCTAGTAGAGACTTCTTCCACGGCAGAGAAGATAATGGACCCGGCGGAGCTCAAGAGGGTGTTCGAGATGTTTGACAGGAACGGGGACGGGCGGATCAGCCAGAAGGAGCTGAGCGAGTCGTTGGGGAACCTGGGTATTTCCATCCCGGAAGAGGAGCTGACCACAATGATCCAGAGGATCGATGTGGACAACGACGGGTGTGTCGATCTCTACGAGTTTGAAGGTCTGTACAGGTCTATAATGGCCGAGAAGGAGGACGAGGAGGAAATGAAGGAGGTGTTCAACGTGTTTGACCAGAACGGGGACGGGTACATCACGTTCGATGAGCTGAACTCGGTCATGGAGTCGCTCAAGCAGGGGAAGACGATAGAAGACTGCAAGTTGATGATCAGGAAGGTGGATGCAGATGGAGACGGGAGGGTCGATTACAAGGAGTTCATGCAGATGATGAAAGGAGGCGGTTTCATGGCCTCGAATTAGGGTTCAAAAGTGGAGATCCATGGGTTTTCAAATTTATGTAAATATGTCAGGAAACCAACAACAGTTGGTGTAACCACCACATGAATGTGGCTCCTCCGGCAGGTCACCTGCAGTTTGCAGGTGGCAGGTGCGGCAAAAGCTGATTCCATGGAAAATTATGGGTCTAGAGAGGAGGAAGAGGGAGAGGCAACAATGGGGGTGTGAGAGAGAATAGGCTTTTAGCTCATCACCATATACAAGTGTGGTTTTTTTGTTTGTGGGTTTGTGTTTTTGCCCATCAAAGAAAAATGGGCTGTTTCTGTTTTTTCTTCTACTTCCTAAGATTGGTTTGGTGGTTCTTAATGTTTCTGATGTCCCTCTGTTGCTATTTTTTCAGTATACGATTTTTAGATTTCTATGGAGCATGTTGTTTCATCTAATCAATCAAACTACAACTTCAGCACAATGCAGAGACAAAAACATATTACAGTGAAACAGATTGATAAGAAAGATACCTGTTTTGTTATGAGACATTTTGTCGAGTACTACTCAACATCCAACATGTATTGCTCGATTTACATCCGATCATCTACTATTCATAAGATAACAGCTTGTATTGTGGCCTCGATCCATCAATGACATTCATCTTCCTATAATCAAGAAATTAGGTGACTGATGAAATAACAAAAAGAATGCATTTGTATTTAGAAGTTAAAAATCATCAAGTTGAATATCTTTCAAGTTGCTAACTATCTCTTCAACTCTAATTGACATGAAATCGGAATGTTCCTCAAGATCCTTGAGAATCATGGATAGTTGTTGTTGGAATGACGCTGAGCGTTCTTTTTCACGCTGTAGCTCATCATGTAGATCCTGGATTTGCTTATCTTTCTCTTCCTGGAAACACAAAAGTAAATGGTCAGAAAAGTATAATTTCTGATGAATCCTAACAATATCCGTTACAGACTCGAATAATTTGCCGAAAGACTCAAAACAATGTACAGAGATTAAATCAATGAATTTCTGCATATTTTTCCTCAAGGCTATATGGATGTTTCACCACTGAGCACTGACTGAAAAAAATTCACAAGCTACAATTGAACCGGCAATAGGAAGAAATGTGGAATGGAAGCTCCTAAGACTCCCAAAAAAAGATAAATCAAGTTAAAGATTCTTCTGATTGATTAGTTTGGTAAATTTTACAAGATGGACAGTCAGGGAAAGTAGAAATGCAAAGTCAATAAAGAGATTACTTGGACAAAGATTCCCTCATGACATTGATTAGATTCCTTTGATTCTTATGGACAAACATCAATCAAATCGTGTCACATCAAATTAGCTCATGACAACTTGACAAATATGAATCATGAAACTGCAATCAATTTAATATTAACAAATTTTCCACAGAAACTTGAGTTCAACTACAAATTTTGGCATAGGGAATTACTGAGAGTATATGAAACAAGATATTTATCTGTACATGCACAATTTGGTCTGAACTACTTTAGTTCATATTGACCATCTATATAAGTGTCCGGCAAGGTCGCACCGACGACCATCCTTACCTATTCTGGGCAGCTCTTCTGGTGCGAGTTTGAGCAGATCGAGGTAGGGAGGGAGCTTTAAGCTCGGCTTTGGGCATTACAAACCAGATCTGGCTGGATGTCGGTCGGAGAGGTGCTCGGGATGGCCACGAGCTTGCTCTGGCCGGAGTTTGCGTGCAGGTGGGTTCATCGGCTCTGTCTGGAGGAGCTGGCTCGGAGAGGCGCGCAAGGAGCGGGGAAGCTGGAGCTTTGGAACATGGGATCGTGACGAGGGAGATCGGCGCCGGATGGCGTGTTTGAGCTCGCCGGCGAGATGGAGGCCACGGAGCTCAGGGCTGTGGCGGCCTTCAGCAGTGGCGGGGGAGTCTTCGGAGCTGCTGGAACCGACCGGAGACGCGTGGAGGAGACGAGATCTCTCTGGGCGTTCTCGCTGGAGATTTCTGTCGGTGCTGGCTGACAACGTCGAAGCTTTGGTCGCCGGAGATGTTCGGCGGCGACTGTTCGGGCAATGGGTCGAAGGGCTTGACGGAGACGAGGATTGGGATTGCCGGAGCCTCGTCGGAATGGGTTGCGGCCGCTTCGCCCAAATCCCCTTAGCGATGCTAGGGTTTCGTGGTTCGGTCCGAACCGGTTCAATTGGTTTGGATTGGATTGAACCAATTTGACCTGGTCAAATCTGGTTCAATATGGTTAAGCCAAAATTGACTCAGACCAGACTCAATTGATGGTTCAACCCATTTAAACCGGGTTTTTTTAAATTTATTTTCTCTCATTTTTGTAGTATCTCTTGATGTTTTCTTACCGGCCATTTCGAGCTTGCATTGTAATTTTTCTTTTATGTCAATATGATTTTATTGCCGATAAAAAAATTAAATTAAGAGTACTACCCTCTCTGTTCCAAAATGAGTGTCATGTTTAATATTTTAACGTAAAATGAGGATTATATTGGAGTTGGCATTCCACTTTCCCACCCTGTCATCATGTTCCCCCACTTGCTAAGATACTTATGTAGTAATAATTACCTTACTATTAATTGGTGCATAATTTACTTAAAAGCAGACTGAACATTTTGGAAATCCAATTAAGTAAAACATGACTATTATTTTGATATGGATGAATAAATATTTCATACCACAGACTCGTTTATCCCAGATTCCTGAAGTTAACTAAAAGCTCAGCAAAATTACAGTTTTGGTTGATTGCATAATGCTATTGTTTTTGGTCATCAACTGGTTGAGAGTACAGAAAAAAAATCAGAACTAATTTCCAGTCTAATGAAGATATAAACCTTACACTCCCTCAATTCTAGAATAATTGTCCACTTCCTCCATAAACTTTGTTACAAAATGAGTGTCCACTCACTTTTCTTGTTAATTAGTTATACATGAAGTGTAAACAATATCCTAGGATAAGAATCATAAGATAACTCAGTTAGTGTAGGGGGTATAAGGGAAAGTTCATCACTAAATAAATTATTCCTCTTTTTAAAAAATGGCAAAGTCAACAACTATTTTTGAATGGAGGTGTAATTTTTTAGTCCTCGTAAACTTTATGACAAGCTATCAAACCATCACCTAATTAACCTTTCAGAGAAGGGGGGTTTGAAGAAGACAGTGGGTCAATAGCAGTAGAAGCATTACCTCACTGAGAATATTGACAATAGGTAGCTCCCCTGGAACATTAGAGTTAGCCATCAGCTTATGGTTGTGCTCCCGTACAAACTTGGTGACGACCCATTTTCCTCCATCTCTTGCTGCCAACCTTATCATTGCCTTACACCCTTCTCTGGTAACTGGTCGTGGAGGAAGAACCCTGTCTTTCCTAAGTGTGTGCTTTGTTGAACGGAAACCTTCTCTTGAGCAAACAAAGTCTCGGCCAATTATGGCCGTGTTCTTTAGTGAGTGCCGAATACGATTTGTTCGTATGGTAAAACCCGTGTGCTTGGCGTATTCATAATAAAAATCTCTAGCATCATCCAAAGATGGAAAAGTCATTCCATCATATGGTTCTAAACCTTGCCCTCCAAAACCATTCCCCTCTAATGGCTGCAACAGAGTCATGTCATGATTTACATCAACAAGATCACAATGCTGCAACAACCCTTCTGCAGAATCATGCTCGCCAAAGTTATCGAAGGTTTCATCATCCGATACCCCATCAATGCCTAGAAAATCATGCTCACTCAGGGCACCCGCCATCTTGGTCCTACAAACAACGAAACAATGCCTGAGCTTAGCATGTAAGGAAAATGAAATTCATTCCCCCGATACATACGTAAGCCAGTTACCTACTACCACGCTACATTCAGATCTTATTAAGCCGTTGCTTACTCGACTAACTATACACAGAACCACTACAAACTAGCAAAATAGTGGAGAAAGGGAAGGAAAAAGAAACCCAGGAAGGGAAGCACTCATTTCATCAATATTTTTCCACATAAACTTCAAAACGCAACCACAATCCCAGCCCCCATATTTGACAGAAGCGGTAGCAAATCCCTGCTCTCCCCCAAAGACCAAGATAATATGCCAACTTTGCCATTTTGCACTCATCCCAAATCACAATAGACACATAAATATGGATCCGACTCCCATAAGATGTACATTACATTACAGAACAACTATCCAAAACAGAAGTACTACAACTGGAAAATTGGAAATAACCATAAACAAAAGCCAAAGGGTTTTTTCATATTGGGTTATCATAAATTAAGCAAGATGTAAATATGCCCAATTCATTAAATATAGCATGTCTTTTCATCTAAACAATCCACACTACACCAAATCAATGAGTCTATTTCCCGGGCGACCGACCTAGTTTGAACATCGATTTGTAGCTCAATATCCAGAAAATTTATTCTGGGTTCAGATACAGTAACATTCCAATCACATGAAGAAAAGAAAAATTGAGACTCATGCCCACTAAACGTAAGCAAACCCATTGCACCTTCCAGAAATGAACAGAGAAACTAAATCTAAGAAATTGATACCATTCAAGGCCAAGCACAGCGAAAAAAAACAAAATAGTAACAAGAAATTGGATTAAACTGACCAGATCAGCTCTGGAGCCTGCGGTTGTCGGCTATAGCCTATGGGTTCTCACTTCTCAGCTGTCGAGTGTGAAAAAAGGAGGCTCTTTAACCCCAATTTCAACCGCAAAAATTGTATTTTACAAAATCATATGTAGGTTCCACCGAGACTTGAACTCGGGTTAATGGATTCAGAGTCCAATGTCCTGACCACTAGACCATGGAACCGTTGATGCTGGCTTCATCCCCAGTTTTTTAAACAATAAATTCAACCTCACGGTTTCTATCTTTAATCTCTCATTTGAACTATATTTTTAGCTTAGAGGTGTAAATTAATTGTGCTTTTCATCAACTGCTGAAGTTAAATTTGCTAAATATTTATTTTCAATTCAATAAACATTCGAGTTTACTCATTTAATATTAAATTAATTATATAATTTCATTTAATATAATCATCATATAAATTTTAATAAATAAAGAGCGGAAGCTAAAGAACTAAATTGAGTTTGAGCTTAGCTTTATAAGTTTGTTCGACTTTGAGCTCAACAATTTTTTTTCCAAATTGAGTCGGTAAGAATATTAAACTAAGAGTGCTCAAGTGTGAAGCATATCAAAATCTCTGCATTAATGTTGCCATGTACTAAAAAATTAAACGAGAACTAATATGAGATTAATTAAATAAATTGAAATATTTAGAACACACTAAAATGATCCTACCAGAAATTCTGCAGATTTTGTTTCGTACAATAGCATAAGATTATTGGAGAAACAAATTCAGAAATATTTGTAATATCAAACTTAGATTGCAAATTGGTTCTGTACTTTGAATCCAGCGACATAGGTCCGACTCCTGGTAGGACCTCTTATTTTGTTTTACTGGTTTTTATCCCAGTCTTCTGTAGAAAATTGTCATTTACACTATCTACGTTAGAAAGCATTGGTGTGTTCAACATGCATGCCTCGTCAAAGAAATTTTATAAATATCGAGAATAGTTATGAAGCAATAAGCATGATTAAATTTACATCCCGAACCCGAATACAAGTATGTAGACTGGAACCAATTGAGAATCACACACAATGACTATATTAAGTCCTTAGTCAAAGTGAGCTACTTCTTTTTCATACTAAAAAAAATAGCCTCTTTTTCAGGCACCAAGAATTTATATTTGACAAAACTAGATCTTCTTTTAACATCAAAACAATACACCCTACACCAGTAACACTACCCTCAGAATGACCTGCAACATCAACATTAATTTGAAGGAAGGAAAAGAGAGAGCTTAAACAATTATTTCATTATGACCTAAAAATCCAGATACAACCAAATTTCATGGTATATGACATACACAACAAGTGGAAGAAAGGGAATATCATCCAAATTTATGATGCTCTATTTAGTCATAGTATTGCATCACTTAACAGTGTTTAAGCAGCCTCTTCCCATTATCACATGCCAAACATTTTTCCAGCTGCCATACCCATTGAGCTTGATTTCAAGTCAAAATCCAGGCCTCACTCAACATTCACATTGCAAAATCCCGCCAGCTGCACCCAATGTTTCAATATTGTATATGCTACAACAACCTATCTTGGTCTCTGGTGCCATTTCTTCCTTTTTCTGCGGTGACATATTTAAAGGGAGAGAGAAATAGGGTTACATCCAGCATCATAGCTATATTACGTGGTTAGCGTAATCATGTGCGTTGAAAAGTGAAACTACAAAACATATCACGTGTGAGATCGTGAAATGTGAACTAAGCTATAAGATACCATCTGGACCATAGGTTTGCTTGTACTTTGTAGAAATCCAACACTTCAAGTTTGGATTTTGACATATAACATTGTTTTACTTAACACAAAATAACCAAACGGTTAGTGTGTGCTTGTGTGTGAAAGAGAGAGATTCTAAATCTGTCATAATACGTCATTTACCAAAACTTGCTTGACCGACTGGTCAAACACTCGAACTAGAGACTAGAGTTCGAGTCCCATCAACAATATCTCTTTCTTCCAATTCATACGAGTCAATTGGCAACAAAAGAAAGAAGGGGTTTATATGACGCACTGCGATGGAATGAACATTTTACAGTTTTTAGATGCAACATATTTTTACCCTTCAATAGTTAAGGATACCATCTAATCTTGGCCCGGTTAATTTTAAGATATTATTTGGGAAAAACCTACTATATGTTTCCCTAAAAAGGAGTTGCAAAAATTGATAGCAAAGAGGCGGCCAACTGAAACAAAAAGCCTCTGTGCCATACTACATAAAACAGTTTTCTAAATGGGTATACAGGGAAAAATGATTAAAAAATGCACACACCGATACAGACGATTGAGGCTGAAGTACTCTCCCTCCAAATGAAGAGGCTATCTATGGGGGAAAAGCTCGTGCTCTATGGATTCGAACTCCTTAAGATTGTTAACTACATTCCGAACTTTCTTTGATAGCTGCTCACTGTGATCTTCAACAATTCTCATAAATGCAGTTAGTTGGTCTTGATACACTGCGCATAACCGTTTCTTATTCCGCAGATCTGCAGTTAGTTCCTGAATTTTCTTATCCTTCTCATCCTACAAATCAGTAGAGGAGACACAATCAAGATCACTTTTTACACTCAAATGCAGCTTGTAACTGGAATGCCTAGGTCAAATAATCAAATACAAGTTGCAAAAATTATGGGTGGGTACACGAACATGCAAGTTGTCCACACAAAAAGTATACTATAATTTGTAAGAATGACCCAATAAGTAAACATCAAGTACCTAGAGGAATGAAAAATGATTTTCTGAATTGAGCAAAAACTTTGGAAAGAATCTCCCAGTAAATATGTTGTTATAATGGTCCCTCAGCAATGAAACAATTACAGAAAAACCCTTAAGAGAACAGCAACGGTACTAAGCTCTGAAACTTGCTGCTCTGAAAAGGAGAAAGACTAGCAAAGCACACTGCTCACACTTTTATCGAAATCCATAATCATTCCCTTCAAACAGATCAGAAAATCTAGAAATGCACTTCCCTTAGTTCAGAAGCACATTTGCCACTCAAGGTTATGATTAGCAATAATTTTGAAATAGCACTTGCTAGTTGCTAGTTTGATATCATGCTTTCTTTGTTACCGTACCCTACCTTCCCCAACTCAAACAGGAGCATCATAGGAACCATAGATAACGAGATTCAAAACTAAGGTTTGAGATACAAGATAAATTTCTAATTCTAACTTCATAAGCAAATATATTTTTTGCTTTCCCATCAGTCACAGTTAAAATGTTAAGTTGCTAGTTCCTAAGACCCCGGTTCTTATATAGTGACTGCAAAATGCACGTGAGATGTCTTATAAGCAGATTGCAGGGACACAGATGCGTTTTGTTTATTATTGTTTCAAAGCGCATAAATCAAACACACCTGACTCTGTACTGACAATTTATATCAGATAAACCATCTATCCAGAGTGATGTATTCTCTTTACCATGCAAAAGCCAGCCAAACTAGGCCAAGTACTTTCTTTTCAGGCTCTCTTTCACAATTTAGAGCTCAAGCTTATCATGATAGTACTCTGGTTTGAGGCAATATCTAGATACAAATTTATTCCTCATCATCCCATCTACAACCATGGTTTCCAGGCCTTTTCTGAATATGAACTGTACGATTGCTTGCGTGAGGCAAGGTGTATGGCCCAAAACAAAAATTAACAGATAGATACAACCCTACTTTATGGTTTAAGCAGCCCTGCTTTACTTGGAAATGATCCAAATCATATAAACTCCTACTTGGATTCCAATTAAAGTAAAAATTTCAAGCAAACAGATCCTTTCCGGTGTATGCATATGAATATGATTTCTTTTATCATCAACAATGAATGCATAGAAATGAAAATATCTCTCCTTCAAAGTTATGCAATATGGATAAAGTATACACGTGGCATACATGGATATGAAAAAAAAAAAACTATTCACCGTTGCAACTTTGTTACTCTTTGCAAATCCATAAGAGGGAAAAATTACCATTGTTTGACGAGCTTCCCGGGGGGAGACCACGAGCGGATGATTATGGTCTCTGACAAATTTTGTTATCACCCATTTTCCTGATTTATCATACTTTACGTGAATCATTGCCTTACACCCCTCCCTCGTGCTTGGTCGAGGCTTCCTAACTGCCCCATACTTGCCACGTATGCTAACACAATGACCTTCCTTATTGCATCCAAGTCGACGGGCAAGGATCCTCCCATCTCTTTCTGAGCGACGACATGACATGACACGCATAACGAAACCTACCCGCCTTGAATATTCATCATAGAATACCTTGGCAGCATCTTCAGACTCAAACTCCATACCCTCATGTGGCTCTGCAAATGATTCTCCTTCACATATAACCAAGTTCCCTCCTACTGAACTCTCTAATGCTTCACCACCCTCATCTGAATTCACTGTCACAAAGCACAACTTGCTATCATCTTTAAAACCCGTCAAAGGCTCTTCCATCTTGAAAAAAACGAACAAGCATCATTCACAGTGAAAAGTTAAACACTGTCAATTCATACCATTTCCAAATAAAATGAAATAACATTTGGAAACCGTTTCTACTCAATAAAGTATAAACATAGTACTAAATCCAAACCTTAAACCAATTGAGCTCTTGGTCATCTTATCAAACAATAAGTGGGTATAAACTAATCACAACCAATACTGCATAAAATCCAGGACTTAAAACTACCCAGAAACATAAAGTGCACAAGATATAGGAAAATGAAATCACCACAACAGCCACGCAAAATAGGCATAAAGTATAAGAACACAAAAACAAATGAAACCCATAAAAAAACAAGCCGTGTGAAGCTTAGAGGCGAAGCAATTGTGTTAATATCAGTATGAAGCAGAGAAGGGACGTACCAGATCAGGAAATGAGCTAAAAAGAGGGAGAAGATAGATGGGAGAGCGGTGAATTAGAGAGAAGAGAACATGACTTACTCGATAGAGCAGGAATTGAGAATCTTGAATCCTTGTGTGTGTGTCCGGAAATTGAGAGAGTGCACTAAAGCTGAAAACTTTTCTTCGGTGAATGGAGATGGAGATTTTGGGCTTTGAGGATATCGATAACCTGCAACAGAGCCTACGGCAATTATGACTCATCTCCAATATATATTCATTTATTTACCATTTATCGCCATATGTTACTTTTTTACTCCTCTTTAATTTGTGTATTTGTATGCTTAAAAATGAGAAATAATCAAATAAATTTCCACACTCTTAAACCTCCCAAACATAACCAGAATTAAGTTACCAAATATATTTATCTTAAAAACATATCAGTCAATTATAAGTTATAATTGAGAAAATCTGCACATCTAAAACATAAAAATATAAATTTGTTAATTTTATTTTGTTATTATATTTTCAAGTCAGTTTAAAATCAAGCACATAACTCTTAATTTTGGACATTTTAAATTACACACGAGACAACATAATAGTTTTATTTTGAAGGCTGAAGCCTACACCCACACCCAACCCACTCCGGGCTCATTCAAGCCCAACAAATCAGCAAACCCACCCACCCCACTACCCACGAAACTCCTGTACGGCCGAGGCCAGGGCAAAGAACCAATTGCACTACTCCGGCAGCGCAGGACTTCGAGACAACATAATAGTTAAAATAACTAATATTTTATAAATGTCTAGTTTTTTTTTGGGAATATTACACTTGTCTCCACCTAAGTTTTCAGAAATTATACCCGAAAAAAAGATGCTCTAGATTTTCTAAAGTCTCACTTAGCCCGACTCTTGTTAACTTTTTTGAAAATGACGAAAATGTCCTTGTATTAAAAAAATTATTGAAACTTTCAAATGACATAACTCTCTCATACAAGCTTCATTTCGGGCTCATAGTATATCAAATCAAAGATAATAGAAAGATCAACGACCAACTTCATTAACTTTTTTTTAAAATTCTGTTAATTTTTTTGAAAATGACGAAAATGCCATTATGTTTTAAAAATGATTGAAACTTTCAAATGACATAACTCTCTCATATGAACTCCATTTCGGGCTCATAGTATATTATAGTATCTCTCATAACTCTCTCATAATTAATATTATTTTAATAATTATTAATAATATTCAAAACTTCCGAATGACATAACTCTCTCATACGAGCTCCGTTTCGAACTCATAGTATATCACGTCAAAGAGAATCATAAGATCAACAATTCTGAAGAAATAAGTTTTTGTCCAAAATATCATCTAACGACAAATTTTTTTATATAATCTTTAAAATAATAATTAATTATTTATATTATTAATATTTTTGGTAATAATTATTTATCAAGTAAAATTAAATCAATTATTAATAATATATAGACAAAAACTTCTTTCTTCAAAGTTGTTGATATTCCGATTCTCTTCAATTTGATATACTATAAGTCTGAAATGAAACTCGTATGAAAAAGTTATGTTATTCAAAAATGAAAAACATCGTTTATTTTTATTTTTTTTATACTAAAATTATTTATTTTTAAAAATTAATTTTTATACTGAAATTATTTTAAAGATTATAAAAAATTTGTTATCGTTAGATGAAATTTTGGACAAAAACTTATTTCTTCGGAAATGTTGATCTTATGATTATCTTCGACTTGATATATTATGAATTCGAAATGGAGCTTGTATGAGAGAGTTATGTCATTTGGAAGTTTTGATATATTATTAATAATAATTATTATTTTAATTATTAATAAAATATGGTTCTTCAAAATCGTTGATCTTTCGATTCTCTTCGATTTGATATACTATGAACTCAAAATGGAGTTCGTATGAAAGAGTTATGTCATTTGAAAGTTTCAATAATTTTTGAAATACATGGGCATTTTCGTCATTTCCAAAAAAATTTATAAAATTTTCAAAAAAAGTTAACGGAGTTGATCGATTATCTTCGATTTGATATACTATGAGCTCGAAATGGAGCTCGTATGAGAGAGTTATGTAATTTGAAAGTTTCAACAATTTTTTAAATATAGGGGCATTTTCATCAATTCCAAAAAGTTAACAGAATAGTTAACATAGTTAGGTTAAGTGGTACTTTATAAAACGTAGGGGGTTGTGAGTTAACATCTTTTTTTCGGGGGAGGTAAATAAAATTTTTAAAAACCTAGGTGGAGGTAAGTGGAATTTTTCTGTTTATTGTGTTGATAATTAATAATAGCTTTGGGTGATTATACTTCCATGAATGGTGGATGCACAAAGTCCCATAAAAAATTCCATAAAAAAGTTGTCCCAATTTTAGTGTAGTAGGTGACTTAATGATCGACGGTGAACCCAACAAAAGTGGGCTTTGAGCATTCAATAGCAGACTTTGGGCCAACATTATTATGTTTGGGCTTCCTCGACTGAAACTACATATTTAAATCAAGGGGTAATTCCATGTCAGTACTCTAACTTTGCCTCATTTTCAATTCAGTATCCTAAGTTTGAAACTTTTTTTGCCGGTACCCCAACAATTTTTAAGTTACACTTTAGGTAACCACCGTTAAATATAACAGAATTGATGCGCAAAAAGTCCAAAATACCCTCACAGTGTAATTTATGGGTGATTATTTGATAAATATGCAATTACCATTATACCCTCCATTAAATAACAAATTGTACAATTATTTGAAGGGCATATCAGTCTTTTTAAGTAAGTAAATAAAATAATCAAAATAAACATGTGAAATTACATTGTTGCCCTTCTTCAACCACAACCACTGTCAAATAATTAATAGTAATTACTAATTTATGAATTAAATTAGATAATATTAAGAGAAAACTGATTCTAATTAGAGATAACCTATTCTAATTAGAAAGAATCGGTTTAATAATTATGTATGTTAAAGGATTATTTAAAAGTTGATTATTTATAATATTATATATTACATCATTATTACTTAAATAATAAACATGAGATTCAAAAAAGGGCTTCGTATCTTTTCTTCAAATCTAGGATTGGTGTGGAGGCGGAGGAGATCGCGGCGTCGACAATTCTCGACGACGGCACCGACGGCCCAGACCTCCACCGTGGAGCTCACCGTTTTCGACCCCAACAACCAGCGAATCGTATGAATTCGAGCCAAATCAAAGCAAAATCCACCAAAATAGCATGAATCTGAGCAAAATTGGGGCAAAATACGCTGTAAACGCATGAACACGAGAAAAACCCTCCTCTTCCCCTCCGACGGAGACTCGGGCGCCGCCGAGGTCTGCGACCGTCCCCAGTGACTACATTTACAACGGTACCGACACCGTCCCGCCCTCCCCAACCAGATCTGATCTCCAACCTGCCGCCTCCACCTCTCCGTCGAGCTCTTCAGCAGCGTCGCAGCCACCTAGCAACCTAATCTCGACAGCGTCGCAGCCATCATCCCCTGTCCTCACCGCCGGAATCGATTCATGTAGAAAACCTGGTTTTGGTTCAGAAGATGAATGAGAATAAGAGGCTCAAGAGACGGCCGGAGACGGGAGTGGCAGCCGGAGAGGGAGTGGTGGCGGAGACGAGAGTGGTGGAAGGGGAGGGTTTAATTAGGGTTAATTATAGTTAATTAGGTTAATTAACGATTAATAATAATAATTATTATTATATATAATTAATAATATTATTATATATATTTAAATATTAAAGAATTATATTTATTATTTGTATAAGTGAAAAGTCAGATTTGCCCTCAATTTATCAGTTAAATTGATATTCAATTAGGGGTAAAATAGTAATTTCATAATCATATCAATTGAACCAATTAGACCAGTTTTACATACCAAAACTATTGAGGGCATTTTAGACATTTTGCACACAAATTCTGTTATATTTAACATCCGTTACCTTAACTGCAACGTAAATAAACTTGGGGTATCGGCAAAAAAAGTTTTAAAGTTAGGGTACTGATTTCGAAATGAGTCAAAGTTAGGGTACTGACATGGAATTACCCCTTAAATCAAAATAGTGGAAAAATTGATCTATAAAATAAATCATGAAACCCAATTTGTCGAGAGCATAACTGTTAATTCAATGTCCGTTTTTGGCCAATAATATATCGAAAAAGACATATTTTGAAAATTTACACTTTTGAAAAAGGAACCGTGGCCAAAAAGGACCATAATTCGTGGCCACAGGGGCACTACCTCATGAACCCTCTTTGTGGCCACTTCCCACTTCAGAACGTGTGATTCGTGAGTGAGAATTGAAGCGCAATTAATGAGCACAATTGGCTAAGGTCCGTGGCTCCTGTTGAAATCCCAACTATAAATAGCCCTGGCGCATTTCAGAAATGACATATCTCATTTTATCAATTATTTTCATCAACAACGGAGAGAAAGAGAGTTCAAGAGTCAGTTTGAAAGCTAGAAACGTCAGACATAAGTAAGGAATCAAGAGTTAAAGGAGGATCAGAGATAATTGAACCCAATTTCATGTGTTGAGTTCTCTAATTGAGGATTATCGGGTTTCATCTTTCTTCCCCCTTTATTGTTGTATTTATTTCCCAAATGAATTAACTTCTAGTTTGTTTATCAATTGTGTTTTACGTATTTTTTTTAGAATTGAATCAATTATGTCATATGGTTATTATGCTTGATTATTTAAGGGATTCAACCAATATTAATTCACTTAAAATCAATATTACTATGCACGATTCGTTTCACTTCCATTATGTTATATAAAACCCAATTGTTAACATGTCTGGTTAATTTACTTTTGGGATTGAGGCTATGAACTGAGAATAGTAATTATGAATTTTTAATTAATTTATTTATATGCTTGCTGCATCGAGTATGGAGATTTCATTATATCTATGTTTAACGCTTCGTTCCTTTGATTACGAATAGATTGATCAAGTTTATTAATATAATCCGTTGCTACGTTTGAGATTGGCAGATTTTTTAGCGTAAGGTAAAGATGTCAGCCAACATGTCGCAACATGTTTACCGTGACATTATGCGCGCAAGATTAGGCAAGTGTCGCAACTTTCTTGTTTTGAATGAAGAACTTCAGCGCGCGCAAGGATTAGGCAATGACAAAATCAGGCAACCTCCAGCTTTGATCAAGACACGTCAGCAAGGACTATAGGCGGCAACGCCAACTTGTCACTTACCAATAACGCAAGTTGGCAAGGGATTTACTAAGTGGAATTGGAGTCTAATTAGGCACGAGGAGTTGCTATAAAAGTAGGTGCTTCCCCCATAGCAACTCAGACGTTCTCTGTGCTAAAAGATTCAGAGCTTTTAACCGTGCAAAACTGACGGATTGAAAGGCTGATCAATTTAGAAGAACGGTGTCGATCAGATAACATCAAAGCGTGAGGATTTGAGTGTTTGTGATTTGAGGATTCACGAAGCTGATCGATGACGACAATCAAACCAAGCAAGGGGTGCTTGAAGGGTGGACTCAAGGAGGACTCGGAGACAGGGGGAGAAGGACCCTGGTTTAGGTACAAGAGCTTGTAGTAGTAGTAGCTAGGACAATAGTTTTGTGTGATAAACTAGTTTATGCCTGAGTTGTACTATTGACTACATTATAGTGAGATACCTTTCCACTGGCCGAGGGCCCCCAGACGTAGGTGCGGAGTCACCGAACTGGGTAAACACATCGTGTGTCGTTTTTGTTTACAGCTTATTTAATTATTGTCCATTATTTGCGATCAGGCGAGTTGTCGTACCAATCGTCACAAATATTGTGTACGACATCTTGTCCCTGTAACGAATCAGGATTTCAATTGGTATCAGTGGAGGCACCTACAGCTTTAGGTGAGATCCTAGGCGACAAATTCTGATTGTCAGACATGGACAACTCTAGCGGAGGAGGCTCCATCTATCTTCCCCCAGTTCTTGGTGGATCCAACTATGGCTACTGAAAGGCACGGATGAGCTCCTTTATGAAGTCTCTCGACAGCAAAACTTGGAAGGCTGTGGTCTATGGTTGGAAAGCCCAGCTTGGGAAATTCTTGTTGTCGCCTATGAGGGAACCACTAAAGTTCGTGAGCAAGAGCTTCAGTATCTTACTACAAACTTTGAAGCCCTCACTATGTATGAAGATTAGTCTGTTGCCAACTTCAATGTTCATATTTGAGATCTTGCCAATGAGTCATACTCTCTTGGGAAACCTATGACCGATGAAGATTTAGTCAGAAAAACTATAAGAGCTTTAAGTCCAAGGTTCAAAATGAAGGTCACGGCAATATAATAAGTTCACGACCTTAAAACTCTAAGGTTTGATGAACTTATGGGATCCCTTATGACCTTTGAGTTATCTCTTCCCAATGTGAAGAAGAAACACAAAGGAATGGCTCTCAAAAGCTCTACTCATGGTCAGAAAGAGCAGATGGAAGGGAAGAATGTCTCTCGAGATGTCAGAGACAACCCTCAGCAAAAATTTCAGAAGTATGAAAGCACTAACAGAGATGGCAGAAGGGGTGATCGATTTGAAAAAGGAAAAAGGATTTAGTGCAATGAGTGTGAAGGCTATGGGCATTTCCAAGAGGAGTGTCCCAACTTCCTGAAAAGAGAATTCAATGCCCCACTATCTGATAAAAAAGAACAGGACAACGACTCTGGACAGATAAGTAACCTTGTTGCTTTTTCGGGCACTACTCCTTGTCATAACCTTAAACACACTGACGAATCTGCTGAGAAATCTGCCTCTGATGATGAGCTATCTAACAATACTATGAACAAAGTTTACGATGAATTGTATGTCAAATGATTGAAGAGTCTCAGGTCCTTGAAAAACAATATGTTCTCATTCTCTCTCTTACTAAAGACAAGACAAGACTTCTCGAAACTTTTGTTGATCTAAAGCGAGAAGTCAGTTATTTGAATGGGGAACTGGACCAGATGACTAAAACAGTTCGAATGATGAACTCCAGCTCCGACACCCTGGACAAGATTTTATCTTTTGGAAAACCAGCAAAGAACATGCAGGGGCTCGACTATTCTCAAAGAGGTTCCTCATCCCAGAACACCTTTGTCCCTCAAAAGATGGCGCACAACATGTCTCAGCGAAGTCACAGACATCCGTCCCTCACAAGACTGCGAACAACATGTCCCAGCAGATGTCACAGACATCTGGCAACAACCAACCACGGAAGAAACACCATCATGTCAGCTTAAAGAAGAAGAGGCATGATTGGGCGTGTCATCATTGTGGACGGAAGGGTCATATTCGACCGTTTTGCTATCGCCTGTATGGGAAGAGCACGATCAAACACAAGACCACTGTCAAGAAAGCTCAACCCCAGAAAGTGTGGCGAGAAAAAATGGTAAACTATAAGGCTGACATTGCATACTCTTCTCTAAAAGCCTCTACTAGTAATGATTGGTATTTTGATAGTGTGTGTTCTCGTCATATGACTGATAATCGTACCTTTTAACCAACATGAAACCATATGCGAATTGTTATGTCACCTTTGGTGATGGAGTAAAAGCTAAGGTTATGGGTAAAGGACATCTCAGCTACCTTGGCATGCCTTGCCTAATAGAGGCCCTATTGGTAGAAGGTCTTACTGCTAACCTTATCAACATCAGTCAGTTGTGTGATCTAGAACTTTTTGCCAACTTTGCCCATGATATGTGTGTGGTATTGAATAAGGACCAGGTTGAATTCATGAAAGGAATTCGGTCTCAAGACAATTGTTATATATGGTCTCATGCCACATCTCCCATATCTACCAAATGCTTCATGTCCAAGACTGACGAGACCAAGCTCTGGCACCAAAGATTTGGTCATTTGAACCTCAGGAGCATGTAGAAAGTTATCTCTGAAAAGGCCATAGTCGGTGTCCCTGATCTAAATATTGTTGAAGGAAAAATCTGTGATGAATGTCAGATTGGTAAACAAGTCAAGATGTCACACAAGATAGTGCAACATCCTACCACTTCGAGAATGTTGGAACTTCTTCATGTTGATCTGATAGGACCAATGCGGGTTGAAAGTTTTGGAAGGAAACGATACATGTTTGTATGTGTGGACGACTTCTCTGGGTACACTTGGGTAGATTTTATTCGAAAAAAATCTGACACATTTGTTGTCTTTAAAGCTCTATGCAACAAAGTCCAAAGAGAAAAAGGAGATGTCATTGGCAAGGTGATGAGACGTCGAAGTGACCATGGGAGAGAATTTGAAAACACCAGCTTTGCAAATTTCTGTGATGAAGAAGTTATAGCTCATGAATTCTCTGCAACTCCACAACAAAATGGGATCGTAGAAAGAAATAATCGAACTCTCCAGGAGATGGCTAGAGTGATGATGCTCGCCAAAAACTTACCTACCCACTTTTGGGCTAAAGCTCTCAACACGGCGTGCCATATTCATAACAGAGTTACCCTTCTCCCAGGTACTACTAGTACTATATATGAAATATGGAGAGGGAGAAAGACAAATGCCAAGTATTTTCATGTCTTCAGTTCAGTGTGTTATATACTGGCTTATAGAGACCCACGACACAAGTCTGATTCCAAAAGCGATGAAGGTATCTTTCTTGGGTACTCTAGAAACAGTCGAGCCTTTCGTGTCTTTAATAAATGCACTAGATCTGTGATGGAATCCATAAATGTGGTTGTTAATGATGTCTATAAGGAATCCAAAAGAGATGATGATGATGAAGATGAAGTGTTTCCAAGTATCACGGGCATCAGGACAGATACAAACATTTCTTCCCCTAAGAGTACTAATACCAGGACAGATGGTGGTAACGAAGGGCATGCCATTGTTTCTGATAAAGAGTCTTCCCCTTCTGCAGAACAAAGAATCCCCTTTAGACGAGTTCAGAAAAATCACCCAGCTCAGGATATGATTGGTGATATCAACGAAGGAATTCGAACTCGTGGAAAGGCTCCGGTGAACTATCTAGATATGATAAGCAATCTTTGTTTTGTCTCCAAGATCGAACTCAAGAATGTGCAAGAGGTTATGAATGATAAATATGGTGTCGATCAAGATGACATGACTTTGTTTAGTAACAATATCAGCGCTATAAGTATCTTGAAGAATCCAGTCCAACATAGCAAGACAAAACAACTTGCGGATATCTTCACGAAGGCTTTGGATGCTAACTATTTTGAGAGTCTTAGGTCCTCCATTGGACTCGGTCTCCTTGATCAATAATCCTCAAGTAAGAGAGGAGAGTTTTGTTGATTCGTTTCCTCCTCTCTGGACCAAGAAGGTCTCTAAAACAAATCTGGGTTTGAGTCAGACCAAGGTGTTAATGCACGTCTATGGAGTTATGTCAATGGGATTAGTTGCTGACAGAAAGAAATAAGTGCAAGAGCTCATCGAAAAAGAGGCTTCCGCTCCCAATCCGGTAGATGATTCTGTGAAGTCTGGTGACGACCTCTGATTTGTGCGAAAATTGGTGATGAAGATTTTTGAAGAAACTGTGAGTCCAGAAGAGAGATGTCTGGATGGATATTTGCTCCTCGGTGGAGCTGGATATTGCTCATGTTTTACTTTCCCCTCCTTGATGTTCTGGTTGCCCTTTTCCATTTTTGAGGCAATCAGGGGGAGAGATAGTTGACCTTTGAGTAGAACATGTTGCAACATTGTGTAAACAACATCTTGCAACTTGTTCGGGTCATGTGTAAATCATCAGAATTTTGGTGACATGGTGTACAAACATGTTGCGACATGTGTAACAGCCTCTTGCAACATGTTATGTGCCTTGCTGATGAAGACGAGAAGACTCAACTAGTCAATATGATCCGCTGTTGTGTGCCGAAGTCGACGAGAAGATTGACAAAGGCTGAAGAAGATCGTTTGAACTAGAGAAGGAACTCGCCCGAAGACTACTGTGAGCAGTAGGAAAGTGTGTTTGCCTAAAAAATTGCCAAAGGGGGAGATTGTTGCTACGTTTGAGATTGGCAGATTTTTTTAGCGCAAAGTAAAGATGTCAGCCAACATGTCGCAACATGTTTGGCGTGACATTATGCGCGCACGATTAGGCAAGTGTCGTAACTTTCCTGTTTTGAATGAAGAACTTCATCGCACGCAAGGATTATGCAATGAAGAAATCAGGCAACCTCCAGCTGTGATGAAGACACGTCAGCAAGGACAATAGGCGGCAACGCCAACCTGTCACTTGCCAATAACGCAAGTTGGCAAGGGATTTCCTAATTGGAATCAGAGTCCAATTAGGCATGAGAAGTTGCTATAAAAGCAGGTGATTCCCCCATAGCAACTCAGACATTCTCTGTGCTAAAAGATTCAAAGCTTTTAATCGTGCAAGACTGGCAGATTAAAAGGCTGATCAATTTAGAAGAACGGTGTCGATCACATAACATCAAAGCGTGATGATTTGAGTGTTTGTGACTTGAGGGTTTGTGTGCGTGATTGAAGATTCACAAAGCTGATCGAAGACGACAATCAAACCAAACACGAGGTGCTTGAAGGGTGGACTCGAGGAGGACTCGAAGACAGGGGGAGAAGGACCCTGGTCTAGGTACGAGAGCTTGTAGTAGTGGTAGATAGGACAATAGTTTTGTGTGATAAACTAGTTGATGCCTGACTTGTACTATTGACTACATTATAGTGAAATACCTTTCCAGTGGCCGAGGGCCCCCAGACGTAGGTGCGGAGTCACCGAATTGGGTAAACACATCGTGTGTCGTTTTTGTTTACAACTTATTTAATTATTGTCCATTATCGGGGATCAGACGAGTTGTCGTACCAATTGTCACAAACATTGTGTACGACATCTTGTCCCTTCAACGAATCAGAATTTCATAATCGAAAGAGGAGTTAGTACATGGAAATGAATAATGAAAACCAGTTTTAAATCATCACTTTAAACATGTTAGTTAACTCGGTAGCAACATCCATAAGTTCTCAAAACTGAAAGATCCCGAGACTTACGAAACTCAATGCCGACTAGCTAATTAAATCATCACTTTAAATATGTTGGTTACCGTAAATTAGTTTAAGACCTTATAAATGTCTGAAAATGAGTATATGGTGTCTTGAAGTTCTCGTTGCCTCCCTTAGGTTTAGAAATACCCGACAAGCATATTTATCAGTTTATTAATTTTTTCGAATTTATTATTCATTGTTCATCGCCTCAACTTCTTCGACTTGATTATAAAAAAGTTCATTAATTTTTATAATCTTGCATGTGTGCTTATTGCTATATTTTTCCACACAACTTTGATCGATTGATATTAATTATTAAAATCAAATTTGAGTGATTAAGGTTGATAATAATTTTCCTTTGGATTCAATAAATTTGGGGCCGTAATCTTACTTTCTTGTATTACTTGTGACTTTGTGAGTTGTGACCGATATACTGCTAGAAGTCATGAGATCCGGTATACTTTTGTGTGTGTTGCATTTTGGGCGCATCAGTCCCAAAATAAGAGGTAAAAGACATTTTGGTTCAAGGTCATTGAGAAGAGGTAGGTGGGCATTACAATGCCAATAAGACCGCTTGAAAGGTACCACATTTTGGGTTTTTCTTGCCCACTTTATTTTGAGGTATCATGCATTTTGTCAAGACTTGTGATGCTTGTCAATGAGTACATATAAACATCTACAAGTGGTATGCTATGCCCATGAGTATTACCGTCGAATGTAAAGTATTCGACGTGTGGGCATCGACTTCATGGGATTGTTCCCTAAGTCGCAACATCACGAGTATATTCTGGTGGTAGTTGACTATGTTTCAAAATGGGCAGAAACAGTTCATTTTCTTATAAATGATAACAAAGTGGTTTGTAAGTTTATGAAAAAAGAATAATTTTGCTAGATTTAGCACGCTTAGAGCTACTATAAGTGACGGGGGGACACACTTTTGTAACGCGAGGTTTTGGAGACTTCTAGAGTCTTATGGTGTGAACCATCATCTTGGCTCTCCTTATCATCCCCAGTCAACTGTGCAACTTTTGTTAATAAAACAAAAAATGAAAAGTATTTTGGAAAAAATGTGGTGTTTAGGAAAGATTGGTCGACTAAATTTGACAATTCTCTGGACATATAGGACGACTTTAAGACACATGTGGGATGTCTCCATATCAAACTGTTTGCAGGAAGTCTTGCCACTTACCTGTGTAACTCGAACATCATGCTTTTTGGGTTATAAAATTTCGTAACTTTGGCGTGAACCTTGTAGGAGAAAAGAGTTATGCAATTGCACCAACCTGAGGAGTTTGGACAAGATGCGTATCGTAGTAAAAATATTTATAAGGAGTGGATCAAGAGATACCACAATGTGCATATCAAGTCGAAGGAATTCCATGTTAGAGAGCAAGTGTTGATCTACAAGTCTCATCTAGTACAAAATGCAGGGAAACTTGTATTCAAGTGGGAAGGACCGTATCCAATTGTAAAAGTCATTTCAAAGGGTGCGGTGGTAATTGCTTTTCTCGAGGGAAGAGAGAAGTTATATAATGGGCAAAGAGTGAGACCAATTTATGGAGAGCCCATTAATACTAACTTCGTGGAAGTTTTGCTTTTGAAACCATGAATATGGCTAGATCTGTTGAGCTAACGACATTAAACAAATGCAATTTTGGAAGGCACCCCAGGTTTAAATTTTGTAAATATGTGAGTGATTTGTGTTTTGGTGATTTTTGTGATTTTATTATGCTTATGGCTTGAGGTGAACTTCAAGACATAAAAATTGACCTGAACATTTTTGCATCATAGTTTAGTTGTTTTATGAGTGAATGAGAACATTTTATGGATTTTTGTAAAATATGTATATAATGGAATTTTGCATACTTATTTTAGCTAGCTAATTATATTTTGAACCAAAGAGAGTTTCATAAATGCTTTTCAAAGTTGAGCATTGCTCTTAGATGGTTTATACAATCCGTCCAACTCCGTTAGTTTTTAACATTTTTTTACATGTGAAAAGACTAAAATACCCTTCAGATGTAAATAATTGTTTTCAAATTGAATGAAAAAACTAAAATACCCTTCACTATTCATTTAATTTTCAAAAAAATACCACTCTCTCTCCCTCCCTCCCTCCCTCCCTCCCTCCCTCTCTCTCTCTCTCTCCCTCTCTCTCTCTCTTCCACCACTACCGCCACTACCTCCATCACCACCACCACCTCCATCTCCTCCACCACCATTCCCTCCACACCACCATCTCCTCCCCCTCCGTCGCCACCTCCTCCACCACCTCCATCTCCTCCATCTCCTCCACCTCCTCCACCTCCTCAATCATCACCATCACCACATCCATCTCCTCTACGCCCTTCCACCGCCACCACCACCATCTCCTCCCCTTCCTCCCCCACCTCATCCATCTCATCCACCCCCACCACCACCACCACCGCTACCACCTTCATCTCCTCCACCGCCATCCCCTCCACGCCCCTCCACCATCTCCTCCACCACCGTTGGAGTCTTGTCGGAAGTCGGTCGGAGCCTTGCCGGAAATCGATCGAGCTTCGCCGGAAGTTGGCCGGAGGTGGTGATAGAGGGAGAGGAGATGAAGGTGGTAGTGGAGGAGGTGACGACGGATAGGAAGGAGATAGTGGTGGAGGAGATGGATGTGGTGGCGGTGGAGATGGAGGTGGTGGTGGAGGAGGTGGCGACGGAGAGGGAGGAGATGGTGGTGATGGTGGAGGTGGTGGTGGTGATGGAGGCGGTGGCAGTGGCAGTGGTGGTGGATGAGAGAGAGAGAGAGAGAGAGAGAGTATGAGTGGTATTTTTTTGAAAATTAAATGAATGGTGAAGGGTATTTTAGTCTTTTCATTCAATTTGAAAACAATTATTTACATCTGAAGGGTATTTTAGTCTTTTCACGTGTAAAAAAATGTTAAAAACTAACGGAGTTGGACGGAATGAGTAAAGTGAGACAAATGAAATTCTTGGGTATTGACCCTGACACGAAAAATTTTAACTGTAGTCATCTGATAATGTGACATATCCAGGCGTAGTCATCTAGAATTATCCCTTGATTTTAAGCAAGTTTGAAACATTTTTAAAGGCAAAAACAAGATTCACATTTGATATGCAAAATGGGGTGGGATTGAGTGAAAAGAGTAGGAAAACACTTTTGGAGTAGAACAAATTGAGAAAGAGAGCTTTGTACTTCGGATTTTCAATAAGGTTTGAAGCAACTTAGTAATGGTGCTTTATTCAAAACAATTTTATTACTCTAAAGCTCTCACCTTAGCCTAATTCTAATGTAGCAAGTCTTAAATAAGCTCTACTAATGGATTCTCTCAATGTATTAGGTTTCCTACTATCGGTGGAGGTTTGAAGCAACTTAGTAATGGTGCTTTATTCAAAACAATTTTATTACTCTAAAGCTCCCACCTTAGCCTAATTATAATGTAACAAGTCTTAAATAAGCCCTACTAATGGATTCTCTCAATGTATTAGGTTTCCGGTGGAGAGAGAATCACAACGATAGCATATAAGGTCTAAATTTTAAGTGAAAAGAGATCGGTAATCTTGAATTTTGTATAACGCTCGATAGTGAAACTTGAGTGTGAAAAGGGAAGGATCCATATTCTCAAAACTTTGATATTTGCAAGATTTCACTAACATATATGTCTTTTGTGTATAATTACGCAATTGTGTATCGGTAGTTATGAGATTATTCCATCATCATGCTTGAAAGGATTTAAGAATTGTGCTAGTTTACATCATGTTTTTTTTTTCAAGTTTTGTAAATATTTGATATTTTGTAAATATGGAGTTTTAACATATCATTTTTAACGGTTCTTTTCTAACTTTATGGGTACTCCAGTAGGAGTTTATTCACGGACCTAATACATTAATTTATGAGTACTCACGGAACAATTTTAAATAACTATAAATTATGAGGCGCTACGTATATGGAGGGGCGGATTCAGAAAATTTTTTAAGGGGAACAAATTTGCATACTAAAATTTAAATTCCATTAATAACATAATTAATTTAAAAATTTTAATTTAACTAACAAAAATAATTACTAAATGCATATACCGAAAGTTAATTCGAGCTTGATTATTTGTGTTTTACTTGAGTTCAAATTTAAGCTTCATGTATACATAAATACGAGGCGATTCAGTTTGCGAGCATTACAAAACTCGATAGCTTAGCTTGAGTTGGAGTCGTTTAACAGACGATTAAACATAGCGCTCAAACTCGGCAAGTTAGATAACAACTAGCATATTTCAAATTTTTGACGTAATAATTGCTATATATTATTTAACAAATATGACATTTACACCTCAAAATTATTGTTATAAGGGAAAAAGACACTTTTGTGCACCCAAATATACACTTTTGACACTTTCATACCATAACTTTTTTTTCTTTTTTCCATACCTGAATTTCATTTTTGGACTGCTGACCATTTACTTACCAAAAATGGCCTTGAATTTTGGTTCAATTCATGAGTATTTTGTTCAATTCATGAGTATTTTAGTTCAATTCATTGGTATTTTGAAAAAATGATCTAGAAGTACCCTAAATTTTGGTTCAATTCATGGGTATTTTGGATATTTTTGAAATTATTGTCCTAAAATGAACTTCAGGTATGGAAAAAAGAGAAAATAAAGTTAGGGTATCAAAGTGTCAAAAGTGTATATTTAAGTGCACAAAAGTGTCATTTTCCCTTGTTATAATTATAATTGTACGAGAGTAATTTGAATTTTTCATATTAATTTGAAAATAATTAAATTTTATTTAATTATTGTAAATTGTTATTTATAAACTAAAATGAAGAATCACACAGTATTAGATGTGTTTGAATATGAGAAAATATAATAGAGATCGAAAAAAGAGGTTTTTACCTTTAAGCAGCTTCGAGAGCCATGGCCGAAGGAGCAGAGGAAGGAACCGCAGGAGGCTACGGGCGAAAGCGCGGAGGCTACGGGCGGAGGAAAGAACCGCGGAGGTCACAGGCGGCGGCGCGACATGACTTCAATCCATGGATAGCAGCGTTGCAAAACTTTGATCCGGAGGACAGCGGCGCGACAGAACTTTGATCTGGAGGATTGACGGTGGCGGCCGAGAGCTTGAAGCGTGGAGAAGAGGAGAGTAGAGAATTAG
The DNA here is from genome assembly GCA_963920655.1 of Geranium rotundifolium. Classification (NCBI taxonomy): domain Eukaryota; kingdom Viridiplantae; phylum Streptophyta; class Magnoliopsida; order Geraniales; family Geraniaceae; genus Geranium; species Geranium rotundifolium. The sequence goes on along the minus strand of OY987313.1, from coordinate 19,195,329 downwards.
GTTTTATATTGATGAACCGTAAATCTAAATGAAATATGGGTTTCATGTTTACAGATTTACCCTTATGATATTTTTTCATTTATTTTACTAATAAATTCAATAATTATTATGAACTATTGATTTAAAACCATCCTATGGATGGTGTATATTCTTAGATTTGCATCTAAGAGACCATTTGTCAAGGAGTGCATCCCATAATTTATATGGAAAATGAATGATATTTATTATTTGGGTAAATGTCACAAAGGTACGGTTAGTTATACACCTTTTGCAGCCAGATACAGCTAACTTAAATTCCGCGTTTTAAGATCAGTTAATTTTTTTTCCGTGGCAAGTTAAACGAATGGTTAACTTTCAGTTAGTTTTTAGTGTGAAAATACCAAAATGCCCCCCCCCCCCCCCCGATAAATGAAATTAATGAAAATTAGAAACTAAGATTGGTTTTTTATTTGAAATTGACGAAAATTAATGATCAAAATTGGGTTTTTATTTGAAATTAATGAAAATCAAACAAAGGAAAACAGGGTGAGAACAGAGAGAGGTAGGGACATTTTGGTCTTTTCACACTAAAAACTAACTGAAAGTTAACCATTTGTTTAACTTGCCACGAAAAAAAAAATTAACTGATCTTAAAACGCGGAATTTAAGTTAGATGTATCTGGCTGCAAAAGGTGTATAACTAACTGTACATTTGTGAGATTTACCCTTATTATTTATAATTTATAACATAAATGTCAAACCAGATTAAGTGTGTTGAAACGAAGTAGATCGAATTAGACCAAAATTAATTAAATTAGATAGGAATTAATTGGTTTAAATCAAAATTAATTGATTTAAATCGAATTAGACCGGAGTTAATTTATTTAAACCGGAATTAATTTGAAATTATCCGGTTTGACTATAGTTGACCGGTATTTGACCGGTATTTGGGACAATTTTTGCCGTATCGTCGCGGATATATGAAAATTTCCATGATTTTGCTGCGATTTTTCCGTGATCTCCTGATATCCATAACACTCGTTATAACCAACTTGAATGATCACTCGGTTCTCAATTTGACCTGACTAAAATTGGTTCAACTTGGGCCCAACCCAATCAGCCCAATATACGTGATTTCGTCCCAAGTAATTAGCCAACCCAAAAAGCATAACCCGAAACTATTTTTTTTCTTAAATTTTTTTTAACTGATATATTTTAAAAATCAAAATTGAAATTAAGAATATTAATGAAATATAATATAAACCCATTTATAAAGGAGAGAACCCACTTATGTTAATAGAAGAAGTGCATTCTATTTACGAAGAAAAGTGTGAAAAACTCTCTTGGGCTACGTGGTGCTTTGAAAAAGCTGTAACTTTTAGGAAGTGAAAAGTTGATTATACAATATAGAGGGATATTGGCTTACAAATACCATACTTAGGTATAAATTTATGAATGCACCACAACCGTATGATTTGGGAATAAATGTCTGAGATGCAGTCAAACTAGTTATGACACGGAGTGTAATTTTCCTTTATTTCATTCCTAATAACGCACGAATTGATTTCATGAGAGGAACATGACGTTATTTCACTATTTGCTAGAATTCGAATCGAGACTCTTATACTTGATTTTCGCTCTTTCGCGTCAGAAGATTTTCTTTCATTTTTCCTCAATCGTCAAATTCTACTGATCCATCCTATATTCGACTTTTTCAGTCTACAAGCCACCACATCGTACGAACTTTTGGGCTGATTTTCGGTGATTAGCGACTGAGGATTTTCTTTTCTCTTTCCCTAATCTTCAAACCCTATTGATCCCACAAAATTTACAACTTGTTGTAGTCCACAAAAAGTTCAAACTAAGAGTCTCTAATGGTTTTCCAGTTGATTTATCAAATGCAAACATTGAAGGTTTGTGCAATATTTCCATGTTTTCATTGATAGTGTCATATTGTTCCATTCGCCCATCAACAACATAGTTGTTTCATTGTTCCATTAATAGTTGCATATGATTTCATTATTTCATAAAGATTATTCCTGATCTCATTGTTCCATTTGTAGTGTTAGGTTATTCATTATTTCACATGCTTGATTATTATTTCCATTGTTACATAAAAATTGTAATATGGTTCCAATGTGCCATATACATGTTTTTTTATTTCCATTGTTCCATTTGAACAACATGCATTGATTCGAGTATTGAAAATCACTTTGGTTTCATTGTACCATAAGCGGCCACCATTTTCAGTTGACCAGAGATTCTGGAATAATGGACATGTACACATGGTCCAATGAAACTGTATGAACTGTTAGCAGTGAATGAATGCGTGGATTGAAAATGAAACAATGGAAAAAATTAATCATGTTTATGGAACAATGGAACCGTGACACTTCTCATGGAATAATGAAAATAAAAATCACGCGTCCGAAACGATGCAAACTTATGACACTGCCAATGGAAAACTGGAAATACAGATATCTTGTATGGAATAATGGAACCCTAATGACCATGCAATGGAACAATGAAAATATTATACAAATCTTCAATATCTTCTTCTGCTATATCGAGTGGAACTTCATTCGAGTCTTTAAGTATTTGCTGCCACCATTTTCAGTTGACCAGAGATTCGAAACCAGTCAAATGGGACAAATGATTTCGCTAATATGATGGAATTGTGCTCATTTATAACGCAGATTCCTAAATTGACGCACTGAATTGATTATCTATATCTCATAAATTTACCAACGACCATTTTGGGTGTTTCTCCAGCTTCTCTACTATTTTTCTGCGACTTCTTACCAAATCATGGGAACTCGCCAAGAAATGGAAGAAAAGCCATGGCCTCCATAACTCGCCTCAAGTCAATTTCGAGCGGTTTGCACCGAGATTGAACCATCGGTTGATTTTAGGACAGCCCCGTCCAAAACTGATCGGTTCTGCTAACCAACCAATTGACCCGGTTCGGTTTAATTTGAACAAGCCTAAGTTAAAGTGAAAATCAATCTATTTTAACAACAATAAAGTGACGTTTTTCCTAACTTTCATATTGCACTCTATATACAATATGATTGACATATTTATTACCGTAACGCAGATTAACTGATATGAACACTAGTTTTATTACTGCATAGAAAAGAGTCAACAAGCACTCTAAAAATAAAGAAACACATGAATGTTAAACTTATTGATTGGACACTGAAGACCCAATGTCCTGATCTTGTTGAAATACACTCATATCCTGCTCAGCTAAGCTCACCCACGCTTCTATCCCGCCCCCATCTTTAGTGTCTAAAAATATAACATACCTCTCCACAGGGCTGCTCACTATGCTCACCCAATCCGCCTTCCCCCAACCAAAATAAACCTCATTCTACACCAGCTCGAGAAAACAAACACATCTGCCGTTACTATTTCCTCTATTATATGCGCCACAACCTTTTTAGCAAGCAAGAATATGTCACCACCAGCGTCAATATCTGAGCCTCTCTCTGTCTCTGTCTCTGAACACTCTTATCTTCAATTTCGGTTGATGCGTAGTAAAATATGCAATCTGTATATGCATGAGGAGCAAGCTGATAGATGCAAGATATCTTGACTTTTAAGAGGTGGTTGTTATTTGCTGATGGAGTTATCAATTTTCTAGACAAAATATGAACATCCATATCATTCAAATGTGTAAAAAAGGAACCACGCCGTGACATGAAAGTTACTATAACATAAAAATAATTTTTTGGACCTTGACGATTGTGTGCTAACTACATCTGAGGTTAACATTAATTACTCCAATAAATGAACGAAGACATATCACCTACTAACTTGACAAGAACCAACATTTTTATAAGGACATATCACCCTATTAATCTTTTCATTTATTGGAATAAATAATGTTATTGGTAGATATACTATATATTGGATCCACGTTTTGCAGACATAATCTCAAATAATTACAGTTGATTATGGTAAAATGAATCTCAAATAGTGCTAGCTTTTATGGTAAAATGAATCTTATTTTAACATGATGATAAAATTTAGCAATTATATATTTATATTTCACGGACTAACAATTCAATTATCATTTTACATAAAGAATATTACACAATTTACAATATTGTGTGATAGTCCTCGTGTAAAATGATAAATGAGTAATTACATATCAGTACACTCGCTGAAACATTAATATAGGATTAATAATTCAAGTTTAAAATTTTTTTTCTCGGTCCCCAAAGTTTACTTACGTTACACTTAAGTTCAATTATGTTAAATTTAACTGATGTGGTCTATAAAAAGTTCAAAATACCCTTGATGTGTAAGTTATGAAATGTATAATTATCAGTGAATGTGAAAATATTATTTTACCCTCACTTCAACAATAACTTAAGTTTATAGTGAAAGGGTATGTTAATCATTTTAAATAAAAAATTAAATGTGTATAAAAATGTCACGTAAAACGACCAAATTGCCCTTTTCTTTAAACTCCTCTCTCTCCACCATCATCCTCAGTCTCTTCTTCGTTCTCTCTTTCTCTCACCCATGAATAAAATTCTCTGGACCTCCCACTCCTCTCTCACTTAACTCCCACTCCTCTCTTAATATTGAACATCAAAGCCAATAAAATAAAACCATCAAATTTGTATTTCATTAGGATTCAATTGGATTACACAACAAAAATGTAATGAACAATCATGACCTCCACTGCAATTTTTTCACCTAAGCATGAGTAATCAACAAAAACTGAACACCAAAATTGCTCAAATCAAACCCTCCATCCTCGAATCTGTACGGACCCCAAAATTAAGCAAAATCAGACCCCAAATCGACAACCCACTCAGCTCTCGAATTTCTAACCCTCCATCTTCGCCACTGGAACCAAATCTCCGCCTTAAGGGCTGCCAATTGAGACCGCTTCTCTCCGCGGAGTTGGTGCGAAGAGGGTGAGAGAGACACGAAAGGTCGGATCTAGGAGATAGGGGGAGATTCATGGCCGCCGACGTCTAGATTCGTGAAAGGGACGCAACGGCGAAGTGCGACCGTTGTTGGCGGCGTTCGGCAGTCTAGGTCGCGAGCTCTGGCGGCTTCATCTCCGCCGACACTAGCTTTGGATTCGCCGATGACGTCAGAGATTCCGTCGACTTGATCTAGGAATGAACCATAAATTTTAGCTCGGCGACATTCCGTCGACTCGATCTGGTAGCGCGTCGACTCGATTGGGGTCCCGAACGAAAGTCAGCGCATGAGAACAAGACATGGGAGAAAGGCGGAGGAGTTGAGAGAGAGATACGAGAGGCTGAGAGGAGAGAGATGAGAGGTTGAGAGTTAAAAGAGATGAGGGCAGGCTAATCATTTTACATTATATATATAATTCTATAATTCTTTTATTTGTTAAATTGTAAAGACAACTCTGCCCTCTATTTTTTAGTTCAATTGGTTATGTAAATAGGAACAAAATAGTTGTTTTATAATTTAACAAATAATAATACCATTTGGAATTTATACATCGAAGGCATTTTGGTCATTAATTTTTTTTAAATATATTCTGTTACAAAATAGAGTTAACTGACTTCTTAAACTTGAGGTACCCACAAAAAAAATTTAAAACTTAAGGAACTGATTATTGAATAAGATTTTTAACATGTATACTAATATGTATTATCATCATGATAAATTATATCACTCTCTCCCCCATGTCTTTGACAAAAAAATTAATTAATGTCACACTCAATTAGTAATGCAATATTTTTATTTTCAAAAGTAACCGTACGATGACATTGAATAAAACAAAATTTTCAGTTTAGTTTCATCAATTTAGCCTAAAATCAACATCGCCCATTCATTGGAACCAATTAAGTCCAATACAACCTAAAAATCGTTAAATTTCCAAACAAACTAGAAATCCAGCTAGCCCGTGCAAGAAGAAGACGTACAGAGGAGTGACGCAGAGGCATTGGGGGCAAATGGGTGGCTGAGATTATGTGTATTAATTCTAACTAGTAATTTGTGACCACGTGGTTAACTACTAGCAGCTAGCGGGTAGAATACGGATAAAGTCTCGGACAAGAACTTTTCCATAAGCTCGAGCCGAGATCTCTGTCTCTGGACACTCTTGTCTCTTATTTCTGTTGGTGCATACCAAAATATACAATCCGTACATACATTATGAGCAAGCTGATTGATATGAAATATAAACTTTCATATCATTCAAATGTGTGAAGGAGCCACGCCTTGATATGAAATTTACTATGACAGAGAAATAATTTTTACAATTGTGTGCCAACTACATTTGCGGTTAACATTAATTATTCTAATAAATGAACGAAGACATATCACCTATTAACTCGACAAGAACCAACAATTTTGTAAGGACATTAACTTGTCCATTTATTGGAATAATTAATGTTGGTAGATATGCTATATATTGCATTCACATATAAAAACTTGTCCATTTATTGGAATAATTGATAGCGGTAGATATGCTATATATTGCATTCACGTGGAACGGTTCAGGAGCCATAATAATGTAAATCAAGATTATTCCAATAAACTGACAAGTTATAGAAGTCAATCGCACTTATGTAATGCACTTATATAAGGTTATCTCTATTTTACAGGATAATGTATAATTTTATGGTATATGACCACTATTTTTAAGTCTAGTTTTCGTATTTGAATATCAATATTTAATTCACTAACATATATTTAAAAAAATTATGTTTGACGTAAATAATATTGATTTAGGGTTACACTCGGGAGAGCGGCAACTAAACATGAAGGTTAAGCTTGTTGCGGGACTTAACCCAATACCTTACGGCACGAGCTGATGACAGCCATGCACCACTTGTGTCCGGTTCCCCGAGGGGCACACCTTTCTTTTAAGAGGATTCGCGACACGTCAAGCCCTGGTAAAGTTCTTCACTTTGCTTCAAATTAAACCACATGCTCCACCGCTTATGCGGGCCCCGTCAATTCCTTGAGTTATCTTTATCCTTATCCTTGGTGATCGTACACTTATTTTTTCTTTTGAGTTTGAGAAAGACAATTCTCCTTACCAATCATAAACTGATTTCAATTTAAAACTGCAAAATATATTTTGATGAGGACCAATAAATTATTTATAATAATCAATTTAATTCAATATGTCGGGATAAAGCCTTTAATGAGTGGTTTCAGTGCAATGTCTTTGCACTTTATTAAGCTGGATCCTATCATCTTTCTGATATGTTCCCAATAAACATGATCCTGCTTGTTTTTTCAGACGTAGACGACAAATAAGAATACCAACTTAACTTTGTTAAAAAAAAATTCTTATGCGGGAAAAAACGATTTATGGGTGGTCCAGGATTTATAGAAAAAAGAGTGCGGATAGAGGAGAAAAATTAATATACTTTTAATGTCGAATCAAGATCAACTAGAACAGAAATCAAGTATTCAGAATACATTCCTTCACTTCACGCTTCTAGTTTCAAAATAACTCTGTTTTATAAAGATTTTGCAGAGCGATTTCTAAATTCTAAAAAATGAAAAAAGCTTCATTCCTCATCCCAATTAGCAGTATCTCTATAGTCCATCTCTTCTTTTGAGATAAATTATAATCGATTTTTTATTTATAAAAAGTAATTAAAACTCGGGAAAACGTTAGACACCTCCTCTTAAGTATGCATGTTTTTACTTAGCCTCCCATGGTGTTAGATACCTATACTTTTCCGTTAGCTTTTTTAGAAAATTCTATTAGTTTTTATGGAAATGACGAAAACTACTGTATTAAAATGGATAGTTCAACATATCTCCTTTTTAACTATACACGATTTTCATTTACATCTCCGAAATAAAAATGCGTTTTGTGAAGCCCTCTAAATTATTAAAATTTTCAAGTTATCCCTTTTCGTTAACATTTTTGAAAACTCTGTTAACATCTTGGAAATGAAGAAAACACCCTTGCATTTAGAAATTAAAATATTTTAAACTTATTTTAAATACCTTTTTATGTAATAAATAATAAAATTTTAATATTATTTTAAAGTTCTTTCTAATAAAATGAAAACAACGTCATTTTTGTATTTTTAATACTCTTATACTAACACTATCGGATTTTCTCCTTAGTAATGTCACATAAGGTACTCCGTTAGTAAGGGGAAAGTGTGTTGTACTCTTGTACTATCGCGTTATTACTAATAGTAACGACGCACACTATTAGTATCATACGCAGTTACTATGGTAATAATGTATATGGCCACGTGCGCTGTTACAGTAGTAATGATGTTCAGTTGACAGATGCCTTAATAACGGCACACATAGCCACGTACTCCGTTACTATAGTAATTAACGATACACATAACCACACATACCGTTACTATAGTTCCTAGCGTGAAGTAGAGCACGATGCGCTGTGCTTCTCACAAAAGATTATCACCTCAAGTTATAACACTAATGTATAAGAATGGGATAATTTCATTAAACGTCTCTTAAAATAAACCAAATCTCACTCAACACCCCTTAAAATTATTGGTCTCACTCAGTGTTCTAAAAAAAGGCCACCTAGGCGTTATTTTTCACCTCACCGTCCCGTTTTAAGCTAATTGAAAGGTGGCGAACGTTTTGATTCATCAGGCGGTCTAGGCGGTCAGGCGGACGCTTAGGCGCTTAAGCGGCCGATTAGGCGGACTATAATTTTATTTTTTTTAAATCAATTAAAACTTAAAATTTAAAACGTTAATATAATTTATTTTGATATAGTATAATTTATTTTATATTAAAAAATACAAATCTGATTAATCGCGTTTAATCACGATTAATCCTCTCGGGGTAATGTCCACCCAACAAGCGCCTAACATTTTTTAGAACCTTGGTCTCACTAGCACCCCCTTAAAATACGCAAAAATATTAGTTGGGTTTTTCCGTTTGATTTCATCCATGTCTATCAAAAATTGAGTTTAAGAGACAAAAATGCTCTTACTTTTATTTTAAAATTTCAAATGTTACCCCCATATCTCTTCCTTTCTTCTTCAACCATCTCTTTATTTTCTCACAAACTCATCATAAACCAAATGGGTATCCAACAAATTCTAACTCTACAAACATGGATTTAGATTTAGATGTGTGTGCACTAATTGTATATGTTGCTAATTTGGAAGAGGGTTGAGAGATGGTTGAGGTGGGATTAACAACGTAAATTAGTAAACACAGAGGTAAATTTATGTTTGTAGAATTGAAATTTGTTGGATACTGTTAATAATATGAATATTATTAATGAATTGATAATTGTCCAAGAGGACTATTACACTATATATAGGCTACAGATATCTAGGGTTATAGTATAAACAGGAAACCCTACAGAATAGGTAAGCTATACAATTAACACTCCCCCTCAAACTTAAGGCGGTTTGAACAAATTAAGTTTGGAAACTAGAGTATTGAACCGTCCAGAAATCAGAGGCTTGGTAAAGATATCAGCAGTCTGGTTGTCTGAGGAGACGACGTGTAGAGTGATAGTACCATGTTTGAGGTGATGTCTCACGAAGTGACAATCATTCTCGATATGCTTGGTTCTTTCATGAAATACATCATTGTGAGCAATCTGAATGGCACTCCGGTTGTCACAATGGATAGAAGTGGCCGAGTTGTGGGTGATGCCCATGTCATGAAGTAGCCACCGAAGCCAGAGGAGCTCAGAGGTAGTGTCGGCAAGAGCACGATATTCGGCTTCTGTGCTGGAACGGGCAACTGTTGTCTGCTTCTTACTCCTCCAAGAGATGAGAGATTTGCCGAGAAAGAAGCAATATCCCGTTGTAGAACGTCGATCAGTAGGATCACCAGCCCAATCTGCATCTGAAAATGTCTGTAACACCAAAGGCGTATCACACGAGAAATGAAGACCGTTAGATAGAGTGCCTCGTACATAGCGAAGTACTTGGAGGACGGCCTCATAGTGCGTGGTTCGCGGTGCACTCATGAACTGGCTGATAATGTGGACTGCGTAGGCAATGTCTGGACGTGTGACGGTGAGATAGACAAGGCTGCCTACTAGCTGTCGATACAATGTAGCATCCTGGAGAGGTTTCCCATCAGAGGGTGTAAGCTTCTCGTTTACCTCGATGGGAGTGGAAGCAATCTTGCTGTCTGATAAGCCTGCTCGAGAAATGAGATCAGATGCATACTTAGTTTGAGATAAGTGATAGCCTGAAGAGACCGATGAGATTTCCAGACCAAGGAAATATGTGAGCTTGCCGAGATCCTTCATCTCAAAGGATTTGTTGAGCTGGATCTTCAGGTCAGATATACCAGATTCATCATCTCCGGTGATAATCATGTCATCCACATAGAGTAGAAGCAGGATGTGACCACGAGAAGTCTTCTTGACAAACAAGGCGGTGTCATACGGGCTTGAGGTGAAGCCAAGATCAGACATCTTCCCACTGAATTTTGAGAACCACGCCCTCGGAGCTTGCTTGAGCCCATATAAAGCCTTCTTCAAGCGACAGACTGTGTTTGGTGGATGATCATACCCGGGCGGTGGCTGCATATATACTTCCTCAGTCAGATCTCCATTAAGAAAAGCATTCTTGACGTCCATCTGAAAAGGGTTCCACTTTCGTCCGGCTGCAACTGCCAACAAACTACGAACAGATGTAAGTCTAGCAACCGGAGCAAATGTCTCCTCATAATCAATCCCATATTCCTGAGAAAATCCTCTTGCAACAAGCCGAGCTTTGTAACGCTCAACATTACCATCTGCCTTTGTCTTCACTTTATATACCCATTTACAACTCACCACAGACTTATCATTAGGTAAAGGTACGAGATCCCAAGTATGAGTTTTCTCAAGAGCCCGAAGTTCCTCAGTCATTGCTTGCTGCCACAACGGATTAGTGCATGCCTCTCTATATGTACGAGATTCATAGACAGACAAGACAGAAACAGATTGTCCAGAGTCTTGCTTTAACAGATGAAGACGACCAAGAAGTTGGTACTGGTGCGCAACATCTGTGGTGGAGTATAGTTTCTCCAAATGCTTCCAGACCTCCTTTGCAGTGTCAAAGCGACCAAAGTGAGATTTAACAGACGGGCTGCATGTGTTGCGGAACCAAGTAAGTATTTGATGATTCTTACTATCCCACTCATCGAATCAATCATTAAACGCTTCTTGTGTTTCATCTTTAACTTGAAGAGGGGCAATAATATCACCAGTTACATATCTCCACAATTTTCGGCCACGGAGAAAACTGGACATCTCTTTAGCCCACAGAACGTAATTAAGGCCATCAAATAAGACAGATATAGGTTTTAAAATATCTGATTTTTCCATCACAGAAAAAGGGAAAAAAAATTGTTTCGAACACGGCGGCGCGTGAGATTCACGCGCGGCTGAGGACGGCGTTTTCTGCACAGAAACGCCGGAACCTCCCTCCTGAAGGCGGACGCGCTGGCGGTGAGGTCAGCAAGTGTCCCAAAGTCGTCGTATTGAGCGCCCTAAAGTGGATCTGGAGCGAGCCCGATTGGCCGGATTTTGAGGTTACCGGCGACCGGCGATGGTGCAGACAGGCCGAATCGGGGACCTGGTACGCGGACTCGCCGACGGTGAGACAATCGGGCGTCGTATATTGTCTCCGCAAAGATCCCGTCGACCTCGGGCGTGTGAAGTCTGTCGTCGGTGCAGGTAGCAAACACGGGCTCGGCGTCGGTTCGGTGTAGGTTGCAGACACGGGCTCGGCGTCGGTTTGGTACAGGTCGCAGGCACGAGCTCGTCGTCGGACGGCGAGCGGAGGGCACACCAAGGACGCAGGGTTTACGGGGACGCTCTGGCCGGGACGTGAAGCTGTCGTCGGGCTGACCTGGCAGAGGTGATGCCGATGCGACGCAGCAGTGCTGACCGTCGGACGCTGTCCTGGCAGAGACGTCGCCGGTATCGACACTGGTTCTCCGACGGAGCGAAGCCGAGAACCCACAGATGCGAAGCCAAGAAAGGTCTTGGTTAAGAAAAGCAAAGCAGAGAGTTTTACTCTCTGCGTAATGATCAATTCCAAATAACAATTGGGCTTTGGACCTACAATCCCTCTGATACCATGTTAATAATAGGAATATTATTAATGAATTGATAATTGTCCAAGAGGACTATTACACTATATATAGGCTACAGATATCTAGGGTTATAGTATAAACAGGAAACCCTATAGAATAGGTAAGCTATACAATTAACTATACAATTAACAGATACCCATTTTAATTCTGATGAGTTTGTGAGAAATTAAAGAGATGGTTGGGAAACAATGAGAGAGAGGGTAATATTTGAAAATTTAAAATGAAGGTAAAAGTATTTTTGTCTTTTTAAGTTCAATTTTTGATATACATGAATGAAATCAAATGAAAAAACTCAACTAAAATTTTTGCATTTAAGAGGTGCTTGCTGGAATTATCCCTATAAAAATTATATACTATATACAAACTTCAAATTAACATGATATAATCTTCATAAAGTTTTTTTCTCTTTCTGGTGATTAACTCCATGAAAGTTAAGAAACAAAATAATATTATACGTAAATTAAGTTTAAAGAATGCGCTGTAAAAGTAGTCTATGATCTAATTATTTAATAACTAATTATTTTTAAACTAAAGTGGAACTCTAATTTAGGTTTGTAATCGTGCAATTTTTGGTTCCATTGAACTCGGAATCTACTTGCGAGCTCATATTGTATCGAAGTCAAAATATATTATAATTGATCTCAACAATTATAATGCTCACTTGATGTGGTTATATTGATCTCAACAATTAGATATGGTTATATATGTGATGCAGTGCGGTCGAAGAAGCCGGTATGCAGAATGTAGAACACCTGAAATTATCGCAAAAGTGTAGGATTTCGACAAAGGACTAGTATTTTCTGGGCGGAAACGGCATTCTGAGCAAAACTCATGGCTATGCCATGAAGTACAATGGATTTCGGCCATCCAAGGTCATCTTAGGGGTCAAAATTGCGTTTTATAAGTTTCGGGCAATTTTTTTATAATTTTTAATAGTTGTTTCTTTTATTTTCCGTTTTTCATTTCTAGTTTTTTTTTTCCTTATTTTTCCTTTCTAGAGAATTAGGGTTTTCCTTTTTTTGCAATTTGTGTTTCATTATTTAAGCACTCCCGTCTTTGTTATTGAATTAGTTTTTGAAGTTAATAAAAAATCGAGATTTTCCTCAAATCTATCACCTTCGGTATTCGCAAGAATCAACGAATTTTGATAAATAATTCCTCCTAGCCACGTACGCTGCATCAGTTCCAAAAACTGTTCGTAACCATTGTTGTATGAATCAGCTAAGAACAAGTATTTGACGCAACATAAAGTTTCATCACTTGCTAATAAAACATCTCTTCCTCGAATATTCTGCTCATGTTGACTCAATTGTACTTCTACAATTTCAGCTTCTGCATCTGCATCTGGTTCAACATAATCATCATAAATCAGGGGTGATAGCCAATCTATAAACTCCTCTAGTTTAAGATTGCTATTGAATTGTGGAATTTCCACCTTGAAACCCTGTTCCCACCGTTGGTTAGGGCGTTCGGGTGAACAATTCCGGTAACCGGCAAAAGGACGCAATTCATCTATTCGTCGTGTCAATAATTCAACCTGCCGCCTCAAATCGTCGTTCTCACGTCGAAATTCAGCGTTTTCACGTCGTAACTCAGCTTGATCATCATCAGCACCTTGGGGAGCGGCTCGTTGTTGTCTACGGGGCGGCATACCTGAGGATCGACTAGAATCTGATACCAACTGATGCAGCGTACGTGGCTAGGAGGAATTCTTTATCAAAATTCGTTGATTCTTGCGAATATCGAAAGTGATAGATTAGAGGGAAACCTCGTTTTTTTATTAACTTCAAAAACTAATTCAATAACAAAGACGAGAGTGCTTAAATAATGAAACACAAATTGCAAAAAAAGGAAAACCCTAATTCCCTAGAAAGGAAAAATAAGGAAAAAAAGCTAGAAAGGAAAAACGGAAAATAAAGGAAACAACTATTAAAAATTATAAAAAACTGCCCGGAACTTATGAAACGCAATTTTGACCCCTAAGATGACCTTGGATGGCCGAAATCCATCGTACTTCATGGAATAACCATGAGTTTTGCTCATAATGCCGTTTCCGCCCAGAAAACACTATTCTTTTGTCGAAATCCGACACTTTTGCGATAACTCCAGGTGTTCTACATTCTGCATACCGGCTTCTTCGACCGCACTGCATCAATATGTATATATTAGAGATAATTCTTGATCATTATGGTGAAGTTTGACACATTTTCATGTCACTACGGTGAACTTTTTTAAATGTCATTTCAATATGGTGAATTTTTTTGAAGTGTCACCGTTTCTAACAGAGTTAATTTTGACATGAAATGTCCATATTGCCCTTGTATTAGAATTTTGAAATAAATCTAAAAATATATTTTTTACGAAAGAAATAATTAAAAATTGATTTCAATATTATTACTTTTTTTTAAAAAATGCTATTTTGAAGAAACATCAAAAATAAAAAAAAACGAATTTGAACAACGTTTTTCATTTTTAATGTTTTTTTCTTAAAAAAATAATATTCAAATAAGTTTTCATTATTTATTCTACAAAAAATATTTTTTTTTAAAAAAGTTAAAAAAATAATATTTTTTATTTTTTAATTTTTAAGTACAAAGGTATTTTCGACATTTAATAAAATTTGAAAGTTAAAAAATATATTTTCCATCTATTTTAACGGCGTTAGGATAAAATGACACATAAAAAGAGTTCTCCGTATTGAAGTGACACTTAAAAAAGTTCACCGTAGTGACATGAAAATGTCTTAAATTTCACCGTAGTGATAAGAAATTATCCCTATACATTATAATCAACCTCTCATTATCATATTTGAATAAAAAAGATTAACATTTAACATGACTTATAATTATTAAAATATTGACAAATTGATTAGTAAAAGGCAAAGCAATATCAGTGTTGAAATTATTATAACATAATTCTAACATAAATATTATATGATAAAGGTTACTTAAAAGTTTATTTAAACAAAGTGTATATAAGCCTATTTATTGAAGAAGCTCATAACAATCTGCAAGGAATAATATACATTAGACCCCAATGAGGCACTTCTATCGCCTAAAATCAAATGTTATTAAAAATAAAAAAATTCATAGATTGAGAAATATATTAAAAATCCTGAAAAGTACACGACAAAGAATAACTTAGTAGAAATCCATCAAGATCCTACCATTCTCACACTTGCCGATAGATGATCTACCATACTATGCCATACTTCTCGAGATACCTTCAATCGAACAGTCCACTTTTATTTTGGTAGTCTCAAACTAAGGTCTCACTCACCTACCCTATATGTTCGCCTCCGCTCTAGTCCATACCATCTTGTATGTTTCGGATCACCCAATAACCTTCATAAACATAATCTATTTGAACATCCATTTTTGATACCTGTGAATTGAATTTTGTTACACTTTAACCGTTTCGGTGAAATGTTCTCATTAAATTACTTCACGATGTTGATTGCTATTCGAGAACCAAACAATAAGTGTTCGTGTTGATCTTAATTTAATTTCGATTCTATAATCTTATCCATAGACATAGCCTTTAAACTAACGATACTTTATGTAGGAAATATGCCCTAAGTCAATCACATTTCTATTTAATATTATATCATCATTAGAATTAATAAATAAACATTTCATTATCAACGTGTTGTGGTAATGAGTTAAGCATAATTTCATCTAATATCATCGAGTGTGTCATCACTGATAGTAGAACGATTAGATACACACGAAACTACACTTGACATGTCCCTGGTCAAAGTGCTTATAAAGCAAAAGTATGAGAATGAATCTTGATCAACTCTACTGATCATAGGTAGATGTTTACCAAGTCAGATCATAGATTTATTGGAAACATAGTCCTAACCCTAAGCCTATAAATATGTTGCAACGGTTTAGTTTAAATATAATGTGAGATTCGCAACATTAGCAATTCTACTGAAAATTTTCAAATCTGGTTAGTAGCTAATTAGATCTGATTTGAGAAAAACAATTGTAGTAGATTGTTCTTCGTCAAAGCTTCGATCAAGACTTCTTCGCGTGGATACCAGTAGAGAGCACATCCTGATGGAGACGCTAGAAGCGGACTGTGCAAACTTTGATTCTTGAACAGACAAGATACGTAGGCCACTCAAATTCTAGAAAAACGAGGTTAGTTCTGTTATTTATTTCCGTTCTGTATGATTTGAGATCTCTCGTTTCCCTTTATTTTACTCATATAGTTTTCGGCAATTGCTTTGGACAAACATGCCAACACATTGATCAGCCAAACATAAAACGACCATGCATAGATATTTTGGAAACAACAAACCTAATATAAGAAAACAAAAAGGGAACCTAAATGAACTACTTACCAAATTGGCAGAGGAAAATCCAAAATCGCCGTTGACACAACCACCACTGCCGACACCAAGGTTGGAGATAGATATTGTAATTCCACCAACATAGAGTATATGAACATAAATAGAGGATGTCGGAGCCCAATTCGGTAAACACGAACGCGAGGCAACGCCGACGACATAGATAATTGCTCTCGAGAACGATAACACCGTCAATACAACAAAATCACAAATAGAATAGGGAATCCGACATTTAATTTATAGTGTACACAAGTTAATCACAAACCGAAACGACACCATCTGCAGGACAATCGAGTCAAACAAAAATTCAGATTCACTGAACACCTGCATGACACAGACGCAAAATTCCAAGCGAACCTACACAACCATCCACCAAACAAACAAGTCTACATTCGTTGAACACAAGAAGAAACTGTCGGAGACAATTTTTTTTTCAAAATCAAAACACCCAAAAATAACTCAACAATCAATAGTTTCTTGTAAATAAACAATGGCCACATGTCGATTTTCCTTACTCCTTTTATATAATTTTGCAAACAAAGCATTCCACATCATAGGCATTGCAATAGATATTGTAGTACATGATCATTTGTGAACACTTCAATGTTTCTTTTCTCTACTAACTTAACTTTCTCAGCAACCAAACAAAAATATATACCATGAAAGTCATCAAACTGTTAAAAACTAATGAACAGAGATAAAACTAAGAATCACTACAAAAACAGTTAAGAAATAATTTCAAACATGTCCTCCACACTATAAATCTCCTCCAAAATCAATTTGCTGCAACATAGAGAATACAATAGCAAAAAGGTTCAGAAAAGTGGAAAATAATCAAAAGAAAATTTGCTCATGCCCATTCCATAAAACATATGTCTGAATAACATACAACCCACCTTTCTTTAATTAGCTTTCTAAATGATATCTGGCCACATCTGCACAAAACCTATTATTCAAAATCTTAAAGAAAATCAAACCCATCAAAACAAAATCAGTAAAAATTAAATATTTACATGTACCCATTAGACAAAAAACATGAAAATATAATAAAATATGACAAAATCATAGAAACCCATGAAGCACATTTGGAGTAGTACCTTGGAATCTTAAAAAACCCATCAAAGCAGAAATATGATGGTGCGTGATAAAATATGCAATCCGTATATGCATGAGGAGCAAGCTGATCGATGCAAGATATCTTGAATTTTAGAGGGTGATCGTTATTTGCTGATGGAGCTATCAATTTTCTAGAAAAAATATAAACCTCCTATTATTCAAATGTGTGAAGGAACCATGCCGTGATATGAAAATTATCATAACATCAAAATAATTTTTTGGACTGTGCCAACTACATATGAGGGTTAACATTTATTATCCTAATAAATGGACGAAGACATATCACCGATTAACTTAACAAGAACGAACATTTTTATAAATGTATACTTTATTGGAATAATTAATATTGGTAGATATACTTGTATGTTGCACCCACATATCTTATAGACATAATCTCAATTAATTACAGTTGATTGAACACATTTCTCATTACATACACAGAGTTGACATTTGTTTGCTTTTAACTTAAAACCATTAACTTTTAGTACAAAATGATCAAAATACTTCTAGATATCACTCAAATTTTCAAACATTGAACTCTTTTTTTTCCTCTCCATAATAAATGCACCCTGCAGAATCAAAATCCAAAAACAAAATTTTCAGTTCATTTTCATCACCATTTATTGGAACCAATTAACTCAAATTCAACCTAAAAATTGCCAATATCCTCCAATTTCCAAACAAAACAAGAGTTAGTGACGCTGTTTGAGGAAGTCACGGAAAATTGGGTGGCCCGGTGATTGATGCAACGGAACAAGGAGGAGATGTTTGAAATGGTGGTGAATATGCCTTGCTTGCTTAGCTTGCAGCAAGAAGAGATATGTTTCTTCTTCATTTCCTCCAAAATGTCCTTGTACAGAACATTTTAATGCAATTTTCCCGCCACAGCGATTGGGCTCACTCTCAAATATATAGAATGGTTACGCGTTGTTTGCTTGTCATCTCAAACCGAAAGCAACACGAGAAATAATTGTGGTGAAATTATTAGAATCACTATTCAATCATTCATGGCCTTCACCTAACAAATTATCTTTATTAATGTGTTGTTTTTTGTTACTAATAAAAGAAACTCAGTACATCAGACTTAGAATCATAGTCGATCATGGAAGTTGAGATTTTATCAAGGAAGCTAGTGACTCCATCTTCCCCTACTCCGGACCACCTCAGGAGCTACCCTATTTCTGCTTTGGATCAGGCTGAGCCTCCTTTTCTGCATCTTTGCTACGTCTATATCTTCCAGTCCGCTCATCACAAAAACATCAATCAGCGGCTACAGGTATCGCTGTCCGAAATCCTAACCTTGTACTATCCGCTGGCCGGGAGGTTTCTTGATGAAGAAAACAACATAGTTACTTGCAATGACGAGGGAGCCGAGTTCGTGGAGGCTAAGGTAGTTAACGACGACGTCCGGATTGATCAGATTCGGACCGACTGGGGTGCCAAGCAACTCAATCTGCTCCTTCCTCAGCTGCCTCCTGCTGATGCTCCTCGTCCTCTGCTATTCATTCAGGTAAAACCATTTCTCATGGAAAATCGCAAAACCTATATCTATATTGTATACCTTTTGCAATTCTTATTCCTCTATTGTTTCTTTTCCCAATTTGTAGCAACTTAGTTTATATTGACTCAGGTAACCATGTTTGAGTGTGGTGGAGTGGCCATTGTGGTCATGTTTCCACACAGGGTAGCTGACGGACACTCTATGGCTAAGTTCATCAATGGATGGGCTGTGGCAAACCGATTGGGGCTCCGCGGTGTGGTTCCCCCGAGTTTGGAGCTGTCTTCCGTCTTTCCGCCGCGGGACGCTGCCCGCCGGATTCAATGTGGCTGCAACTTCAAGAAACAACCCGGAGGAGATTTTGTCCAGAAAAAGGTTGTCTTCAACAAAGATGTAATACAGAGATTGAGATTTGAGATCACCAAAAGTATGGGCAAAGGTATGCTATAATTCTATTGTTACATTAATTACACAACATGAATTATCAAACACAATAAATTTTAGCCATATTTGGTTGGACTTTGTAAGAAAAGTAGTTGTGCACGTAGGAATTCAGTTGAATGTGCATTTGTACAAAATTTCAAGTGTAGTTGTTGTGTCTGGAATGAATAATTCTCATTTACAAAAATACAAATTTTAGTGTAACTATACATTTATGAAAAATAAGAAAATGGTGTTATACATTATAACACTTTTGTAAGATGCTGATGTATATTTTATTAATACAAAAATGTTTACTAAACTTTCTTTCTTTGTGCAAAATATATGTATTTATCAAAAAAATAAAATGAATTGCCTTTAGAATTAAGAAATATTAATCCTTTTTTTCAAAAATAATTTGTCTTCCAACTAAAATTTGTATAATCAATTTTATACCTTAATTGTTTAGTTATATTATTTTGAAGTGAAATATATTTTGTATAAAAATCTTAGTTTCATCTTTGTAAAAGTACAAACGTTTTGGCCGAAAAAATAAAGTTCATAACAATTTTTGCAATAATTAAAGGATATGGTACCATCTTACACAAGTAACATAGTATAAAACACATGTTTGGTTTTTAATCTGGTAGGAACAGAGGGAGATACGAAAATGCCATCTCGGGTGGCGGTGGTAATGGCGGTGATATGGAGAAGCTTTATAAGTGCAGCAGGAACAAAGCACGGGCGATTGAGACCGTCTTCAATATACATTCCCGTGGACATGCGGCGGCTGAAGACCGTCCTTCCAATTCCATACCATTCGTTTGGAAACTTCCTCACGTACGCACTTGCTCGGTTTGTACCAACAGAGGAAGTGGTACCGGAGTGGCAAGAACTGGTGTCTCTATTTGAGGAAGCCAAAAGAAAAGCTGTGGGTCGGTGCTTGAAGCAACAGAACAAGGAGGGGATGTTCTCCATGGTTGCTGATCTGAACAGAGAGCGCAACGAAGAAGTTGAGCGAGAGGGAGTTGATGCCTACGGGTTATCCAGCTTCTGCGGATTTTCTTTCGAGGAAACAGATTTCGGGTGGGGAAAGCTGGCATGGGTGGGTATTCCAGCCATACCAGCCCCGATAACTGTGCTGGTCGATGCTATAAATGGGGACGGGATTGAGGCGTTTCTTAACTTGCAACAAGATGAAATGTTTCTTCTTCAACAAGATCCACATCTTTTAGCCTTAACCAGACAATAAGGAATCAAGTCATTACTTTAGCCTCCTAAATTACAAATCATATCATTTTTCTTATTAGCTTACCTATTTGAAAATTGTCTTCTCCTTTATTCACTTGTTTTACCTTCACATAATTTACAACTTATGCCTGTATTGCTTTAACAAATATAAATAAGATAATTTCATCTAAGATATTGGTTAGTCCATAAATATAATATGAACGAATTATGTGACAGTGACTATTGTTCATGATGACACTACACCATATGGGGATAAGGTTGACGCACACACGAAAATTGCGTCGTCTTAACGTCAGGAAAAGACAGTGCAAGAAAAACGTGCGTCGGTGGATGTTAAGATAAGGTTAGCGCACACGAAAAAGCGCTGGTGGATGTTAAGACCGACGCATGTATAAATGATACGCAGGCAGATGTATGACGACGTAGGAGGGAGGAGCGCGTGTGATTTCATTGATCGAAGTGACCGCCCATTGACCGCATGTTGCTCAACGATCGTTTATGAAGCTGTTGGTCTTACCGTTGGGTAAGGACGACCCATTTAGGTAGACTGTGCCATTGTTGCGTTAGGCCGGCACATTTATATAGAGTGCGCCGTTCTCAGCCAAATTCCAGTGCATATATATATGAACAAATTTGTGTTGGTGTTTGAGTGTTTATGGGTTAAGAAGTTTTGAGAGAGAAGTTTTCCAACATTGAGGTTTCAAATATATGTGGGGGAGGTATGCTATAGAGGAAGAGAAAGTTATCAACAATCGGAGAAATCGTAAATCATTCGTTGACTATAAGGTATGGACATATATCGTTTATACAAAAAAATAATTTGTGTTTTTTGCACAGGATAGTGTAGCAGATGTCGACAAACACATGTAGTTAGTTATGTGATTTAGTATTTTTTATTGTTGAAAATGTAGATAAGAAATGGATTGATGGTGGATGAGAATGGATAGGTCAAAAAATATTTTCAAGAGTGGTTAAACTAGTTTTATAACATTTGCGAGAGAAAGTGCTATAGAATGCCCTATTCGATTCAAGTGCCCGTGCATAAAATGTTATAATGTTCGTATCCAAGATATATAGACCATTTGTATGCATTTACTTAGAAAAGGGTTCTTGAGATACTATACATTGTGGACCGAACATGGCGAAGTGGGAGAATTCGGGGAGAGTAGCAACCATGGTCTTTGGGCGGAGTCTATTGTACAAAGTCCAATAGTTGATCCTAAACAGTTGTTCGTGTATGATGTTGACCCAACTCGAGATGTTAAGTTGAGAAACCGGAAGCAATTGCCATGTGTTGGGCCCGTAGACAGTTGTCCACAAGCACCCGATAACGCGCAAGTGCACGCGGTCGTTACAAGTAATAAATCCTGGTAAGCATAGGGTCGAATCCACAAGGACCAATAAGGGTTAATTTAATTTAATTTATACTATCAAGTGTAACTTAAAGTACTCGATTTATAAATCGGTTTTGAGATATGTAAAGTAAAAACGCTTGGGAGAGACTATTCAGTAGAGAAAACCATGGATGCTAGGCGATTTATTTAAATTACAATGAAATAAATAAATAAGTTCTTATAAATTATGCAAGTAATGTGAACCCTAAGCAACAATCATATTAACACCTACTCTCGGTTTGGTGTTAGCTTAGACACAAAGTGTTCATCATCCCTCTCGGATAGATAACAACCATGAGTCTGCAATAAGTACAACAATAATGGGGTAGGGGTTCCGAAGAGTTGAACCCCTTTGAATCTAAGTTTGTCCGTCACCCACCGGCCCTCTCAGACATGACAACACGAATCTCACAAATAATATTTATTCGTCAACAAATATTATAAACCTTAAGCACTCATAATCAATCACATATGCATAAAATATTTCAGTTCATACTCATAAATTCTTTATAATAAAAATTTATGACCTAGCATCCATGATCAAGGGTATTTAGCCCATGATCATGGTGCTAGAACCAAAATCCATAAAGATAAATAAACAATTCGAGTTTAAGGAATAAGAACGAATAACCCTAAAACCCAAAAGGTTGAAGAACAAGAATCGTTGAATCCCTATCGATTGTTGATGTGTAGCTTGCTTGATCTTAGCACTTGGATCGCCCTAGAATCGGATTCGAGCTCCTCTCGAAGTCCTCAATCCTCTCCTTGGTTGATATGGTGTTCTACTCTCTGCTCTCCCAAACCGTGGTGGCTGGCTCAGTTCAATTGTCGTGTGAAAACTCAAATTTTCGCCCCCCCTCCTTCAGAATTCATGTTTGGCTTTTATATTTTTTTTCTGCATCCGAGACATGTAACGATCGTTACAGTAGGTGTAATGATCATTACACCATCGTTACAGCTTCGTTGCATCATCGTTACAACTTTCTGTCTTCTAATTCCCTTTGAATTGACATTTTATGGGCCCAAATCGGAGTTCGGATGAGAACTCTACACCACATGAAAGTATCAGACAATTTTCGCCCTCTTCCAGACCTCTAATGAAAAAACTTCCTTCATTAGATTTGTAGATCTTTTCGTTATCTTACATTTAGATATAACGTTTGCTCGATTTGAACTTCGGATGTGGAATTTATAGCACTTGCAAGTAATCTGGTCTGCAATCCCGATATCTGTTTTAGTGCTGACTTTCAGTGCTGTTTTGAACTTCTTCCCATGAGATTTAGAGAAAACTTCCTTGTAGAGAGTTATAGATCGCCGAGTTATCTTTTATTTGATATAAATTTGGGTCACGTTGGATTAAACATTTGATGTGACTGCATCACCATGGTGACTCCATTAGATGTTTAGGCCGCTAAAGGAACTACGAGACAATAGAAGCGGTTGGTGGTAGAGTTGGAGAAACCATTAGTTGGAATTTGTAAGAAAAGTAGTTGCCTTCAATAAAAATGTTAAATGTGATCTATATAATGACATTTATGCAAAATGTTAAATGTATATTTTGTTACAGTCAAGATGTATTAAACTTTGTTTTTTCGTGTCAAATATACGTATCTTTACAAAAAGGATAAAATTGCCCTTACAATTCAAAATAATTTAAAATATCTTAGAAGTTATTTCTTTTATCTTCTGACTATATTTTTGAATCTTCTGTAAAGTACTTAATTTGAGCATTTTTTGTAATAACACACGTTTTGTTTAGAAAAAAAAATTGAAGCACAAATTTGTAATAATCAAAGTACCGTCTTGTAAAGGTGACATACCATAGGATGTATGCTTCCTCTTTAATGTGTAGGAAGAGATGGAGAAAAGGAAATGCCCTCTCGGGTGGCGGTGGTGGCAGCGGTGATATGAAGGAGCTTCATAAGGGTGGCAGAAGCAAAACACAGTAAATTGAGGGCGTCTTCACTATATATTCCTGTGGAGATGCGGCGGCTGAGCACTGTCCTTCCAATTCCTTACCATTCATTTGGAAACTTTTTGACCTACTCACTTGCTCAGTTTGTTCCAGCAGCATGAGTACTGTCGGAGTGGCAAGAACTGGCGGTCCTGTTTGAGAGAGCCAAGAGAAAAGTTGTGGATGAATGTTTGAAGCAACAAAACAAGGAGGGGATGTTCTCCATGGTTGCCGATCTGAACAGAGAGCGCAATGAAGAAGTGGAGCGAGAGGGAGTTGATGCGTACGGTTTATCTAGCTGGTGTGGATTTCCTTTCAAAGAAACAGATTTTGGGTGGGGAAAGCTGGCATGGTTGGGCCTTCCGACCATACCAGTCCCGATAACTATAGGCTTGTCGATACCATTGATGGGGATGGAATTGAGGCGTTACTTAACTTGCAACAAGATGAAATGTTTGTTCTTGAACAAGATCCACATCTCTTAGCTTTAACCAAACAACAACCAATCAAGTCATTGCTCTAGCCTCTCCCAAATTATCGTTTTTCTTATGTATGTGTAAATTTGTGTGTGATCGTGGATAGTAACTTTAGAACCTCTAAATTTTCAATCTTTATATGCTTGCTTTACCTTCACATTATGTGTAACTTGCACTTGTATTGATTCAACAAATCCGACAAATGTGTATAAATTATAATATTCTTTTATTCTTTTGCCTTTTACTCAAATACTTTTAACTTTACACAGCAAAGTTTAAACCTTGAACTTCAAAAATAAAAAGTGAGTACTTAACCATTAGATCAAATTTTTTTTTATGTAGTATACTAATTATGAATGTAAACAATATAAAATACTTACAGACTGAGCTAGCCGATCTACTGGATCATCGTACAATACCTCGACAATTCTATGGACACAACAATCAAAGTATGAAATTGATTAAAGAACTTACTTTTTTATATCAGATCTTCAGTGGTTTTTCAATTTGAGATTGAAAACGTTTTTGCCTATGTGCTTTCCCCAAAAATTGCAAACGGGGGAGTATATGGAAGAGGCAAACTTCAGGTGGCGCTCGTTTTAGCAATTCCATCCCTAACACTCCAAGAAAAATCATGTACCTCTTATTCAAGATGCCTAAAATGATCAAACTACCTTAGAAACCTTTCGAGATTCAACTCTTAAAACAACATAATTTCGAAGCGAGGAAAGCAGAGAAGAAAGTCTTCTTCTTCTTCTTCTAGTCATCCATACAATACCTAAGGTTATTTTAGGCATTATCTTTATTGAAATTTGAATGACCATTTAGTATGGTTGTTACAAGTTTTAATATGATCATAATATATGTTGTTACGATAGAGGTTATTAGGCCATTAACTTGATAATTATGTCTCATAGTTCTCTCAATAATACACCATTGTAACAACTCTTTTCATTAGTATAAACAGAGACTAATGGATTGAGATTGGGACAAGACACAAGAAAGAAAATACACTTCACATAAAATATTATCAATCACCAAGAGCAACCATTCTAAGAGGCTCTAGGACTTGTGGTGTGGACATTACCGGGACTCTAGTAGCCACCGGAATCAGAGATTTGTGGGCAAGGAACGACACGTCAATCTTGTTAAGTAATCCGCATATAAAGTTAGTCCTTTCTAACAGTGGTATCAGAGCTGAACGTGTTTTGATTTTTGCCTCGAATTATTTAAACATATATGTGTGCTCGATTTGATGATCATATAGATGTATATAGATATGTGTTGTTTATATATACACGTTCTTTGATTATTATATATGCATGTGGTGCTTAAATTATTATATATATGATATGATAGATGAGTGTGTGTATATATGTGTGTATTGAGATGATTTATACGAGATCAATTATGTACATATACATATATATTATATCTCATGCACTAGATTATTATATAAGCATATATGTTTTGGTGATTATATATTTACATATATGTGTTGATATACAATTTGATTGTAAGATATATATGTGTGATTTGGTGATTTACATATGCGTATATGTATAATCTTTGTGTGTTTCGGTGATTTGTATAAGCTATATATATTTTGGTTCGATTATATATATATACATGTGCATTAATCATATATATATACGTTCCGATTACTAGCATCCTTATATATATATATATATATATATATATATATATATATATATATATATAGATATATGTAAAAACGTAGATGAGTAGAGCTTTTTTTTAAAAAATCCTTATACACTTGTATATGCATGTTTCTTATATATATAATGTATATGATTAGTTCATATGCATATGCGTTGATTATATATATATGACTTGGTTGTTTAAAGCCTCTGCATCTATACATATATGTATAGTGTGTGTGTATATATATGGTTGGTGTTAATGAAATTTATACACGTCTTTATATATATATAATGCGGTTATTGATTTATATATGTACTTGTACATCTACATGATTAATATGCATCTGTTGCTTATGTTCGTATGTATATATAAATTGCTTGAGTAAACATATTAGTGATATGTCTCTATTGTGCATAAAAATGATTTTGATCATATATATGTTGTTTACATACAACATGCATGATCAAGATGTTTTTCTTTATATGCCAACTTAGTATACATATGCAACTTGTATGTTAATGGGAATACACATGTATAATTTTTGTGTAAGAGTTAGTTCTTGGACTATATATGAAAAAAAATTAATACAAATATGTCTTGTATATATATATTCTTAAGCTAATGTAAATCTGTTTTACATATTGTTATTAATATCTAAGTGATATTATAAAATGCTAATTTATTTGGCTACGTATACATGAATGTGTTTCGTTATAATTATAAATAATAATAATTTTTTTTTCATGAATTTAGTTGTTTATATCATTTTGTGATGATTATGAGCCTAGCGAAATTTTCGAGCATGTGAACAATAAAATTTAATGGGTAATTTATTTTTTATGTGCCTAATGTCCATTTAAACTATATACTTGTAGATGACTAAAAATATGATTGGTGACTTGTCCACAATTGAAAAACCAGATGGTACAAATTATGATATATGGTATAGGAAGATTCAATATCTTCTAAATGAGTGCGATGTTCTTAAATAATTAAATAGAGATAAAATGATGATGTGTATTATAAGATGGTGACTAGCTGCCCAAGCAAGATAAAAAGGACTAAATTTGTGGGGATATATGTTTCATAGCCCAAGAACCCTAAATTAGTTTAGCTCGTCTGCCAGAGATTGAATCTTGATGATGATCACCTGCAGATAGGAAATTTTCTTGTTGAAGTCGAGTTCGGTTCTTGCTAACCAGATGTTTCAAAGAGTCAAATTGTAGATCAATGTCGTCGCTTCGGGGTGTGTGATCACGCGTGGCTTCGTGAGAGACGGCTCACTGCCATATTCTGTGGATAAGACTTCTTGTTTTACCAATGAAAAATGCACATGTTCTTAGAGGCTGCTGATACATCTTAAGATGGCTTCTGTTTATGGGCCTAGGGATGGGCATACGGTGGGCTCTGTCTCCATTATCCATAAGGCCTTGTCTGCTCCTTTTTCATCTCACAAGCGCAAAACTCAAAAATTTCTTTAGAAAGTCAAACAATTAACTAAAATTCACAGTCGAATTATTGGAACGATCCGAAGTAATCTCATTTCGCTCTCCCATTCACTGATGGTCATCACCATTCCATAGCAGGAGTTTCAAGCCAATTTTCCCAATTCAAAACTTTTCATTCTCTTATTGTTACTGCGTCGAAAGAAATTAATGGCAAGTAGCTTTAAGGGTGTTCAAAGTTTAAAAACTGAACCGAACCGACTAGTTTGGTTCTTTAAAAAACTAAACCAAAATCGAACCGATCTAATTCGGTCAGTTTGCAAAACTGAACCGACAATTTCGGTCGATTTTCGATTTGAACCGAACGAAACCGAAGCCGACTACAAACCTAAAAAAATCAAGAAACCGAGAAAGCAAGCAAATCAGGCACAAAGGCCACGACCACATCCGGCTCAAGACCGGCGTTAATAAACCGATGATTGACTTCTTCGATCTAGTCACGATCTAGTCATTTCTGAGCACTAATGTGGTTGACTTCTTCGATCTAGTCACGATTCCGGAAACGATGATCTGTGCTGACAACGGCTCCGGCTTCGGCGACGTTGACGAAGCCGGGTTGTCGGGCAGTGAAGAAGAAGCCATGGCGGCGTTGAAGAATTAGCCATGATTAAGAAAAAGAAAGAGACACGCATGAATGAGCAATAGTGTCACATGACGACAAAGACGAGTCGACGCTGGGACATCATGGCGGAGGAGACACCACGACGCTGGAGACACCGAATTGAGGCTCTCTCAATCTCTTGGTGTTGTGCGGCTAATGAGAAGGAAAAGACAAGTTGAGAACCCATTTTAGGGTTTAGCTCTTTAACGGATTACAAACGGTGCATTTTGAGAGATTGAAAGGGAGCTATTAATTTATTAATTAAAGGGTGATTTTTGACTTTTTCAGAGGGAATTGAACCGTGGACGGTCGGTTCGGTTTTTGGTCGGTTTTAACTAAATAAACTAAAACCAAACCGACCACATTCGGAACCGACCAAAACCGACCATTTTTCGGTTTGGTAGGGTTCGGTTTGTTTAGTTTTGGTCGGTTCAGTTTTTTTTAACACCCCTAAGTAGCTTGGAGTTTCTCTCAGACTGTTGACAAAGGGATAGTGATGCGGTCGCGTCAAATGTACGTTTATGATATCTATTACCCCATTCTAGGTGTTATTTTACCCTCGATGTGATAAGTTATTGATCTTTGTGCCACTTTTACGCCTTCGGGTATGTTTAGCGTGAATGTGCAGAATACAGAAAAAAAGGGTCAAAACCGAGCCAGAATCGCAATAGAATCTTTTAGAGAACACAACTTTCTCATATTTAATCGGGCGTGACCCCAAGTTAAATCAAATCAAAGATAACTCGGCGATCTACAACTCTCTAGAAGGAAGTTTTCTCTAAATCTCATGGGAAGAAGCTCAAAACAGCACTGAAAGGCAGCACTAAAACAGATATCGGGATTGCAGACTAGATGACTTGAAAGTGCTATAACTTTCACATCCAAAGTCCAAATTGAGCAAACGTTATATCTAAATTGAAGAGGACAGATC
The DNA here is from genome assembly GCA_963920655.1 of Geranium rotundifolium. Classification (NCBI taxonomy): domain Eukaryota; kingdom Viridiplantae; phylum Streptophyta; class Magnoliopsida; order Geraniales; family Geraniaceae; genus Geranium; species Geranium rotundifolium. Next base: position 19,166,110 of record OY987313.1, on the reverse strand, counting down.
TACAATTATCATGAAGGAAGCTTTTTCATTAGAGATATGGAAGAGGGCAAAAATTATCTGATACTTTCGGGTGGTGTAAAGTTCTAATCCGAACTCTGATTTAGGCCCATAAGATGTCAATTCGAAGGAAATTTGAAGACAGAAAGTTTTCACGATGATACAACAGAGCTCTAACGATGGGGTAATTATCGTTACAAGTCCCAGATGCAGAAAAAAATATATAAGCCAAACACGAATTCTGAGTTTGGGGGCCGAAAATTTTAGTGTTCACGCCACAATTGAACTGAGCCAGACCACGTTTTGAGAGAGCAGAGAGTAGAACACACCGGATCAACCAAGGAGAGGATTTGTGGCTTCGAGAGGAGGACGAATCAGATTCAAAGGAGATCAAAGCACAAGGATCAATCGAGCTTCACATCATCAATCGAGAGGAGTCGAGATTCATGTACTTCAACCCACTTGGGTTTAGGGTTCATCATTCTTACTTCTCAAACTCGATTTCTATATTTACTTTTATGAATTTTGGTTCTAGCACCATGATCATGAGTTAAACACCCTTGATCATGGATGCTAGGTCTTGAATTGAATTGTGATGATTTTATAATTATGGATTGAATTGTTTATGCATGCTTTTGGGTGAATTAAAGTACTTAATGCTTGTGATTGGTATTGACGAATATTGATTGCTTGTTTGAGTCACGTTGTCGTGTCTGAGAAGGACGGCGGGTGATAGACATGCTTTAATTTTCCGGGGTTCAACTCTTCGAAACCTCGATTTCATTATTGTTGTGCTAATGCAGACTCGTGGTGTCTATCTACCCGAGAGGGATGATGAACTTCTTGAGTCTAGGCTAATACCAATACTGAGAGGTGGTGTCAGTATAATTGTTTGCATAGGATTCAAGTGTGTGCATGAGAATTCGTTCCAAAATTGTGACATGAATATGATTCACTGGCCTAGCATCCATGGTTTTCTCTACTGAATAGTCTCTCCCAAGCGTTTCTATTTTATAAATTATCAAACCTTTTTTATAAATTGCATATTTTAAATTACACTTAATAGCATTAGTTAAATTGAATTAACCCTTATTGGTCCTTGTGGATTCGACCATGTGCTTACCAGGAATTATTACTTGTAACGACCGTGTGCACTTGCGCGATATCGGGTGCCTATGGACAACTGTCTACGGGCTCAACAAATAGCTTTACATATACATCGGAAGTCCTAAAAGGCCGGGTTCATGACAAGAGATTTTCTACATAACAAAGTGTCCAATCTCATAACAATTATAGCACATTTCCTTTGCTTTATCAACTCCCTTCCAGTTGTTTCGACCACGACCACGTCCTCTGCCACGCCACAAGCTTTGTCCTTTGTGATTCTTTGAGTCTTTAGCTGCTTGGGCCTCCCATTGAGTTCACGTAAGCAGAAGCTTCTCACTCCTGAATTCTCCCTTTCAGTGTTAACTCGAATGCTCTTAACCTCGCAACAGATTATACAACAATCATCTTAATTAAGTTTCCCCATTGTTGTATAGTACTTACAATAGGTAGAAACCGATCCGGGGCAGACCGAAACAACTTCTCCACCACCAACTCTTCTATTATTTCACTCCCTAGGCCTCGAACCAAATTCACAACATTTGTCAACCTCAAAGAGAATTTGCTTATGGACTATAACTCTTCTATAAGTAATCTGTCAAATTCTCGTTTGAGTACAAGAACGTTCGCTTTCTTGACACGATCCTCCCCAATTCTCATCTCCTCCAAAGCCTTCAACGCTTCCTTAGCTATCTATTTATCTGCTATCGACATCATGACATCATCCTGGATTGCTTGGAGATCACAACTAGAGCGCACTGGTTTATTTCTTCACTTACATCGCATTCTCTTTCGATTGCACTCCAAACTCCAATAGCACGCATCGATATCTTCATCGTAAAGTCCCATACCCGGTAATTGTTGTCTGCTAGCATATGGTGGGTGACAAAGAACCCTACTCCTTCTTTGGATTCTACCAGAAACCGAACCTTCCACATGCTCTTAAGCCTCGACCATCGTCGAGCTCTCTACATATCCTTTATTTGATGTTTCATCCACCATCGTTTTTGAGTATTACCTCTAATATCACTTGTTGGATTTAAGAATAACTCTCATAATAAAATCTAGAGAAAAATCAATAGATTCAGATACTTTTCTTGATTTATTCCACACCTATATATAGGGAGGCAAGTACAACTAAACGAAAACAAAATACTCTTACAAATAAGAAATAAAGAAAACAAGAAACAAAAAAAAAACTAATTCTACAACAAGATTTTCCTAGAAAATTATTAGATGATCTAAGGTACTACCCCCAGATCACACAAAGATGTTGTAAGCTTATTTCTTTGTAGGGTGCATTGAAAAGAAAGATGAAAAACAACACATTCACAACTGATGATGTCATGATAGGCACTGCGTAGATAACGTGGTCGTTCTAGTTTAGTTGGTCATAGATAAAATATATGGGTTTTGTTGAAGAAGAAGCATTTGATCTTGTTGCAAGCTAACCCATGCCTCGATCCCATTCCCATCTACAGGGTCAAGCAGAACATTCACCGGTATAGTAATGGTCTCGAGGCCCAGCCATGCCAGCTTTCCCCACCCAAAATCCGTGTCTCCGAAAGGAAATCCACACCAGCTGGACAACCCGTAAGCATCAACTCCGTCTCTCTTGAGTTCTTCACGGCGCTCTCTAGCCGAATCAGCCACCATCAAGAACATCTCCTCCTTGCTTTGTTGCTTCATGCAACGAGCGATTGCCCGTTCCTTGGCTTCCTCGAACAGGGCCACAAGCTCATGCCACTCCGGTACCACTCCCGCTGCTGGAACAAATCGAGCAAGTGCACATGTGATGAAGTTTCCAAACGAATTCTTTGGAATTGGAAGGACTGTCTTTAGCCGCCGCATGTCCACGGGAAAGAAGAGTGAAGTTGGCCTCAATTGCCCGTGCTTTGCCCCCGCGACCTTTATGAGACTCCTCCATATCACTGCAGTCACCACCGCCACCCGAGACGGCACTTTCCTTTCCCCATATGTTCCTACCAGATGAAATTTTACACATAAATATATAGCTATACTAATTTGTATTTTTGAAAACAAGCACTCATAAATTGTCCAAATTTTTTTGAACTAATCCATTTTAAATATATTTTCACCCTCACAAAATTACTCTTTTTGACGCGTTTTATAGTTTACTATATCTAGTTAAATAATTTATTTTAAATTTACATAATTTCATTTTCCTACAACTTACTCTGACTTTGTTAAAATCTGGATCAATTTTTTTCTTCCAAAATACTTGCATATCATTTTCTCCCTAAAAAATCTCAATTATTCACTTATTTTCTTCCATTTACGGACCCTTTACAATCTTCATATGCAAAATCTTGGAGCCTTTTGATATTGAAATCGACATTTTGGGATAGAAATGCAAATCGTGTTCCTTTCTAAAGTAGTGAGCACCACTATTTGTTTGTTTATTTATTTGTCGTGTGAAACAACCTGACAAAGTTTCCTAAATTAAAACTCACCAATAACTTCATTGACAACGCACATAATCCAAAATAAAAACAGATGGAAGCTTCAATCTTAGAGAATCGAAGAACCCATAATCTAAAAGCGGAAAGTCCGTAATTTGGAACACTTGTTTGTAAAATATATTCACTAAGGTTGGTTCCAGATGATAATGGGTGTAAGGTTGCTTGTAAGATATATTAGGTTTAGTTAAGTGTAAAACATGTCATAACAAGTGCAGTAAACTATAATCATCCCTCTAACATATATGTATCCCTATATAACATATCACATATGCATTTCAAATATATTAAGTATCAACCAATTATTACTTCTATTTTATAAATTCTATAAAAAAGTTTCTTATACCCGTTTAATTAAATCTGATTCCATATAATCGGGCAAAAATCTTGGACTAGATAACCGTGTTAACCAATTTTAAGACATTGATTCATATACATTAATAAGCATATATAATGTAACAGAGAAATTATAGAAATATAACATACCATTGCCATTGCCATTGCCATTGCCATTGCCATTACCGATACCTTTACCGATCTCATCTCTTAAACTTTGTATTACATCTTTGTTGAAGACAAGCTTTGTCTGGACAAAATCTCCCCCAGGTTGTTTGTTGAAGTTGTAGCCACATTGAATCCGGTGGGCAGCGTCCCGCGGCGGAAATATGGAAGGCAACTCCAAACTCGGGGGAAGCACACGGAGGAGCCCCAATCTGCTTGCCATAGCCCATCCATTGACGAACATAGCCATAGACAGCATATCAGCTACCCTGCGTGCAAACCTCACCGCAATGCCCACTCCACCACACTCAAACATGCTTACCTACATCCTCCCAACATATATATTCATAAGTAATAATTATATCCTGATGAATTTAAATCTTGATTGAAATTAATTACCTGAATCAATAGCAGAGGCCGAGAAGCATCAACAGGAGGCAGCTGAGGAAGGAGCAGATTGAGTTGCTTGACACCCCAGTCTGTCCGAAGCTGCTCCATCCGGACATTGTTGACTACCTTAGCCTCCACGAACTCAGCTCCCAGGTCATTGCAAGTAATCATGTTCTTTTCTTCGTCAAGAAACCTTCCAGCCAGCGGATAAAACAAGGTTAGGATTTCCGACAGCGATATCTGTAGCCGCTCATTGATGTTTTTGTCATGGGCTGACTCGTACGTGTAGATGAAGCTAGCATACACAAAATGAGGCTCAGCCTGGTCCAATGCCGAAATCTGGTAGCTTCTCAGGTGATGCAGAGTTGGGGAAGATGGACACACTAGCTTCCTCGACAAAATCTCAACTTCCATGGTCGACTACACTTAATTGGATTTGATTATAAATCTGATATACTGAGTTTCTATGTATATATATATATTAGGTGATGAAATAGGCCATGCATGATCGAGGGTCCACCAGCAGAGACACGAGTTTGTTGATTCGTGATACTATTAACTTCAGCATGTAACCACGTAGTGGCCATTTATACGTGGCAAGCATGCCTTGATCCAATGGTTAGTCATCACCGTCTCACTCATTTCTATGTAATATTGTGATCATGGATTGGAAAATTAACTAGATGAAATTAAGACGAGAAGCCAGTACTGCTCCAATCCTCTATGTTGCAGTTTCTATTTATTAATGTCCACAACTCAGCTCTATTATATATTATCATAGCCCATCACCATCGGATAATCTTGATAATTAGAAATTCATTATGCATGGGTGACGTCTATCACAAGAGAGAGAAATGAAGCCAATAGTAATTAGGAATTGAAAAGGTGTAAACACATATGCATGTCGCCATAATATTACACGTATTGAATAATAAAGCTCCATGTGTACTGTTCCCTATTCCTTATATTACACATAGTATAGACATATTGTGATTAATAAGGCGACAAGTCACTGATCCCATCCTCTCTACCGCGTGTTTTATATATATAGAATCATATTCGGGTGCAAATCCCAGAAATGTCCGAACTCGTCCGAAACGATGATCCAGCCAACCATTTTTCGCACGGTGTCCGGATGCTTGACACGTGTAAACACGGAGATGTTAAATTGTCGTGCGGTTCCGTGTGTTATTTTGGGAATTTCCCCCTAATTTTTGCCTTGATTCCGTCCAATGTCGACCCAACCTAAACCAAATTAAATTTATTTGTGGCCAGAAACACAAACGGCTTTCACTATATTTATATTGAGTGTAATGTCGCAATTCTGAATATAATGTCGACCATTTTATTTGTCCAAAAGGTTGGTTTGCTCGCACCGCAGGTGCTCTACCGGAGCCGAGCCGGCCGGACGCGACGACGCGTGTGTGGGTTTGGTCGTAGCCGTAGGTTACCCCTAAAAAGCCCACACACAACTGATAGAGGAAGGAAGACAAACCAATATAAACAACAACAAAAATTCACATCTGAACGATGTGGGATTTCAAGTGTGAGAGAAACCAAATTCATGAGTGTAATGTTCAAACTGTGAGTGTATTGTCTAAAATTCACTATATTTATGTTGGGTCTAATGTCGTGATTCTGAGTATAATGTCGACCCAACCTGTTGGAAAAATAAAATGGTCGACATTATACTCAAAATCGCAACATTACACCAAAAATAAATATAGTGAAAGTCGTTTATGTTTCTGGACACAAATTTGTGAGTGTACAATATACACTTGTGAGTGTATAGTCTAACTTGTGAGTGTATTGTCTACTCTTCATACACGCACAAGTCTAGACTATACACTCACAAGTAAAGACTATACACTCACAAATATAGACATTATATCTACAAGTTAGATTATACACTCACAAGTTTGAACATTATAATCACAAGTTTGGACTAAACACTCACAAGTGTAGTCTATACACTCACAATTATAGACTATATATACCTACAATTTTAGACTATACACTCACAAGTTTGAACATTACAATCATAAGTTTAACTATACACTCATAAACTAGACACTCACACGTCTAGACTATACACTCGTAAGTTTGGTTTCTCTCACACTTGGAATAGTGAAAGTCGTTTATGTTTCTGGCCAGAAACTTATGAGTGTATAGACTATACACTCACAAATATAGACTATATATCTACAAGTTAAACTATACATCCACAAGTTTGAACATTATAATCACAAGTTTAGATAACAAAGCAGAGAAAAAAAAGGACTGAAGTGATGGATCAAGAAATATTCAAACCTGTTGAAAGGCCAAAAAGCTCCCTCGCAAAAGAGGCCCTTTAATCGTCCAAGTACATTTATATTCCGGCTTTGCCGGGTCGAACACTAGGGGATCAACTTGTGGGTCGATTTCTTAGCCGATTTGCGCTCTCTCTTAGGTTTGACGGGGAAGAAAAAGTAAATACGCAATTTTTAGGGGTTTTTGATTAAGAAAGTAATTACTAGCAAACAACTAAGTTAAGCAAACTACGCTAAAGGAACACTAAGTTAGATGCAAAATATTAAAGCGGTGGAATGAAAATCAAGCAACTAGCAACCACGGGTGCTAGACCGACGGCGAAATGCCAATCCAAGCTATCAACTAATCACATTCAAGCAATGCAAGCGGCCTAAGTCTTAGATGCTTATCCTCTCGGACTAAGCCTTTCCTAACGTTGAAATACCCTCTCGGGAAGTTACATTCAACGTTAGGAAGCATTAGACACGACCAATTTCGAACCAAAGGTTGAAGTTTTGCTTCTAACCCTTTGAATCTACTTAAATCCGCTTTCAACTCTTCCTCTCGGACAAGTTGAGAGCTACTACTCTAACACAACTACTAACACACACAACCTCTCACAAGTGCATATTTAAATCATGCTCAAGCATCAAGAATCCAACATATACCATTGCATGTTCTCACAACAACAATATAAGTTTTCATCAAACATTCACACAAGTAGATTCGCAAGCATAAACTTAACATGAATATATATCAAACTTTAGATAGTCATAATCTCCTACAAAGTCTAGCACCCATAGTCTTGGGTTTTTATCCCAAAACCATGGTGCTCATACAAAATCTCACAAGAAAAATACAAGATTCAAGAAATGAAGAGAAATTAAACAAACCCAAGAACCCAAAATGGGTTGGGAGCTCAAAAACCCTCCAATCTTGTACTTTCTTGATGAATCTTGGCTACTTGAAAACCTTCCAAGGTGTGGTGATGGAATCCTCCTCCTCCTCCTTGCCTAATCAAGCTTTTGGTTGGCCTTTAATGGAGGGAAATGGAGGATGGTGGAGAAGATGAAAGAATGTGAGAGAGTAGGAATAGGTGGTGTCTCCTGCTGAAAAAATATGTGGTGGTAAATAATGGTGAAACTCGGATTGCTCAATTGACGAAAATGCCCTTCCGACCATTCCCTTTTCCGGCTCCGTTTTTTCCGTCTTCCGGTCCTCAAATGGAAACACTTTCTTCACGAGAGTTGTAGATCTTTTCTTCCTCTTGAATTTAGGCTCAAAAAAGTCGTCATTTGGAGGTCGGATGCAAAAGATATGGCCTTTGCAAGAAGGCTCACTGCTGCTGAAATTTGTTGCTAGTGTCACGATCTTGACGATGGGTGTCACCATGGTGACAGTCATTTTTGTTTCTTCTTGTCACGATCATGTCACGATCGTGACACCATCGTGGCATCCCATTTTTTCCCTTGCAACGTTGATTTGTCACGATCGTTTGAGCGATCGTGACAGTCGCTCTGTTCTTGAAAAAAATGGGTGTCACGATCGTGACACTGTTTCGGCGCCATTTTGGCCATCTTCCGGTCGTCAAATGGAAAAACTTTCTTCATAAGAGTTGTAGATCTTTTCGTTCTCTTGAATTTAGGCTCAAGAAAGTCTTCATTTGGAGGTTAGATGACAAATATATGGCCCTTGCAAGACGGCTCGGTCGTGCTGGAATTGAGTGATGGGTCGTTGGTTAGCCAGTTTGACCGGCTAATATCTTGCAATCTATAACTCCGATGACCTCGCTTCCTTCTTAAAAGTTGTAGAGTTTTCAAAGATCTTTATCTTGATATATAATTTTGCTCCATTTGAACTCCTAATAAAGACGTTATTGTCCTTGCAAGATCTACCAGCGCCATGACCGTGTCACTCTCCCGTGCTCCAAAAAATCTCCAATTTGGCTCCATCTCCTACAAAATATCGAAAACACACCAAGGATCAAAAATATCAAAATAATAGCCCTAGTGTGACCGAAACGAAGGGAAAAGCGTGCTAAGATGGGGGTTATTTGGGTCCGGAAAGGGGCACAAATGGACCACATCACCTGTCTATCATGATGATCAGAAAAAAAAGACTTGGAGAAAAAAAGCCATTTTTTTTGTTTCCGGCCACAAACTTGTGAGTGTATTGTCTACTCTTCATACACCCACAAGTCTAGACTATACACTCTCACAAGTATAGACTATACATTCGCAAATATAGATTATATATCTACAAGTTAGACTATACACTCACAAGTTTAGACTATACACTATTAAGTTTGGTTTCTCTCACTCTTGGAATCCCACATCGCTTAGATGTGAAACTTTTTTGTTGTATATATTGGTTTGTCTCCCTTCCTCTATTAGTTGTGTGTGGGCCTTTTAGGGGTAACTTGCGGCTACGGCCAAACCCACACGCGCGCCGCCTCTGTCAGTCCGGCCAGCCCGGTATGGGCCGGGACAGGCTCCGGGCTCTGATAGAGCACCTGCGGTGTGAGCAAACCAACCTTTTGGAAAAATAAAATGGTTGAAATTATACTTAGAATCGGGACATTACACTCAATATAAATATAGTGAAAGCCGTTAATGTTTCTGGCCACAAATAAATTTAATTTGGTTTAGGTTGAGTCGAAATTATACTCAGAACCTCGACATTACACCTGATATAAATGAGTGGACGATAATTAACACGAAAATTGGGGGAAAACTCCCAAAATACCCACACGGAGCGCGTTAGGTGGAGATTTTTTGTCAGTTTGGGGTTGGTGAGATTGAGTGGATTGGACGGTTGGGATGAATTCGTTGGATTCGGACGCGTTGGGCATTTGTAGTGGACTCTCTCTCTCTCTCTCTCTCTCTCTCTCTCTATATATATATATATATATATATATATATATATATATATATATATATATATATATATGGAGATAATCTAGTGAAAACCTTACTTTCAAATAGAAAAAAAAAATATATATATATATATATATATATATATGGAGATAATCTAGTGAAAACCTTACTTTCAAATAGGAAAATAGGAACATATTTCATTCGTTAGATGAGATGAGCAATGGTGGAGATTGAAACGGTGACATTGAGCGTAAATAACTTAAAGTTGTATTTTTTATTGGTCTTTTAACATGTGAATTGGGGTAATTAGATAATTTTGTTGCCTTCTTCTACAATTGCACAGAGTATCGCCCGGCTTCAATCTCTGGGTTTGATGTTCGTCTCTGGTTCGATCTGTAGACAAACACCAATTGAAGATCGAAGAATATGAATCGAAAAATCGCAATCGAAGAACACAAATCGAAGAACAACAATTGAAAAACACAATTTGAAGAACACGAATTGCCATAAACAAATTGAAGAACATGAATCTACCAAGATGAGTCGAAGAGCACGAATCAAAGAAATCGAATCGAAGAAGCTAAATCGAGAAGATGCACTACCATAAAGTTCTGGAAAAAAAATAACAAATGTGAGAAAGCGTGAGAAGGTGCATAGTGTTGTGAATAAGAAGACTAAATAACTGTTTGAAAGGTGTTTCAGACCACTCAAACTGTTTCAGAACAAATTTCAAATTTATAGAACTTGCAGGTTTGTATGGAATCTCTGTAAATAACTTTGTGTCAATTGTTTCTCTGTAGATATGTACAAAGAATAATTGGTTAGATCGTGTATTCATAGGTTCTCGGTTATTTAGACGAATTGTAATCTCGTCTTCATATGTTCTCAGTTACTGTTAGGAACGTGTTCATACAATTCAAACTCTCTAATTTGTGTGAAAGTTTTGAAACATAGACTGATGTCAATTGCTTCTCTCTGTTGATATGTGCTCAACTCGTTGAAATTGTCTCTCCAAAACATGTTTATGTGTTCTTTTCTCATGGATTTATAGTTCTCAATTACTGTTAGAAAAGTGTTTTAGACTCAAAACCAGTTTCAGTGTCCTTATCTCATGGATTTATAGGTTCTCAATTGTTGTTCGGAAGATGTTTCAGACAACTTAAACTCTCTGATTTTTGTAGAATTTCTGTAAATAGATTGATGTCAGTTGCTTTCTTCTGTTGATATGTTCTCATTTTGATGAAATGATATCTGCAAAACCTATTTCAGTGTTCTTTTCTTATGAATTTTATAGGTTCTCAATTAATGTTAGGAAGGTGTTTCAGAACTCTCCGATTTTTATGAAAATTTTATAAATAAACTGATGTCAGTTATTTTTTTTTGTTGATATGTGCTTATTTTGGTGAAATGATCTCTCCAAAACTTGTTTCAGTGACCTTATCTCATGAATTTATAATTTCTTAGATCACTCAAACTATTAGGAACATGTTTCAGACTTCTCCTCATTACACCCGGGGAACCCTCGTTACATCTTTTCCCCGACAGTGTTCACTTTCCCTCTATGGTATAGTATGGAACCCGGTCCCCTCATTACATTCGGGGAACCCTCATCACACCTTTTCCTCGACAAAGTTCACTTTTCCCCTAGGTTATAGTATAAAACTCGGTCCTCTCGTTACACCCAGGGAACCCTCGTTACACCTTTTCCCCGACATGGTTCACTTTCCCCCCTAAGGTATAGTATGGAACTCGGTCCCCTCGTTACACCCCGGGAGCCCTTGTTACACCTTTTCCCCGACAGGGTTCACTTATAGGGTATAGTATGGAACCCAGCCCCCTCGTTACACCTAGGGAGCCACTCGTTACACCCCGGGAGCCCCTATTACACCCCGAGAATTTTCGTTACACCCCTCCTCACTACACCCAGGGACCACTCGTTACACCCCGGGAGCCCCCGTTGCACCCCGAGAACCCTCATTATACCCCGGGAGCCCCTGCTACACCCCAGGACCCCTTGTTACACCCCGGGAGCCCCTCGTTACACCCCGCGAGCCCCCGTTACACCCTAGGACCCCTCGTTACACCCCGGAAGCCCCTCGTTATACATTTTCCCCGGCAGGGTTCACTTTTTAGGGTATAGTATGTAACCCAACCAACTCGTTACACCCCGGGACCCCCCTTTACACGCCGGGGGGACTCGTTACACCTTATCCCCCACATTGTTCACTTATAGGATACAATATGGAACCCAACCCCCTCGTTACACCACATGTGCTCTTGTTACACATTTTCCTCAATATGGTTCACTTTCCACATGTTCAAAGTTATTGTTATGGTTCACTTTCCACATGTTCAAAGTTATTGTTAGGAAGGTGTTTCACAATACTCAAACTCTCTGGTTTTGTGTTATTCTTTTTAAATAAACTGGTGTAAGTTGCTTTCTTCTGTTGATATGTGCTCAATCTGGTGAAATGGCTTCTGAAAACATGTTTCAGGGTCTTTTTCAAATGGTTACATAGGTTCTCGGTTACTGTTCGGAAGGTGTTTCAGACAACTCAAACTCTCTAATTTCTGTTGAATTATTGTAAAATATATTGTTGTCAATTGATTCTCTAATATGTGATCATTTTTGTGAAATGGTATCTCCAAAATTTGTTTCAGTGTTCTTTTCACATGAATTCATAGTTTCTCAGTAATTATTAGAAAGGTGTTTCAGACTGATGTCGATTGCTTCTCATGGTTACATAGGTTCTCCTTTACTGTTAAGGAACATGTTTCATACCTCAAAAAACTCTGATTTTTGGGGAGATTTCGTAATAAGTCTGATGGCAATTGTTTTCTTCTGTTGATATATGCTCATTTTAGTGAAATTGTCTCTCTAAGAAATGTTTCAGTGTTCTTTTCTCATGAATTCATAATTTCTCAGTTACTGTAAGAAAGGTGTTTCAGACTGATGTCAATTGCTACTCATGGTTATATGTTCTCATTTACCATTAGGAACATGTTTCAGACCTTAAAAAAACTCTGATTTTTGTGGAACAAAATATGTTTATGAGAAATCACGAATAACAGTTAACAAAGACGGGTTCATTGTTTGATAATCCCACAAAATTAGCATAAAAATTGAACAATTAACCGATTGATTGCTTAATCAAAATAGAAAACCGAGAAGAATCACAGAATTGACAAAGTAGATTCAATTTCCAACGATCAATTGTTGAATATCGAACAACGAATTGGAGAAAATTGAAATTGTGAAAATCAAATGTTGAATATCGATCGATCGATTGACCAACCGATTGATGAATATTGACCGATCGATCGACCGATTGATAAATAGCGATCGATCAGCCGACCGATTGATGAATATCGATCAATCGATTGTTCGAGAAGTTGCTGGAAAATCGAGAAGTTCTTCAACAATTTCAGTGCATAATTTTTGAGGTAAGAATGACAAATTTGCCCTTTATTACATTTATTGAGTTAAATATCTGCTCAAATTAGTTATTAATCATATCTATTGATTAGATTTCATCCGATGGCTAATTTTTCTTATTTAAATGTTGATTTCTAGTGAAGTGCATCCCATATATATGCATATATAGGGATGTCTTCTACTACAAACTTTGGTTTATTTACAAACCGTACAAACCAATCACCAACTAATAAAAAGTATATGAACAGTGTCCCTCTCCAGAGATATCGAACAACGAACTCACCGAAGAAAATGTAAATTATTGCTCATTTAAATTTCTTTTCATTTTCTTCATTTTAGTTTGAATGATTTAACAAAAGAATTTGACTTTCACAATAAGATTTTGCAATCGATGTTGTACAAAAATGTCCCAGCACAGAACATGTTTGTGCAATTGTCCATGAAACAAATCGCCTTCTTGTGCCCCATTGTACAAGGATTGGGCTCATTCAACAGACTTAATTACTCGGCTAACAAAGCCTTTTACTATGCGTCAAAAAATAGGTGCTACTTCTACAGACAACACCATATAATAGAGTCATGTTGAAAGAAACTGACTACACCTAAGAACTGTATAACAAAAAGTTAGCTCATTCGGTGGAGCTTCATTTGCTACCTATGACTCTGCTGCCCTCTCGTTTCCATCTCATTCACACTCTCCACAATGTGTTGGATCTTCTTCGACAAGCTCTCGTTGTGCTCCTCAATGTGCTCGAAAAGCAGTTCCAGATGCCTCTTGTAGCTCTGTGCCCGCCTTTTCTCCATGGCCAGTTGCTGAGATAGTTCTCGAATCTTATCGTGCTCATTCTACACAAGAAAAGGAAGAGAGAACATTAAGTTGCATTTCAACCATGACCAGAATCATAAATCAAATACTTGTTTGTGTCAATATGGGAATAAAGATTAAAAAATACTTAAAACCAAAGATGCAAATGGCGCGCCATGAGAAATCTCGTGGCTGAGTCAAAGTAGACTAGTCTGGAAAATAGATTACTAGTGTGCCAATTTGTCATCAAGAAACAAAACATGAAACTTTTGTCCTTTACAGGTAATCCCTCTTTCCCATCAACCACAAAATCCCCAAGATTGTGCTTTGGCGGCATCCTCAAAAAATTGTAGGGACAATAAGCTAATCAGTGGATGCAAACAACTACTCGAACAATAAACAAAAAATTTGGCTACAGCTTTGCCATGTCATGTTTCATGATCATGATAACCATAGTGATCTTCCCTCTGAACAAACTAGATTTGCAAGTTAAATGACGATACAATATGCTAGTTGCTAGTTATAGAAAGTAATATAGAACAGTAGAACAAACATAAGTGCAAAGTAAGCTTTCCTAATGCCATATCTTAGGTAATTTGCCACGTTTTCCATCATCTGGTTTTAATGACTTCTTCTAGAGAAAGGATTGGGCGACTGCCTGGATACACGGTTGACTAAGTAAGATAAAGGTAATGAATGTCATGTTGATTCTCCATTCGAATCTGTATTACTTCTAAACCAGAGCAAAACTGAATTGGGATTAGGCATTTGAAGATGAAATTGCAAGCTTGATTGTCTTCATTTTCTCGGGTGGGCCTCAGGTGTTGACATTCACAGAAGTCTAGTGACAAGAGTAGGACTTTCTAGGAGAAATTTTCTACTCTTTTTTGTTCAATAAACTAGCCAATTTCTTAGCTCCTTGCTAACATTTTCAAGTGAGTATAATTCTCGCACAATTAAAAATAGATATCTCATGACAAAGTAAGCCTATCTAAAGTCTGGGAGCATGACTTCCAAACTGGGGAACAAAAGGGTAGAAAATTACTCATAGAAAGAACATAATATTGGTTATATAATTACAAAATAAGTCCCACCAATCCAAAAGGAAAACAGCTGTTTTATAGATGTTAAACTTGATCCAACACAAAACCTCAAGCTCTTAGGTCGAGGCTACATCTTAAAAGAAGAGATGACTAGATCCACATGCTTTCAATGTGGGACACTTCAACAAGTACAATAACAAAATTCCATTCACATGACCTACAATCTTCAAAAGCATTATGACCAAAATGTTTAATTTCAAAGTCTAAACACTTACTACTTAAATATCATAGGAAAGATAGGAGAGTGTTAATTTTCAAAAAACAAATAGTAGTGGAGCAAATAACTGACCGGATACTGATCATAAATACAATCCCTTCGACCTTTGCCTGGTGTAAGAGTATGATTGTGCTCCTTTTCACACTTTGTCACAACCCATTGACCAGAACTCACTTTCCTGACCAAAATCATAGCCCTGCACCCAACTCTTGTCTCTTGCCTTTGCCTAACAATTTTTTCACGTTTATCAGGCATTCTGTAACCCTCTTTGTTGCAAACAAGTGCTCGCCCAATAGCAGACCCATCCCGCCTTGATCGAGAGAGTTTGCTAACACGGATAACGAATCCGACTCGCGTGGCATATGCGTTGTAAAATGCATGTGCAGCAGCTTCAGATTCAAATTCCTGTCCCACATATGGCTCATCTGATAGAACCGTTTGATCCGATACAGGGATCAAAGCTATTTCTGAAGAATCTAAATTCATTTTATCATCCTGAACTAGTTGATATGTCCCTTCAATAGAACTTCCACCCGTTTCATTTTCATCGCCGAATCCGCTACACTCAACCTCAACAGAACTTCCCTCCACTTCTCCACTAGCATCGCCATCACCAGTAAACTCCACTGCAGAAATACACACCATTTCAAACCATTCTAGAATATGGCAAATAGTTTAAGTACTGAGCACATTAAAACCAAATGAATATAAATGACTAGGAAAAAATCTTTTTTTTTCTTTCATGGACTTTTTATTCAGCCAAAAGACAACAATACACATTTAAAAAAGAGGAATTAATCCATCAATAATCCTTATTGTTATTATCTCTCCTTCCATTGGTTGCAGTAGAAATTGAGTAAACCACTAATCATCATTGGTTGCAGTAGAAATTGAGTAAACCACTAATCATCATTGGTTGCAGTAGAAATTGAGTAAACCACTAATCATTAATTTCAAGTATTACAAATACATCAATTCGGATACATATAATGACAATTTTACGAGTCAGCCCAAGAGAGCTGTAATAGGCACAAACAAATCTACCATAACGAATTCTTCCTATCCTACATTTTCTCAGCAACCAAGCAAAACCCAAAATCCATTCTTCTTAGACCCACATGAGATTCTACAATTTAATGCACAAGACATGATCAAAGCCTAATTCCTTCATAACATGCAATCTGTAACAAAACAAAACAACAACTGAACTCATCATCTTTCAAACGAAGAAGACACCAGAAACAAAAGTAGGAGCTTAAAAACTCAACACCATCCATTTTCTTTCCCTTTTCCTGCAATTTCCCAGCACCAAACAAAGGTCTATACTCTAATCACTGATAAAAAATTCAATACAACACCAAAAATTCCACTCCCTCTCTATATGCATCGCGCACATTGCAAAAAATCACACAAATTCGATTGAAACAAACGGAAATAGAATGAGTGCATGCGATTAAGAAAACTCACTGAAAAATTAGGCAATCTCGACGACGACGACAACGACCCAGACTCGACGATCGTGATTGCGCACGGAGAAGGGGAGAAGGAAGTAAGGGTTCAGGTTGTAAATATGGGGCCTCAAGACGTGTCTAAATATAATTGGCCTATAAAGTCCAACATTTTTCGTTACCCAATCATATCAACCCACGTGGTAGACTAGGGAACTTGAGATCAGAACCCAGTCGACTGCGGAAGGGTTTGGGCCAATTGTACTGGGCCGACACACAGAGAATAGCCCACCGAACTATGTGTTCTTTCCTTCGTCCCACATCGAGAACATAGTAGACAAATGACCAGTTTATAAAGCGCTTTGATGAGAGTTGAGGTCACGACCTTACTTGAACAGGATCTGTTCTATAGGGAAGTACTACTGTATCCTTTACTACAAAGGAGACAGGAACTTAAACCTGGTTGATGAATCAGGACCGCATGATCAGAGCGTGATTAACGGCCTGCCCTCCATCTGATGGCTGTGCTCGGCTGTAGAGGATCGTTTCCAGTCAGTTGGGTCTGGCCTGGGATGGTCATGCGGTTGTCTGACAGGTTACACAAACTTTTTTGCACTTTCTATGAAATTTTAGGCCTTTGCAACATTTCATGCCCAAACTCTTTCTTTAAATGTGTACAATGCAACTGTGTCCTTGAAATATAGAAACAGAAAAACATAAATATATTGTTTTTGACAAGCTCTCATGCGATAGTAGTTAAACGTATGTAAAGGAGTTGGTTTTGCGTATGATAATTTTTCACTTACAGGATATCGTGAATGTAATGGAAGCTCTATCTTGCTTTCCAATCCATTCTTGTATAAACTGTTGGACTCCACATTCATTTGTATCACCACAGCAGACCGGTTGGCAATTCCAAATTTGTCTCTCCGAAAACTGTAACATCACTGAATGAAATCTACCTCCATGCTGCAACAGATGATGCAGCTCAAACTCCAGGTGGAAGTCTTTCAATGATTATAATTTCATAAATCTGGCCAGAGAAAAGGCGACGATGAGCACCTTCACCATCCAAAGAGTGATTTACAACCGACACTCCCAGCCCAAGCCCAATATCATATGAGTGCAATTTACACAAACCCAATGGAGATTCAAGTTCTATGAATTCTTCAAAGGTCGAATCAACCAAACTCTCATATCTTTCAAAACAAGATTCCATGATAAATTTCAAGAATGTATACTTTTGATATATGCTTTGTAGGAATCAGATGTTCCCACCTGCAAAATTAATCACAACGTCATATGAGACTTTTTTTCTCCGTCAAAACAACGTGATAGTAGTTCCATAAGCAGAAACTATGGTCCACCAACCTCACTCCGCCCTGAAGAGTCATGTTGTCCAGAAACTATGGCACTGAAGAGAGATGTATGTAGCTTAACATGTGGTTGAGACCCCATTGAATAACTGAACCGATCAAAAAAAGACGGACTCAGTAATGATTTAAGGATTCAAAAGTTACCATCTCCATCCCCAAAGCTCTACATTTCCAAATTACTTGAAAAAAAATTCATTTTTTCTTTCTTAGTTTTTTTTATTTAGCCAATAGACAACAATACAAATTTAAAAAAAAGGAATTAATCCATTGATATTTTCTTAGACATTAAACCACTAGATATTGTATTATCTCTCTTCCATTGGTTGCAGTAGAAATTGAATAAACCACTGGACATTAATTTCAAGAATTACAAATACATCAACTGTGATACATAAATTGACAGTTTAACTAGTCACCCAAGAGAGCTGTAATAGGCATAAACAAATCTACCATAAAA
Organism: Geranium rotundifolium; assembly: GCA_963920655.1. Lineage (NCBI taxonomy): Eukaryota > Viridiplantae > Streptophyta > Magnoliopsida > Geraniales > Geraniaceae > Geranium > Geranium rotundifolium. The sequence goes on along the minus strand of OY987313.1, from coordinate 19,147,631 downwards.
ATTCTTCCTATCCTACATTTTCTCAGCAACCAAGCAAAGCCCAAAATCCATTTCTTTGTTTGAACTCCTCATTTTCCAAACGAAGAAGACGCCAGAAACAAAAGTAGGCTATTAAAAACTCAACCTTCAATTTTCTTTCTCTTTTACTGCAATTTCCCAGCACCAAACAGAGGTCTATATCTATTGCGAAAAAATCATACAATCAATGTAACAAACAGAAATAGCCTGAGTACATGCGACCAAAAAATTAAGAAAACTCACTGAAAATTGCCAATTAACAAATAAAAGTTAATGATTGAAACAAAGGAGATTTCAGCGGTTTAAGGTGGAGAGAATATTTACCGTGGCTTTTCAATTTCTCCGATCTTTCGAGGCTAAGGTCGATGAGATCCATGCCATTTTATCACTTGCTTCGCGCTCAACACAACCGGTGGGAAAGAATCAGCAGAAAACCATACATTCAAATAAGTAATAAGGGACCAATCTCAGTCACACAATTATGTAAACAATGGTCAAGATGCACACGGTGCCACATGAGTGTAAATAAGTTTAAGTTGTAAACACTATTAGTCTTTTAACATGCACATGGGGTATTTTTTGAGTAACAAGGGTTTCGAGTATTTTTTTTATAGGAAAACACTAATACCCGTCGGGAAAGTGGTGTGACGAGGGGTTCCTTAGTGTAACGAGGGTTTTCAATTATATGAAAGACGTTCAGATTTTCAGTTACAAAATATGAAAAGTTTTCTTATTTTGGAAAAAGTTTGATCTGAATTGTTTATGAGTTGATACATTTGAATTTCGTGGAATGTGTCTCAAAAAATCTGTTCGAATGTAGTTCTTCATTGTTTGGACATGTTTTCAGTTATATGAAATCGACTTTCAGATTTTCATTATTTTCAATTTTTCATATGAAATTCATGATTGACTTCTTCAAATAAATGAAAATGACGGTGATTTTCATTCGAAAAAGATATTCCACATATAAATCCCTCCGTCTCTCTGTCCCAATCAGAGTCGCGGAGCGATTTTCTTCACATTCCTGCCTCCGAAATCCCCAGAATTCGAGCCCTTCTCTTGCCGATTCACGGTTTCGAGCCCTCGTCGTCGCCGATCGAGTTATTGGGGTCGGATCTTCAGTTTTGGAGGAGCCGTGGCGAGGATTGGTTCTACGATTCGGCGGAGGCTCGCCGGAGCCGCGGCGGATAGGATGAAGGACGGAGGAGATAAAGGAGGACACCGAGGATTGGAGGGAGGAGAGGGAGTGCTCGGCGTGTTTGAGAGAGGAGAGCTAGGAGAGAAGCCTAAATTTGTGATATGTTGATTTTACCTATATATACTTATGTGTAGTATTTGATTATGTTTTTGTAATAATGGGGTAAATAATGGAAACCATTGATGAGATTGCATCCAACGAATAGCAGTGGTCCCTTTGTACCTATTTGAAATATGGTTTCTAGCGGATTGCATCCCACAACCAGTAAGGCTTTCCAAAAAGTCTTTAGCTCGGCCCATTCATAAAACCGTCTGGCCCATTACGGTACGAGAGCCCATTCCGCCTCATTTCCTTTGTTTCTCTGAGATTTTTACTGATTTTTCTTACACGGAATAAAGAAAATTTTTATTTCCTTCTTTTCTGAACAAAAATAATCTAAAATTCAGGACAATTGTTTATTTCATCTAAATTGAAATAAAAATTAACATTTTAAGTATAATTGCATTTGTTTTGCAGACTTTCATGTCAATATAAATGAATATATGATATGCTGTCAGTTACTTTTAATCTTTAGAATATTTTGGTGCATCTAAGTATATACAAATTTTGTATATCTTCTTAGTTATAAAATTATTGTCTTGACAAACTAACAACAATTTGTTATTCTTTAGACGGTTTAGGATTTAATCGTAAGTCGCATGTTGTCGTTCTCGCCGTGTGCAATTGTTTTTTCACGCGTATTCAGCGCGATTGTGTAGAATTTTTTTCTCTAAGTTGAGAACGTCCGCTTTTGTGACGTTGTTTTTTGGTGTGCATCGGTGTTGATAAATGTAGACAGTTTCAGATGAGTTTTGTCTGGTTTCAGGTGCTAGGATGGACGATTTTCGCGACTTGTGGCAGAATTTCACCGGAATCGGGGAGGGAAAGGTAGGGTTCGTCTTGGGCGACCCTGCGAAAGGCGTTCTACCAGCGGTCGATGGTCGTAGTGACTCGAGGGGAGCAATTTTGGACAGCATAATCTAATCCCTTCCTGGCTGGTTTTTTCATTTAGTTCAATTGGTTTGTTTTCCTGGTATTCAAACTCCGCTTGATCACTCGGTACTGGGAGGGATCGGGGGTTCTCTAGCGTCGGTGGGCCGATCTTGGTAAGCACAAAAAACTTGGAGGACTTTAATTATTAAAGATTAGTGATTTCTCTATATATCTCGAATGTTATCGTTGGAGTAAATATATTGATTGCATGGTTGATCGAGAAAGCTTGTTTAATGCGTTCTGCAGTGGGATCACGTGATTTCTCCATCCATTCGAGGTGGAGACCGTGGTGTTGTATAAAGCTAATTTGTTTGAGTCAATTTTTCTATGAGGTTATCGAGGAACCTTGTTTAACGTCTTCTACAACGAGATTACGGGGTTTCTCCATCCAAGCGAGATGGAGGTCGTGACTCTACGCACGGGATTTCTCCATTCATTCGAGGTGGAGACCGTGGTGTTGTATAAAGCTAATTTGTTTGAGTCGATTTTTCTATGAGGTTATCGAGGAACCTTTTTTAACGTCATCTACAACGAGATTACGGGGTTTCTCCATCCAAGCGAGATGGAGGTCGTGACTCTACACGATGCTAAAAAGGTCGAGTCGTCTTGCCTCCGATCTGTGATCATAATTGTTCATCGTTTTATTACTAATATGTTTGCTACTGAATCGTGTTTGGATGCGATGTTAGTCAAGTTTGTTGTTGGTTTTCCGATTTCGGGGGTTTAGGCGGTGGTATTGTCTTATCGAATCTTGTCGTTGTTGTACTTGACATGTAGCTAACCTTGTTTGCGTAAAAAGTTGGATATTTAAAAAAAAAATTATTACACTTTACTCAACTCTAAGAGTATTTATTTTGTAAAAACAAAATTACCTTTTAAATATCTTTCAAAACGTGCACTCCTTTTAAAATCACTCAATCACAAAAAGGATTATAGCTCTTCAATTCAACTTTATCTTATTATATAAATTCAACTTCAGTTTAATAAAAAAAGATGATTGCAATAGGTATCTCAATTAAAATTGTTTTGCACCCAAAATTATTTTATGGGATAATGACACTTTTATACACCTAACTATAGCGAAATGACACTTTCATACTCTAACTATTTTTCTCTCTTTTTTAGTACCCTAACATTTTTTTTGACAACCTACCTCTAAAATGTCTAAAATACCCTTGGTGTAAGAAATTATAAATTGAATTGGTTCAATTTTTTTTATCTCTGATTCAATTTGATTTGTACTTAAGATGCAAATACAATTATGCCCGAAAATGTAAAAATAAATTTGAACCACTTCAAATATGGTTTGATAAATCATATTGGACTAGTTTTATTTTGATTTCTTAAATCAGGGGTATTTTAGTCATTTGAGCATAGTTTGTCACAAAAAGTTTGTTAGGGTACTAAAAAAAAGACAAAAATAGTTAGGGTATGAAAGTGTCATTTCGCTATAGTTAAGTGTAACAAAGTGTCATTATCCCTTATTTTAACCTTTTTAACTAGTCAACTTACCCAAATTACTTATTTATATTATATATATAGGCTTGTATTCAGATAAAAACTCCCTCTTTACATAAGAAAATAAGAACAAATTGTGATCATTAGATGTAAATTTAGATGAATTGAATTTTTTGCCGACTCAATAATGACAGTAGAACGTAATTATTCTTAACTTACTATTTATTATTGTCTTTTAACACAAACATGAAAGTATTTTTTTTGTAAGAAAACACAGAATTTTTAAGAAAAAGTTTACTTGCATGGCCTCTTGTCAATGTTATTATTGATATAATTATAATTATTATAAGTTTCTTGAATAAATATATTGTTACTATTTCACCCAAAGTCATTATTCATTCTATGCATTTAGCAAAATTCGAATTTACAACTTATAAATACATCTGTTACATTTTAGTGGTTAAGTTATTTGACTTGGATAATAAGTTGGGTACGAAATCCCAAACCCTTTTTCAGTAATTATGTCACGCAAATATATATATTTAATAATTTTGCAATAATAGTTATTAATTAAATTAATATTTTTAACCTAAATTACTAAACTAAATCGAGAGAAAACTTCACTTAACTACACCTAGGTTTTCAGAAATCACACATATCTCCCTCGAAAAAAGATGTTCATTCACAGCTCACCTAGGTTAGCCAAAATACCACTTAGCCCAACTCCGTTAACTTCTTTTGAAAATTATGTTAATTTTTTTGAAAATGAAAAAAATGCTCTGTATTTATAAAATTATTGAAACTTTCAAATGACATAACTCTCTCATACGAGCTCCATTTCTAGCTCATAGTTTATCAAATCGAAGAGAATAGAAAGATCAACGACTTTAAAAAAATATTTTTTTATCAATAATTAATGTTATTTTAGTAATTATTAATTAAAATAATAATAATTATTAATAATATATCAAAACTTTCGAATGACATAACTCTTTCATATGAGCTCCTTTTCGGACTCATAGTATATCAAGTCCAAAAGAATCATAAGATCAACAATTTCAAAGCAATAAGTTTTTGTCCAAAATTTCATCAAACGACAATAAAATTTTCATAATCTTTAAAATAATTTTAATATAAAAATTAATTTTAAAAAATAATTAATTAATTTTAGTGTAAAAATAATTTTTTTTTAAAAATAAAAAAATGATGTTTAAAACCCGTTTTTTTTATATTTTTGAATAACATAACTTACTCATACGAGTTTCGTTTCGGGCTTATAGTATATCAAATTTAAAAGAATTGGAAAATCAACAACTTTGAAAAAAGAAGTTTTTGTCGATATATTATTAATAATTGATTTAATTTTACTTGATAAATAATTATTACCAAAATATTAATAATATAAATAATTAATTATTAATAACATTTTTTAAAATTTTGGCCTAACACCGTTAAATGTTGGACGAAATTTTTTTAAATAGTAAAAAATTTGTTTTCGGATGAAATTTTGGACAAAAATTTTTTTATTCGGAATTGTTGATCTTATGATTCTGTTCGACTTCATATACTATGAGTTCAAGACGGAGCTCATGACAGAGTTATGTCATTTGAAAGTTTTCATATATTATTAATTATTAACAAAAAATCTTTTTTCAAAGTCGTTGATCTTTCGATTATCTTCGATTGATATATTATGAGCTCGAAATGAAACTTGCATGAGAGAGTTATGTCATTTGAAAGTTTCAATAATTTTTTAATATATACGAGTATATTTGTTATTTCCAAAAAGGTTAATAGAGTTTTAAAACAAAACATAAGTGGTACTTGAGCGAATCTGTGTAGGCTATAAATTAGCATTTTTCAGAAGGATACAGATGGAATTTCTAAAATATTAGAGGGAGTTAAAGTGGAAATTTTCCTAAACCAAAAAAATCTTTAAACTAGTCTGATCTGATGGGTGGGGGGACTAGGAAATATTAAATATTATGTTTAATGGACCCATTTTGTTGAATTTTCCTACTTTATCAGAAAACAAAAATCAGTTTTGTCCTTGTATAAATAGAGGCATTTAGATTCGTCTCCCCCATTTCCCCTTTGTCACGCAAATCCTCTCCTCCTGAGAATCCATGGCCAATGGCGGCGGTTCCGAGAAAGGCCTGATCGTGAGCTTCGGCGAGATGCTGATCGACTTCGTCCCCACCGTGTCCGGCGTGTCCCTGGCCGATGCCCCCGGCTTCCTCAAGGCCCCCGGCGGCGCCCCTGCCAACGTGGCCATCGCCGTCGCGAGGCTCGGCGGGCGCTCCGCCTTCGTTGGCAAGCTCGGAGACGACGAGTTCGGGCGCATGCTGGCGAACATCCTGAAGGAGTACGGCGTCAACGGCGACGGGATCACCTTCGACCAGGGCGCCAGGACCGCCCTCGCCTTCGTGACCCTCCGCGCCGACGGAGAGCGCGAGTTCATGTTCTACCGGAACCCTAGCGCCGACATGCTCCTCCGCCCCGAAGAGCTCCATCGACATCTCATCAGATCCGTATGTTCATGTCTCGCTCTACTCTACTCTCGTTACTTATCACTTTCTTTCTGTTACTTGAGTCACGGTGCTAATCTCACCCACGCCGCTGTCACCGCAATATAGTGACGACTAGTATGGAGTTCGGGATCATAACTCCACGTCAGCATCCCTGAGCCCACCCCCTGGAGATTTTTTCTGATTTCTTTTCCACGGATATTTATTTTATTTAAATTGGAAAAGAAATTAACGATTTCAGTAGCGTTGCATCTCATTGTCATAAATGGTGACGTCTAATAATCTGGATCAATGGTAGATCTGCTTTATCTCCAAAATGTGATAGTTGTCGTTTATGACCACACGCGCCCTGCGAATGTCACTACTCGCGTGTGACTTTGACTTTGTGTGTAGGCTAAGATTTTCCATTACGGGTCAATAAGCTTGATAGTGGAGCCGTGTAGATCGGCGCATTTGAAGGCAATGGAGGTGGCAAAAGAGGGTGGTGCACTGCTGTCTTATGACCCTAACCTCAGGCTACCACTGTGGCCATCGGCTGAGGAAGCGCGCGAGCAGATCATGAGCATATGGGAAAAGGCAGAGGTGATTAAAGTTAGTGATGTCGAGCTGGAGTTCCTTACTGGAAGCGATAAGTTAGATGATGCTTCTGCATTGTCATTGTGGCACCCCAATTTGAAGCTGCTCTTGGTCACCCTCGGCGAAAAGGGTTGCCGATACTATACCAAGGTAATTTGGTTCCATTCAATTCCATACTATGAATCATGAATGTATATATTTTCCTTGATGTTCATGTTTGGCTGTTAGTCTAAATTAATGTGTGGAAGTGGAGCATGACTTTAATTGAGTGTCTTGTGAGGATTGCTGTTTTGGACTTGGTGTCTATGCTAATTGTATTTTAGGAAAAATGTTCATTAATTTGTATATTAATTTTGACCCAAACATATTTTGCAGTCATGTTCTTATGTCTTTCTTGTGCACAAGGCATGTGAAAATTAAAGGGTTTCTTTTATAAACAATCTAAATCTATGGATTATATATTTGGTCTTACTTGCCTTTATTTTTGTTAGGCTCACTGGTTTTTGTTTCTATCTGCACAACTTGCCTTTATATTTATTACTTCACATTTTGTTTGTTCAACTTGTTAAGAGTCATTTTCATCACTAGCAATATTGATCTTTTTCCTTTTTCAAGTTTGGTGCGAATTTGTTATGCTGAAAGGTTGTCTACCACTTGCCATCTTTCAGCAACCATTCAAATCCGTACAATCTCTATTTTCTCTTACATATTATTGTTTTGGTGTGGAGCCCCACATTCAATTTTACTTTAGAGAAAAGTGAGATCAACTATGATGGCCATTCTTGTTTCTTACTAACTTTTGATATTAGCATGTCTTCTTTAAAGTAACTTGAGATTTATCCATCATCAACCAACGTACATCAATCTTAAGAACTGATAAGAATCATAATTTACAATTAATGAGCATAAACTGGTGAAATTGGGTGGGTTGAGGGAACCCCATTGGTATGTATATGTATGTTCCAAGTGGCTGCCTTGCTACGAATACACATAATTTTCCAATCTTATCTCTTTGTTTTCACAAATACAGAATTTCCATGGCTCTGTGGATGCTTTTCATGTCAAAACAGTGGATACAACCGGTGCTGGGGATTCATTTATTGGTGCTCTGCTATGCAAGATTGTGGATGACCACTCCATACTTGAAGTAATTAAGTGATCACTTGTTAGTTGCTTCTCTGTTGAGTTTGTATTGATATGCGGTTTAGTTAATGGTATTGGTGTTGTGGTGCACTGCAGGATGAGGGTAGGTTGAGGGAAGTGCTGAAATTTGCAAATGCATGTGGAGCCATTACCACAACCAAAAAGGGAGCAATCCCAGCTCTCCCCACTGAGGCTCAAGTCCTCACCCTTGTCAACCGAGAATGAAACTGCCTTTAACTATTCTACTCGATTGATTTTAGGAGTTGCTTCAGATCCAAGTAAAGGGTTTCCTCTCAAATTTATCTGCATGTATTAGACTGGTGCTTTAAGGCGTATAATTGAATCCCCGTTTGGCATTTAGGCTCACTCATGTTGTAACCATCTCCAAGCTATGTTGTTATCATTATTCATGCATTTGAATCAATCAAGGTTATAAAGCTCGGAAACAGGGAGAACTCGGTAAGCCGACAAATAACGAGTTTCAAAAAGTCGAGGCAGCAAAACTCGTTTATATTAAATATAAATTTTATCAGACAATTAATATGCACCTAGGTAGTTCAAAGTTCATAGCTGCAGTTCAATTAACTTTTATAGGTTTTTAAATTTTAATTGTGATAAAAAAATCAAAACATCCCTGTTTGTCATATAACATTTTCTCATTAATACATTCACTTTCAATCCCGAACTTATTAACCATCACCATTTTCTTTTACAACAATTTTGATCACTTAGCCTATAATTTTGTTAAAAATAAAAGAGATAATGATGTAATTTCATTTCGAGTATCCCAATTTCAAAAATTTCATTTCGGGTGCCCGAAGATTAAATAAGCAACATTTAACCAAACTTCTGTTAAATTCAACTGAATTAGTTTGTTAAAAAGTTTAAAATACCCTCAATGGTTCTGATTTGGAATCAGACCGGTCTGATTGATTCAAATAATATATTAATTCAATTTTATAATTCATAATTATTAACTTAATAAATAATAATTAAATAATAATGACTCTATTAACTCATATTATAGGGGCATATTCGACTTGTACAATAAAAATAAATATTAATCCTTTCATCTTCAACCCTGGTCTTGTGTGAGTTAGGGTATGCTGTTTGCCGAAGGTCGTGGAGGAGTTTCTGTCGCCGGAGGTCCGGATCTCGCCATTCAGTTGTTCGTCTCGCCGCCAGATCAGTCGGAGGAGAGTGGCTCATGCGAATCTGGCCGTTCGCAAACTGACTGTGTTTTGTGGCTTCGGGGGCTCGGAGATCGTGAAGGATTGCGGGGGCGATGGAGGCGCTTGATGCGGAGGCGACGATGACGTCGCCCGGAAAAGAAGGTGACTCTTGCGAGGACGAGGAGCCAAAGTATCGCAGATCTGAACATTTGCTCTTTTCTCTGGGGAGTGACCTCGATATGCGGAAGGAGGGAGGAGATGGAGGACGTTTTCGTCGTCGTGCCTCAGTTTCTCCATTTCCGACGAGGACCCCTCAACCAACCACTGCATGTGGCACATCGTGACCTGCGACCCCCACCGCCATGTGTAATCTCTCCATCTCTCAGGCCTCAACCTCTCCGGCACCCTCTCCCCATACCTTTCCAGCAGAGCCTCAGCTCCCTCCAAACCCTCTTCGCCGCCTCCAACCACCTCTCGACCTAAGATGGAGGTGGCTCATGGAATCAACCTAGAACACTTTTGAGTTTTTTAATTTTAAGGATTGTCGGTGTTCTTCTGTACAAAATCAAGAATATATTTGTGCAATTTTTAATGAATCATCAATGAGTTTTATAGATATGAGATACAAAAAAAAATCAAATCAAAGTTAGTGAAAGACCAAGAAGAACAATATCAAAATAAATTCAAAGAATATGAAAAAATTGTACAAATGTGAAGGCATCTTGTGAAAAATTTGATGAATAGTTAGCGGTATTTGATTTAAATAGGTCAGACTGGTACTGAAACGATCATATCAGTCTGAGTTCAAATTATAATTATTGAAGACATTTTAGATTTTTTAATTAATCAATTCAGATAAAATTAATAAAAGTTAGGTTAAATGTTGCTTATTTAATCTTCCGGTACCCGAAATGAAAATTTTAAAGTTGAAATATTGATTTTGAAAAATGACGCGAGTGTATGCATCTGTCATTATTCCAAAATAAAGTTACTAATTACTGCCTAAACACATTAATAATTATTAAGAACAACACATGTAATGTTTGATATCAACTATACTAGGAACAATAAATAAACAATTGAAATATCAGTAAGCAATTGTAATTGAAATATGGCAGCCTTCCAATTCCAACATGAAATGATTCATTGTTTCAGGTTGAGAGTGCTTGCACATCAAGTCCATTGCCAAATTATGAAGACAAATTAGTCTTTTATGGTTTGATCTCAAAACCTGACAAAGCATGTGAGAGAGGCAACACTGGATGGACCATTTACACATTCATTATTGTTGTTTCATGTTTACCGTGCCGCACAACATTTGTCAATAATTTCAATCAATGTGCATATGCATATGTGACACTCATTTCATTTATGTCACTGCTAAGTTTCTATACCCATCACAAACGCAGCTGTAAAGTGCTCTTTAATGTCCAGAATCAGATGACATATATAGCTGATTAATGCTCCCACCACCTCACAGCTCTTTTTTCATAAGTAATAATTCATTTTTTTTACTTTAATCATAATCTTCAAGATGTAAGGTATGTGAAATTCAAATTCATCCAAGTCAATAGGCATACACATTTTATCAATGAGACGTAAACAAGTACGCTGAAGTATTTCGACAAACCAAAGTTCATTTGGTTGTGTTCAATTGCTTGGGTAGTTGATTAGTGACGACAACAATATTACAAAAATCTCTTCAAAAAACAGAAATGTTAGAACAAAAATATTGTTTTGAGAGTGTACATATTTAACAAACCTCCTTCTCATATGTCAATAGTAAACTGAGGGACTGTGTAGTAGTGTGCCATCAAAGTTTTCACCAACCTGGCAGCCTAATGATTCCTGGTGGCAGCTTTACAGCAATTAGGCTTGGTGTTGGAGGCACAACTCAGTTTGGGTTAAGCAAGAAAAATGCAATAGAAGATCCATATCTTGATAAGGATCTGCAACAAGGAAACCTCATTGGCTAAACCTCAAAGTACTGCCAAAACCACCATCCATGTGAGAGCCTTGAAGATATGGCAAAGAAGGGCTTTATGATAAGGAGAGAGCTATGCTTCCAATGTTCACTACTCCGACAAGCATATCGGGATTTGCATTAACGGTCAAACCTCGAAAGAAACATGATACTTATTCTGGAGAAAGTCTACTTAAAAAAAAGCACGACACATACTGAAACGAAGGGAGTGTCACTCAACAAACTTTTAGACAATCAGTGACAACATTGTACTGTTGCTATTGCATGGTAAAGTCCGCTAACACCCAAATTTCCATTTCAGTTGGAGCTTTCAAGTTTCATCTTCAACAGAAGGAGTTAACAATAAATTTTAACTATGAATACAAAATTGGTTCTTTTCTGTTCACAGCGGAGTAACCTGGGGTCAAGTCCCTTAAACTAAGAATAGGTAGGTTACTACTACAATCACAATGCAATAGCCTGTGGATAGCACTCACTAACCTCCATCTGCAATGTCTTCCAGACGGGCTTGCATTTTTCCCATTTTGCTTGCATACGACTAAGAAATGACTTTGCCCATGGTTCTTCGCTCCCTCCCATGCTAAGATCATAAGGCACCGAGAAACTGTTTCATCATTTTAACAATGAAAACATATCATTGGGGCATCATATGAACACCAATCATTTAGCATATCACGATGACATTTTTACATGAATGACAAGACTATAGACCAACATTGCATTCCCAGCTCATTAAAATAGATGATGGGAACTTACCTCATTAGTTCATCTTGCTGAGATGCTTTATTTGAATCAACATTCCTGTCAAAGTTTGAACCCCAATATCAACATGCCAAAACTTCTGAGGTAGTGAAATAATACACCACAAATTGCTAACGTGTTAGATGAGTCTGACATCAATTGACACTAATGTCAAAACATGTCCCTCTTTGTAAGAGGCAACTTCTTAAAACTTATGCAGAAAATAAGTCTCGTGTTTCCTTTTATGCAAGTACATTGCTAGGATCCCAACCAGCAGATTTAGATAAGGTTGGTTTAGATTATAATTTTCAATTCTTAGATTCGTATTCAATAAAAGATATCAATGAATTAAGAAGAAAACCAAAAAGTTCTTGGAGATCGGTGTTCTCTTAAGCGAATGCCAAATCAAGATTAGAACTCTCTTGTTAATCAGGCTTACATTATCTACCTAAATCAGCCCATAACCTGATTCAAAGCCGGGACCGAATTATACATTATACATGGATTACCAAAAATATGGGTTAGTTACCATCATATGACTAAATCAGAAAGTGAGAACACATGAGGACATCATTTGTAGTGGACCCATAAAATTTAAAATATGGAACATGAACATGTGAGCCCGATAGTGTATGAACATACACAGACAGGAATGAGAGCAACTAACCTGCAGATCAAAATTTTGTAGATCCGAAGAGACTTGGTGGAAAGATTATAAATAGCATCTGAAATATGCTCCTTGCCAAATAGGTACACTAATGGATAGCCAAGGAGCCACCTGCAGCAGATTGAATACCCCAACTTCTTTATGCTTAACAAGTAGTATAAAGAAAAAAAAAAGACTTGGCAGTCATCTAAATATTTCACAGTTTTATTATATAGTCCAGTATGAAGCCCCAAACTAAGCACCCTTTGAGTGAGGTAATGGGTTAAAGTCTTGGTACATACATTGCCTGTCATGAAAATGAAGCTATAGATGCACAGAAACCAATCAGCATCTCAAAGGAAGTAATGAAGCACACATTATGTTTTTATTTTTGTAAAGTCATGATCAACAATCCAAGTACCTACGGATTTCACAATTCAGACTATATTCATGGACCAGAACAACTTTGTACTAGACACTCCAAGTATCCAAGTAAGAAGATTTTGGTGGGCATATCTGTTGCACAAAATGTTTTGTTTTTATAGGAACTCTAATAAAAAGAACTACAAAAAACATTACCTCTATTCGAAAATAAGTGTCCACTTTCTTTAAGCAAAATTGTACCATATAAATTGCATACTTTCCTTTTGGTATGTTAGTGATGGATGAAGTAGCACTAATATCCATATGACAAGTTAATTCCCTTTTAGTTTGTTAGAGCACATAGGGGTATATGGGGGAAAGTCCACTTTAAATCAATTCATCATTACTTTCTTACTAGAATAGGAAAAAGAGCCTTATTTTGGAACGAAAGTGACATACTATTGTTTGACACATTGCTCAAACTATTGGCAATTTTTAAAGCAAGTTGTACTGTTCAAAAGGGTACTATCAGTACTCTGCACTAGGGGTGTTCAAAACCAACCGGAAACCGAGAAACCGACCGAAACCGGGCAGAACCGGCCCGGGAGAAACCGGAACCGGTAAAAATCGGCCCCAATTCGGTTGGATTTTGCAAAAATCGGTAGTGAACCGGTCGGTCTGCGGTTATTGAATTGATTAACCGCGGCTCCTCTCCTACCATACACATGTTGTCTGACTCAGCCCTAATGTCGCAGGCTCCTCGCTTCCTCGCCTCCTCGTCTTCTGATCCTCGCCTCTCAGACTCACACTCTCACTCTCTCTCACACGATTGCACAAATATCTCTCCTCTCCTCTCTCCTCTCAGTCTCAGATCTGCCTCTCTCTCTCTCTCACACATCTCTCCTCTCTCGACTCGACTGTCGAGCTCGAGTCTCTCGAGTATCGACTCCCTCCCTCACTCTCTTCCTCCACCATGCAGCGCCACCATCCTCCTCTCCTCTCACAGATTCAATTCCCCAAACAATTTTCATCATTGTTTTTGTACTTTAGGGTTTGGAAAGCTTGTCTGTGGTCTCCACCACCGCCGTTCCCTCCTTGCCCTCTCAATCGGTCCATCTCATCGACTCCAAAAGTCATCCTCTTCCCTCTTGTTTCTGTCTCTGTATCTCTCCTCTTCACTCTCCAGTTTCCTCCCCTCTCCTCTCCGCGGTGGTCCCTTGAATCCTCCGCAATTAATGTGGCAATCTTCGACGCAGATGCCCATACTTTTTGCCCTGAAAACGTATCCTCCGCATTCAATGCGGGGGATCTCAGTCAAATCGTCTTCCCGTTGTGACTGGATCCAGTGGAGCCATAAGAGAAGGAGCGGGGAAGGGGATGGAGTCTCCCAACGAGAGAGACCTCGAAGTCTGGAACCGGACCTTCAGTTTTCTATAAATAGAGACCTAAATCCAGCTTCCAAGACCAGATTCGAGTTCAAAATACACATATGGAAGTAAGATCTCTTCCTCTTTTCACCATTTATGCACTGTTTTTCCTTAATTTCATGTTCTATTCTTCGATTTCTTCATTTAGGGTTATGAAATTAAATTTTAGGGTTTGTGGTTTCAAAATTAGGGTTCCAATTCGTTTCTGCAATTTTCGATTTATATAATTAGGGTTTCTAAAATTAGGTTTCTGATTTCAAATCAATATTCGTTTTAGGGTTTTTAAAATTTAGGGTTTTTAAAATTAGTGTTCTGATTTGTTCAATTTTGGGATTTCTTATTTAATTTAGGGTTTCTGCTTTCTATATTTAGGGTCTGATAGTTAGGGTTTCTTGATGTTTATTTATGTCTTCTGATTACTAATTCAATGTTATGTTCTGTGTGTATAGGAAATTGCTTTGGTTGGAGTTGAAGGTGAACTGGGAACAGTCGCTGTTGGAGCTGGAGTAGATGGGTCAGAGCCAATTACAGCAGCAGCTCTTGGAGGTGGAGGAGGATCAGAAGATAGGGATGCAGCTGCAGTTGTTGCACCTGCATCCCATGGTAAGACCCGCAAACCCCGTAAATCTCGTAAAAAAGCTGTTACATTTCAGTCTAAAGCTTGGAAACACTTTTCAAAACTTGATGTTGATGGTGAAAAAAAGGCTAAATGTTTGCATTGTAATGGTATTTTTGCGGCTGATCCTAACTTAAATGGAACATCTTCACTCTTAACCCATATTAGAATTTGCCCAAAAAATAAGGATAATATTGATAAGAGGCAAAAGCTATTATTGTTTAGGAGTGAAGCAGGAGGTGAACTAACATCTTGGCATTTCGATCAGCAAGCTTGTCGAGATGCTCTTGCCAAGATGTTAGTAACTGACGAACTGTCATTTAATTTTGTGAAAGGTGTGGGGTTTAAACTGTTTATGGAAATTGCATGTCCTCTTTTCAAAATACCATCTAGACACACATGTTTAAGGGATGTTTTTGAATTATATGAATCTGAGAAAGCAAAGTTGCATGCATATTTTACTTGTTGTAAACGTAGAGTGTCGTTAACAACTGATACTTGGACTTCTAATCAGCAGCGAAGCTTTATGACTCTAACTGCCCATTATATTGATGTTCATTGGGTTTTGCACAAGCAAATCCTCAATTTCTGTCCAATTCAGTCTCACAAAGGCGAGGATATTGGCAAGGATATTGAGGCTTGTTTGAATTCGTGGGGTATTGACAAGATCATGACCGTCACTGTTAACAACGCCAGTGCCAATGACAAAGCGATAGAGTATCTGACTTGTCGCGTGAACTTGCTGTCCACCAATGTTTTGGGTGGCAAGTTCTTGCACATGCGCTGTATTGCTCATATCATCAATTTGGTGGTAAGTGATGGTATAAGTATGTTGGGTACATCAGTTGAAAGGGTAAGGTTTGCGGTAAGATTTATCAAACTCTCTCCTTCACGATTATCTCGATTTAAAGATGTTGTTTAAAAAATTGCTTTGTCTTGATGTTTCCACTCGTTGGAATTCTACTTACTTGATGCTTGATGCTGCTTGCAGGTTAGAGAAGGCATTTGAAAAGTATGATGTTATTGATCCTATCTTGGGGATTGAGATGGAAAGGAAACTGAGGAAAGACGGTACATCTCTTGGTCGATTAACTTATTCTGATTGGTCTGCTTTGAATTCATTTATGTCGTTCTTGAAAAAATTCTATAACATCACTGTTCGTGTTTCTGGTTCTTCATATGCAACGTCCAATTCTATATTGGACGAGATTAGTGATGTTTTCCATTTTATTAACACGGGTCTGTCTAGTGAGAACAGAGAGATGAAAAGCATGGCAGGTAAAATGGCATTGAAATTCAATAAATATTTTGCTGATCTTGAAATGCTGAACATGTACACTTTTATTGCACCTGTTTTAGACCCTAGAAAGAAATTAGATTGTGTTATTTACATGATTGAGCATATTTATCCTCTTAATCTTGCTGACCAACTAACACCTTGTGTCAAACAAGCTTTGGGTGATTTATTTGTTGAGTATGTAAAACTGTATGGGGTTGTTGTGGAGAGTACATCACAAGCATCATGTGCTACTGTTGATGACCCGGACAGCCAAGTGCTGTTCACCCAATATAAGAAACAGAGGGTCGAAGAAGAAGGTAGTGTGAAGTCAGAACTCGAACGATATTTACAAGATCCTGAGGAAGAAAATTCAACTTCATTCGATGTCTTGCAATGGTGGCGTATGAATGGTCATCGATATCCCGTCATTGCACATATGGCTCGAGATATCTTGGCCATTCCTATTTCCACCGTGTCTTCGGAATCGGCCTTTAGTACTGGAGGGAGGATCATAAATGATTTTAGGAGCTCTTTGAGCCCTATAGTTGTACAATGCCTAATGTGCACTCAGGATTGGTTGAAGGTTCCAATTCCATTGAATATAAAGGATTTGGAAGAAGAGCTTCATAAGCTACAAATTGTGGAGGAAGGTAACTGTCTCAACTGCTCTACCCTTCTCTTTTTTGTTAAGTTTATGTTTAATATTTTTTTGTTAAGATTCTAATTTTAGTTTCTGTTTTGTAGAAATTGGTGAAACGGCAAGTCCCGTTGGTGCCCCTTCTCTCGTATGAAACCTTGAAGATTGAAGACTTTTGTATTTTTGCGAAAAAGGTAACTTCCTCTTGGCAAATACTTATATTTTTTGCATATTCTGTTTAGTAATTAGGTTCCTGTTTTCTTAATTGTTAGTTTTTATTAAGTTTCTGTTTTGCATATACTTATATTGTTAGTTTATTAAGGTTCTGTTAGCAAGTTTATTAATATCTGACAATATTAGCAAGTTTGTATATTTCAAGGTTTTTATTAAGTTTATTGTAAAAGCAAGTTTGAAATTTGCATATACTTATATTGTCAATTAAGTTTCTGCCTTCATGTTTCTGTTTTGCAGAAATTGGTGAAGTTCAACTCTGCCTCTTCTCTTCTCTTATGTGAAAGCTTGAAAATTGAAGACTTTTGTATTTAAGATAGTTTGATAATCATTTGGAAAGCTTGATGAAGCTTGTTGTAAAATGATGTACTGTGTGAACAACTCTGAACTGTGTAACTCTCTATTTGGTATTGGAATATACATTTTAGGGGTGTTATATCATTAGGGAAAGACCAGATTGAGGACCTTGAGCCCTCTCTGATCAATCCTTAATGGTTTTCACTATTAGGTAAGGGTGTTTTTTAATTATTAGGGAGAGATCAGATTGAGTGCCTTTGGGCACTCTCTGATCCATCCTTAATAGTTTTTCATTTTTAATGAAAAAAAATTAAATATGAATCTTTTTGTGTTAATTTCAATTTCAGCAAATTTTATAGGCTTTTAATATGCTAATTAATAATGTTTTTACCGGTTTCGGGTAAACCGAGAAACCGGTGTAAATTTCCGGTTAACCGGCCTCCCGGTAACCGGCCAATATCCGGTCGGTTTCGGTTCCTGATTCTGGGAACCGAACATACCCGGTCCGGTTCTCGGTTCTCGCCGCCGGTTCCGGTTAACCGGGTTTGAGCACCCCTACTCTGTACTCGCCTATGAATGGAAAAAACAGATTATTAAGCTTGTGGTCATTTATGTGATTGAGGAAATCTTGTTATTTATAAGCTAGAATAAGATTCAAAAGTCAAATTTGATCTGGCAAAAATATGCAATCCTCTCAGCATGATTGTAGAAGAAATGTCAGAAAAGTACCCATTCAAAGTTGGTATGGTAACTTGAGTTTCTTGCATGCAGCTACTGAGATCGATAACCGTAGAAGATTGAGAAGTGTCACACTCATTGATCAAGGGTTTTGCATCGGCCACAGAATCTGTCCCATGACACGATAACACGAGATCATTGTTCATCTCACTGAGAGGAAATGAAGAAGAAAACTGCTTTTGAACTGATATAAACTCCATTCCTAACAAACTGTTTTCAGCCTGTGTTATCATCTGGAACAAATATGGAATGAGTCTTCACTAAAAGAGGAAAAATTACATGTCTAAGAACACAAATAGACCACTAGCAAGGGTAGCCTTTTGGCAATGAGCAACCTTTGGAGGATCCGGTTCGAGGTCCACAAAGAGTAATTCTACTTCCAAATTCAAGGTTGACCTAACATACTCGGCGAACCCATTTTCATGTACCAAATAAATCATATCTTCTACAACCATGATTTTTAGATGCTCAAAAATAGGTGACTCCTGAATCGAATCATAAACAAATAAACGCAATATCAGTCTTCAAAGCTGACAAAATATAAGGAATTCATATGAGCTGCTTCAATCACTCAGTGTCTAACTACATATCCATCAATTGGTATAATTTGTATTGCAAAATATAAAGAATTCATATGAGCTGCTGCAATTCATATTGCAATTGGTATTCCAAAGGGAAAAGGAAGGATTAGACATGTAGATAAAGGTATCATTTGTCGATAATAATATTCCCATCCATCAGATTTCGTAATAATTTAAAGCTATGGTGTTGATCGTTAATCATCAACACCATAAATTCTATAGGTTGATTAAATAAGATATGTTGTAATCAAACCTTTTGGCAGAGTTCAAGTAATGCACACAATCGTTCTTGTAGTTCAGGCATCTTTCCTCCATAATCCACCATTACAACTGATCTCATTCCAGTACACAACGCCAGAATATCTGTCCAAGACAATTCACCAAATATGTTTAACTATCTACAGAAGGAATATTCTATTGTATGGTAGTGAACCAAATCCATTCAGCCACCAATCAGTGTAAATATATATTTTTTTCAAAATTAACATCCCCCATCAATCAATTGAAAGACATAGCTCAATTACAAAAGAAATGAGCTCACAGAATGATCAGTTTGATAGCAGGAAAAAAGGTACAAACCTTTTAAAAAATGCAATTTTTATCATTCCCATTCCCATTGCACTAAACAATAAAACTAGAATCTCCAAGCATATATCTAGCTCAAAAACAAGAGTCAGTCTACAAATCCAAAATAACTGAAAAGTAAATTTCAATCCATTTCCATCTTTTTCTCACTAACCAAGCGGGTACGATGCAGAACAACAGAACCCAATCCCCGAAAGGCACAGCTAAACAAAATAATCAAAACCCAAATCATATACAATACCTCTGAGAAGAAATCAATCAGAATCATGAATGATTGTGCCGTAAAAATGGAGAATTTAAAAAAGAAAAGGAAAGAGAAGAGAAGAGAAGAGAAGAACCTGTCTCGAGTCGACGCTTGCTAGAAGATCTGAGACGCCATTTGATCTGCGAAAGAGAAGAGCTCAACACCTTCAACGTCTCATCCAATCCCGCAACTTCCATTCTTTGGCAAGAAATTGAAGAAGACCTAGCGAATCGAGCTCAATTGATGAACCAAACCAATCATGACTTCTGATGAGGTGTCGAGTTGTGATTCGTCAGCCGATGCTACAGCAAAAACTCTGTTTGACTCCACGTGAGTGTCACGTGCTATCGAGTCTTGAACAATATATATATATTCAGTTCCTTAACACCGTTACCTGTCTTGTCGGTTTCCATCCCTCGCCGGAGTTCAGATCTGATCCTCCGTCGCTCGGAAAAAGGTTCGATTTTCAGATCTTTATGTGTTTCGCGAATCTTACCTATGTTTCTGGTTCGGTTGTCTCTCTGAATTATATGAGGCTCAATTTCTTTTGTGGAGTTCGATGCTTATTGCTTGCTGTCAAATCTGGAAATTGATGAATTCTAAGCGTTTTAGGGGTTGGATATAGACGAAGCTTTGGCTTCTGCTCTTCACTTCTTAGTTTATAGTAGAAATAGCTTCAAAGTTCGTGAGGAGTGGATTAAAGCTTTACTAGTGTCAAGCCTTAATTTTGTAATTTACTTTGATCTGTTAGGTTTTGTGGAAATAAATTTAGTCGAAAGGTGAGGTGGTTTTTTGTTTTTATGGCATTAGAAGAAATGTGTCATATTTTAGGGCTTTAGGTTAATGCTCCTAAGGGTAGGAGATGGTTTGATGCATATGAAGGGAAGAAAATGCCTTTTCTAATTCTAGGTTAGGTATGTGTGAATCTACATGACTTGTTAGTTTGATAGATATGAAAAAACTAAAATATGAAGGTTGTCTTTAAATAGTGGCTACTCCGACTTATTTATTCATGTACAACACCCCCCTTTTTTGTGTAAATGAGGGGGTGATGCAAAACTGTTGTGATCCGTATGTCCATTCCCATTCTATCACAGCACCCTGTTTTCATTCTCAGTTTACACTTGTCATTCATCTTGCTGTGAATGCTGATTGGTCTTGGAAATGTTGTAAGAAGTGCTAGTTTGAATGTCTTCTATCTGTAAAGTCAACCTGTTAAAATCTAGACGCACAAATTGGCATCTTTGGAACATAATAGAGTAATTCTTTCTTTCCCTTATTGTGGTCAAGTTCTTATGGAAGTTCCACTGTTTAAAGTTTTGATTGCATACAATGTCATGAAAGTTATTATGGTAAAGTACCTTATAGTAATGCTAGCTACTGTTGGTTAATACGTAATTTAAGTTTATAGTTGTAGTAATAGAATTAGTAATTTCCATATTTATACTGATTTTGGCTAAAGAATGTCGTAACAGAAAACAGTCTATTTTACGTAAAGAAAAGTTTTTAGATTTTCTTTGGCTCTTGTTATATGCATTTTATTTGTAATTAGACACTTGATTGGCTATAAGTTTGGTTCCCATTTTAGTTTTGAAGCTTCAGTGACTGCTATAGTTCGTTGTCCTAGAACTATTAAAATAAGTGCAGCTTCCAAAGGAAGCTCCTTTTTGGGACATGCTCTTCAATTTAGAAGCTTCTAACTATATTTCCCCCCTTTTTAACTTGTTTCAGAGAAATGTATAATAATGTTGGAGCCCAGCCTGGGGTGCCGAGACCACAAGCAAATCCCCAGCCTAATCCATTTAATAATGCCTTTTACGGAGCTGGTTCAGGACTTATTAGAGGTGGACTGGGTGCGTATGGAGAGAGAATTTTGGGATCAAGCTCAGAGTATGTGCAAAGCAATGTAAGTTTTATATTGGGTTAAGCTTAAAAGTAAAATGATAGTAATGATAAGCTGAACGTTGTAACCGTAAGCAGAATTACTTGCTTTCTGCTTGATTTTCATTCATTAGTCATTGCTTTATGGAAAGGGTTGGAAGGTATTCCAACGTTATTGGAATGATGGGACGTGGATAACTTCAAAACACTTCTAGTTAAGGTCTTTTTATCAACACGTTAAATGCTTTATATTAATTGCGGGCCAAGTTAAAACATATAGATATTGGGTTGTGCTACTCAAAACATATAGTTACCTAAGGTTTGTGTTATGTAATCACAGCTGTCCTCTCTGATTTCAACCAGGCATGATAATACTTTTGCATGGGTGTCTGCAAATCACCAGTTATTCTCTCCTTTCAAGTTTTACATTCACGTGGTCTATAGATGCTTCTGTTTGGATCTACATTCATCAAATACAATTTCTATGTACAATTTTAGCTGTTAACATTTTGGTTTGAAATGGACAGATAAGTAGGTATTTCTCTGATCCCCAATACTATTTCCAAGTCAATGACCAATATGTGAGGAACAAGTTGAAGGTTGTTCTATTTCCATTCCTGCACAGAGTAAGCACTGATATATTTTTCTCGGTTCAATTTGTCATTTCGTAATAATAGTTTACACATCATTCTCGGCTTTCGTTGTTCAGGGGCACTGGACACGAATAACCGAGCCAGTTGGTGGCAGGCTGTCATATAAACCTCCAATTTATGACATAAATGCACCAGACTTGTACATTCCATTCATGGCTTTTGGGACCTATGTTGTTCTTGCTGGCTTCTCATTGGGGCTTCAGGGAAAGTAAGTGATAAAGTTCTTGCATATTATAATAACATACTTCTATTTTACTTTCATAGTCTTAGTAATCACATGAAAACCCAAACATTTATTTAAGTTTGTTTATCATTTGAAGATTCATCCTTATTCCTACTCTAATGATTGGCATGGTATAGTAAGCAAGCTCTCTTTCTGTTCTAAGTCCATAACTACATTGTATTTGTATGAGTTTCCCATGGTTTACAACAATTTGCTTCTGCGGTAATTGTTTGGTTAGCATTTTAGCATGACATTTTAATGCCTTCATTAATAAGTATTGCTTCCCTTTTATATCAACATAACTACTTCAATATCTCTATCATGCCTGATATTCATAAACATGATATTTGCATAGGATCTTATCATTCTATTTCATTTATTGGCAGGTTTAGCCCAGAAGCACTAAACTGGCTGTTTGTCAAGGGACTACTAGGCTGGTTTATGCAAGTGATGCTGCTGAAGGTAACCTTACTTTCATTGGGTAGTGGAGAGGCGCCCTTTTTGGACATTGTGGCATATGCCGGCTATACTTTTACGGGGATGTGCCTGGCTGTTCTCGGGAGGATCTTCTTTAGATACTCGTACTACTGTTTGATGCCGTGGACCTGCCTATGCATGGGTATCTTTTTGGTGAAGACAATGAAGAGAGTTCTCTTTGCAGAGGTGCGAACTTACGATTCAAGCAAGCACCACTATCTCTTACTCTTTATCGCTTTAGCTCAGTTCCCACTTTTCATGTGGCTCGGCAACATTAGCATCAATTGGCTCTTTTGAAGTCTATTGTAGTTAGGAACAAACTCTAAGAGAAAGGTAAACAACTTTGTTCATATCAGTTCTTAAAGTGTTGTTGTACGCAAATATGGGTATTTCTACTAGTTTCTTGGTTTCGTATATTTTCTTAATTTTGACAAATCATATTAAGTGTGCCATTGACTTCCAGATTGATTATATGAAATATTGTGCAACTGTTAAATGATGTTTGGGCTTTATTATAAATTTGAAGATGTTTTATTGGATATTATAGGTAGATGAGCATTACTCGAAAGAGGATTTATAGGTTATTCCTTTTCCAGGATCATTAGCAATAGCTTATAAGACCCGCGCATCGAAACACTAGGGCTTTTATTTATATACTACATGTCTCACTGGTTGATTGTGTTCCGACCAATGCACTGTGTGGTAGGGCGCTGTCCTCCGTGGCACAGCAGGCTTGTCGTCGGACAAGTAAGGCAATTGATTGCAAGACTTCCCCTAAACCTCATTATAGTGTCATTGCTCATTGCTGGTGGAATGTTTCCTACAAGGAAGTTGTGATCCAGGAACAAGCTTCTCCATTGCCTGCCCACTTTTGACCCGTACTCTACCGGAATTGCCCCAGTAAGCATGTTCCGGGAAAGATTGATCGTCGTTAGCTTTTCCATAGCGACTAGATTGACCGGCAGCTGGCCGTGCAGGTTGTTGTTGTGCAAATCCAGGACCTGAAGCTGTGTGTCTGCGGGAATTTTCCCTACCCTCAGCTCGTTAAACCGGTTGCTTGAGATATTGACGCGGGCTATCTCCGGCAAGGTGAGGATGTCATCGTCAATGATACCGGAGAATCTGTTATCGTTGAGCTCTAAGATCCGGAGGTGCAACAGCGGCCTGATGCCAGCCGAGATATGCCCTGAGAGTATATTACGGCTCAGGTGCAAATTCGTTAGCCTAGTTGGGAGCCTTGGCAAGGACCCGTGTAGCTGGTTGCCGGAAAGATCCAACATTGTCAGCTGCCAAAGCCCCTGCAGGTTTGGGATGCTCCCGTAGATCCCATTATTGGACAGGAACAGGTGCTTCAACCCTCTTAGCCCTGATATCTCCGATGGGATTGATCCTGACAACTGGTTGTTCGAAATGTCAATGACCTCGAGCTTCTTGATCGATTTGATCCCTCTCGGAATCATTCCGGTGAAGAAGTTCCCTGACAGCAGAATCCTGGTGAGCTTCCTGAGGTTGGAAATGGTGTTGGGGATCGGCCCTCGGAAGTTATTGTCCCTGAGATTGATAGTAGTGAGCTCGGTAAGCGCCCCAATATCCGGGGCCAAGAACCCTTCATACCCAATCCCATCAAGCTCAATCTCAACGACCCGGCTGCTTGAATTATCCAAAGGGAAATTACACAAGATCCCCAGAAACTGCCCTCCGGAGCTCTCGCAGGGATCAACAGAGAAATTCCAGGTGCTGAGGTAAGAGTAATTGGGGATGGAGATGGGGTCGATGGCACGCAACATGGCGTGGAGAGCCGCAGTATCCTCTGGGGAGGTGAGGGAGTGAGCGGACAAGATCAGAGAGATGAAATGGAGAGAAAAAGAGAAGAGGGAAAGCGTCAGCGACGCGGCCATTTTTGTTCTGCAAGGAAAAGGGTAAAAGAATGAGCAATGACCTGCGTGTGTCTGGGTTTGTTTTTTGTTCTTGGAGTCCATATCTTCTTATACACCAAACTCTGATCAAGAAAATGATATTTTCATTGCAAGAAGCAGTAAGGAAATAGGAGACTTGCTTTGGAGCTACTTCTTTATCCACCATGCCAAGAAATTGGAGAACTTACCTATCTACCCAAGTCTTCAAGGTAGCATTCATCTTGCAGTCACATACCAATTTCTGCCTTGAACAATAATTAAATACACAGCAACTTAACACCCCATATATTCATTCATTCATCTCTTGAAATACTTATACTATATGGAAAGCTCTCGGGTCGTTTCAGGATACTAATGCGCCTGTTATTTATACAATAATTGGGCTAAGCAAAGATCTGGGACTGAAGAATTCTTCACTGTGATCTCCGGATTTGGAGGGCCTGTAGGAGGGGTGTAGTCACCCTTACTGAACTGTGGTATTGGAAGATGAGGAACTTGAGCTGCTGATAAGGCCGCTTCGGGGAGTTGATCGTTCATGTCAGCCGCAAGCCATTGCAGCTCTCCAAACTCGAGTTTTTCCTTCTTCTGTCCATTGAAACAAAGCAACAAGTTCAGTTTTCTTGTCTTAAACAGCATGTGCAGGGAAATTCTTGCTTGGTTACCTTGAGCAGGTGATCAACAGTCCATTGAGATGCAAAACTAGGAGTTTGCATTTTGAAAGCAACATGTTGGTTAGGTCTCATTGGACCATCCAGGCAGATCCCAGTGGAAAGGAGGCGCCGGTGGTTTGCGGAGAGAGTGGCAGCCGAATGGAGAGACTCGTCGCAATCTTGACAGAAGAGGGCTCTGTCCTCTATACAGAAAATGAATGCAGGCTTCTCCTGTTCATCAAAATTATATTAGCAATTTACCTGGCTGTCCCCAAAAGACATGCCCCCTTTGGCTTCTGATCGATTATGACTCACGTGTACTAAATTAGAAAAACGACATGGCACAACTACTGATATCAACACTAACTGAAATTTAGGATGCTACAAAATTTCCTTTCCTTTCCTCACTATTTTCTGTGGCACCAAACAAAAGCTATGCGTATCAAACAACCAAATCCCAAAATGACCAAATTCATGAACAAACTTGCTGGGTCATTCGGTCAAACACTTAGAACATAGGTCATAATAGGACTGGTCACGGTTTGATTTTAGATTGCTGGGGTCTTGATCCCCAAATTTGATTACATTGCTGATAAAAAATCACGAAAATACTAAACATGTTCCAAAAATGATATACCTGGCAAATGTCACATGAAGGGAGGTTGGTGGAGAGGAGGAGCCTATGGTGTTTGCTTGCAAGCTTGTTTGCTGAATGAACTGCAATATCACATTGACCACACAGAGCAGCCTCATCTGCACAGCATATCACTGTTGCTGGACCTTTCTCACACACTTCACACTGTATCTTCATCTCCCTGCAAACACACTCCTATCTATCACTCTTCAAGATTCAGATGATACCCTCAAAAATAGAAATTTGCCAAGAGGGTTTTAAACAGGCCGTCACAGCTTGATCGATAGTGAATATGCCAAACAAGTAGGAAAATATCTCTAATCCTGTACCAGAAACTTGACAGGAGCCAAGAAAATGTTCAAGGAATCAAGAAAAATGGGTGAAATGATTTGCATTAACAAAGGGAAGAGCTGAAGTTTAAAGGCGGAGAGTTCTTCAAGTCTCTTCCGTGGTGGTAACGTAATCCCATGTTCACGTGACTCAAATTCAAGTGTTTTATAGTTTAGAGAAGTAAAGTTTTTTATGTAACTCTTGCTAATAGGTATATGTTATGTTGAAGTAGAGGTCCATATGTACGAGGTGTGAAGGGAAATAAGCCACACGTGTACAAGCATAAGAGGGAGAAGCATAAAAGGGGGTGTATAAAGGAATAGTCAAACTTAATTAATAAATTTGAGCTTCTAGTTGGGAGAACCGATATGTACAACTAGTTAATCCCACATTAAAAAAATTGTCAAACCATGTGGAGCCCGACCCGATATATACGTCTTTTCAGTGTGAGGTTCTAAGAATAAATTAGGATTTTCCTATTCTATTTTAAGTTTATTGTTAATCATCTAAGTTATTTTATTTTATTTTTGTATTTATCTCTGATATAAAGCTTATATAAAAGATTTTAAGATCTACATTATTTCTGTCATAGGATCATAGTTTAATTCTCAATAAGCTCATGCGGAAACTAGTCTTACCCACTTGTTAGTTATAGTTTTAATGAGTGGGTCGGGCAATATAATACTATTTCCTCATATATCGTTATTTAGTACATATTCATAATTCTTATATCAACAAGTGTCATAATGTCGAAGTCATGTCACAAATATCGACAAGTGTCATAACACTGAAGGTATTGAAACCATAGCGCACAAGTGCTATAGCGTCAAAGCCTTAGTGCGCATATTAACGAATGTCGACATTCGCTCATAGCGCCAAAGCCTAGTGCACATATTTACCATATCAACAAATTCAAAATAAAGTAGGGAAAACATATAACTATCTTAAATTAAGGCCTACTTCCACTTAACTACATTCATTTACATTTTTTCTCACTCAACTTGTTTTTTGTTATTGTTAAATTGTGGATGAAAATTATTTAGTTTACAGTGAAAAGACCAAAATATTTTTGGTCAAATATCTAATTTTAAAACATTTTATAGGGATGATGACTATGAGGTTTGGTTTTACCGGAAGCGGATATTCCTAAATTGTACCTGAACTAAACCAAACTCGCAGAAACTGTAAATAAACAAACACTTAAATTTATAGGCATTGAACAAAATCAAAATCCACAAAAGGGTTCATAAAAATACATTTTTAAAAAATTGTAAGTGAAAAAAAACGTAAGAAGCACATCCACAACCCCTAAAACATATTTGGTGATCACAAATTCAATAGGCACGATTTATTCATCACATGCACTTAACAGTCAATTAACGTAGAACACAATACAAATCAGTACCACAAACTCCTCAAAAGCCATTAACACATATCCATAAAAACAATTTTTATAATAAACAAAATTGAATAGAGACGAAATGAAACGAAACTAATCTAACAAGAAACAAAGATCATGTCCGAAACTAGAGGGGGTGAATCATCGTCGTCGAACTTGATGGGAGAGGACATGCTCTTGCTCTTGTCAATGCCAAGTGCCTGAACTCCGTCTTCGGTCTTTCGCGTTAAAAACTCTCGAATTCTCTCTCTCCCTCTCTAAACGAACAAGTAGATATATGGAATAATTTCATATTGGAGACGGGTTTAGAGATGAGAGATTAGAAATGGAGCCGAGATCCAAAGTAACTAGAGAATGTGGACGATCAGGTGCTTCGACAACCCCATGACAACTCTGATTCAGTAACCTCAAACCCCCAATGACATGCTTTAAAACTTAGACATTTAGCCAATGACATTTTTTTTCATTGAATGCTAACATCTTCCAACCATGTGAGAAAAAGGGTAGATGTCACCTTACTAAATCAAGTATAGTTATATTTTGGGGTAATTCCACCCACCACCCCCTAAAATATGTCAAATCTCACCCAGCACCCCCTAAATTTTTTTTTCTCACAAGCACCCCCCTAATTTGAGAATTATCTCACTTGTGGATTTTCCATCCACTCCCATCCAACTCTGTAAAAAGTTAAGCTTGAAAAGACAAAAATGCCCCTTTTAACCCTCTCTCTTTATCCTCACTCTTTCTTCCCAACCCATATGTGAGAAATACTCACACAGAGAATCAAATTGTTCTCTAAACTGACCTCTCTATTGATTGTGCCACACCAAACTCCTACTCATTGAAAATCAATTTAATTTTTGGGTTGTGTTTTGTTGTTTTTATGGTTTTGGTTTTTGGGTTGGTTGAGATCAGCAACAACTTCAATCCCTTTCTCCACAAACCCAATCCCCTCTTCTCTTACCTCTGATTGATCATTGGAGATCTTGATGGAACAAACTGGGATCAATATATGCCTTTGCACTTCCAGTTTGTTAACCACGGACACCACTAATGGAAATGGAATGGAAACAACAAGTTCCATCTCATGAATAATATATATATATATATATATATATATATATATATATATATATATATATATCAGATCTACCCATAAAATATTATTAATCACATGAATTTTGGATGATTATATTAATTATTTGCAGATTATACACAATTGAGACATATATATATATTATATGAAGCTAATTAATTGACAATATTGGAAGCAAATTGAAGAAATGGATCGAGGAGAAAAATACTCAAAGTTGCAAGATACATGGGTTTCTTTATATATATAGTAATTAATAATATTAATTTTAGTTACTTCAAAAAAATAATAATATTAATTTTAGAGATCCAAAATATATGGTTTTCTCCAAACGCCCAACCATGTACGGGGAGCACGCCTCGAGCCTCCCCAGAGCCCCGAGTCCGTCCGATCCCTCGGCTATCGCCACTGGACTCGAAAGGGATGGCCTGAGACTACTTCTTCATGGCAGATCTGTCCATCGGGTGAGAGTGGCGCCTTCGGGTCACCGCACCTCAGCCTACTCGACGAGACAGCGTCGCCGCCGACGACGACCGAACCGAGAACATAGGGCTCGTCGTCGACTTGCTCCACCGCGACGACCCCGATCCTCCGGCGAACCTCACGCTCGTCTCCGACACCGGAAAAATATCCCCTCCGTCTCATGTTCATTCCTCGGTAAGATCTGAAGGAGAAGAGAGAAGAGTGAGGGTAAACGCTTGAAAATTTAAAACAAATGTAAGGGCATTTTTGTTTTTTTAAACCTAATTTTTGACAGATTTTGACGGAAACAAATGGAAAAAACTGTATGAGATTTTTATTCATTTTAAGGGGTGTTAGTGAGACTAATGATTTTAGGGGGTGTTGGGTGAGATTTGGTCTATTTTAGGGGGTGGTATATGAAATTATCCCTTATATTTTATACAACTATACTCAACTATATCTTTGGTTTACGTGATGTCTTAAATTTTTTTTTGTTTCACTTGAGTAAACTTCGTCAAAATTTTATAACATTCCGTTAGTATTTAAAAAATAATACTATTACACCTCATTAAATATCACACAAAATAAAAATGTTGGTTTCAATGTGAAATGACACTTATATCCTCAATCTCAAATTACAATGAGGGTTTTACTGTCTTTTATAAGAACTAAAAAAAAAATGAAAGAGGTGTTGTCATTCTTGTTCCAGCGGCACCAATCGAAGAAGACAAAGGTTTAGAGTCCGGTGACGAGGATCTGATGGTTATGGCACAGCTAGTGAGTTCTTCTTCTCTAATTTATGGTCGACGGAGGGCTTCACGGTAGATCAATGAAATTATTAACGACTCCATCTATGGCATTGAAAATGGTAGTGTGCGGTGAGGAGGGATGAGGGGAAGGCCGTCACCTCGTTGTTGGAATGTCCTCAGAGGCGGTGACAGGGTGGTTGTGGAAGATGAATCAGGTTTGATGAGTCTCGAGTAGAATATGGGTCTGAGTTTTTCTTCGATTCTAACATATGAGACTCGAAGAAGAGGACAAGAATTATTAACAGAGAGATGTCTGGAAAGTGGTGATTGAATGGAGAGGAAGGAGGAAGACAGAGCACCATTTTCTAGAATTATTACTTTATAGATTTATAAAATATTTATTTAATTATTATTACTATCATTATTATGTTATAATAATTTTAAAAAAAAATTATTTTATAATTATTATAAACATTATAAAATAAATTTATAGTTATTATAAATTCTTTTTAAAGGAATTTATAAACTCTTTAATTATCAAATATTAGGGTTAAGGTTAGACAGTGAATTATTTCAAAAATTCAAAAAATCAATATTAAGTTATAATAATTAAAAAAATATATTTTATAATGATTATAAACATTATAAAATAAACTTATAGTTATTATAAATTTATAAATTCTCTTAAAAGGAATTTATAAACTCTTTAATTACCAAATATTAGGGTTAAGGTTAGACAGTGAATTATTTCAAAAATTCAAAAAAATACTAAAGTTATGATTTTTTTTTCTTTTTAAAATAAACAGGGATAATGACATCCAATTACACTTAAAATTTTAATGTTTTAACAGTTATATATATATATATATATATATATATATATATATATATATATATATGGCTGGATTGTGAGAACTAAACCTCTTTATGATAACACGAGAACTGAGTTTTTCCATTAAAAAAGTGAATATCCATTGAAAATAAGTGAATGTAAAATAAAAATTGTGATATCCAATGAAAGGGAATGTCCAGCGGAAATATGTGAATGCCCAACGGAAACACTTTGTCCATTCAAAATAAATGAATGTCCAGTGGTTCTCATATTCTCACGGCACACACACACACACACATATATATATAGAGAGAGAGAGAGAGAGAGAATTACATTCAGATACAAATCTCATACCCGCCCGAATCCATCCGAACTGTCAATCCAGCCAACTATTTTTGCGCGGTGTCTGGATGCTTGACACGTGGAAACACGGAGAAACACTCCAACGTTAAATTCTCGGGCGGTTCTGTGAGGAAAACTTTGTACCTGGAAGGCGTTAGGTGTGGATTTCTGTCAATTTGGGGTTGGTGAGATTGAGTGGATT
Source organism: Geranium rotundifolium (assembly GCA_963920655.1). Lineage (NCBI taxonomy): Eukaryota > Viridiplantae > Streptophyta > Magnoliopsida > Geraniales > Geraniaceae > Geranium > Geranium rotundifolium. The sequence goes on along the minus strand of OY987313.1, from coordinate 19,116,294 downwards.
GGACGGCTAAGATGGATTCGAACGCGTTGGCCATTTGTATTGGAGTGTGTCCATATATATATATCCAAAGCACATACAGTTGTTCCAAGACCGATCTAGTGGAAGAGATATTTCACTTCTAGAAGAATGGATCTTCGCACCACATGACATTTCAAAACCCTTAGTATACTATCAGAGTATTCTTGAGGATACAAAGTCTGTGGAGTTCAAACACTTTTTCAAAAATGATTCGTCCTCCCCCTCGTATTCCACCGTAAAAGTTCAAAAAATTCTAAGTGTAAAGGATTGGGGAGCTCCTCTTTCAACTCGCAAATCCTTCCCCTCTTCCTTCAAAATGACCATCCCTTATTGTTGCACGTACTCCTATTGGGATTACATGGATGCGTGGTACAACACATTTTACATTCAAAATTCCACATGTTCTCACTCGTGGTTGATTTACTTCAATAACAAGTCTATTGACCCAGCAAAACTTCCTAACTAGTTTGCCCAGTGGTGGAGATTCTTTGGTTCCTCAGATGAATATCTTCACACTGATGTGATGGAGCCTTTCAAAACATTTTAAAAAAACTATAATCCTACTCCCGAAGAAGCCAGGTTCCCCCCTCTGTGCCTTTTCTCTATCCATTTCTTTCTCCCTTGGGTCCTCTCTTGGACCTTTATTCGTAATCGTGACGGCTCCATCCTTATTATCCAGAGAAAGCTTCGGATAAAATGGTGGTCCGCTTTCAACATTCCTAAAACCTTGACCACAGAAGCCATCACCGACTGGATTGCAAAGTCTTGTCAAAGGGGTAGCCAAATTTCTCATGGCCAAACTCTTTTCATAGCTTAGCGTGCGAGAGCCCAAGCGTCACTCGCCGCAGCAAAAATAGAAGAAGAATGTCAAAATATCCTCCAACAAATCCTCTCCAGCATGCCCGGACCTTCAAAAGCTTCCTCAAAAGAAGAATCGGGATCCAGCGCCTCCTCATCAGCATCCATCAACCTTGCCGATGATGCCGAGGATGAAGAGGTTCAAATCTGCCAGCCCCCTTTCTTTGGAAACTCGGGGTTCTAGAAAAAATTATTATTCTACAAAATGTAATTTTATTTGTTTTCGTATTTGTATTTTGTAATTACGGTATACCCGTATCCAAAACCGGCTTGTATCCAAAACCAGATCTGAAGACTTCGTAAATAGTGAAAGTAAATCACTATTTATGATAAGTGTCGTAAACAGTGAAAAGTAAATCACTATTTATGATAAGAGATTTAGTGGGAGACATTGGTGGGAAGCATGAAGTGATTGGTGAGCCATTGGAGTCTTGAAGTCATTATGCCTAATATTCCTCCCGTGATGGAATAGAAGCTGATCTTTGGCTATAAAAAGGCACTCCATTTCAAGAAGAAAACACAACATTTTTCATGCAAGACTTTCTCTCCTTTCTAGCCTCTCATTGAATTAATTCTAAATCTTTTATTTTTCAAGCTTTCCGCTACAAAACTTTAATTTGTGTAAGTGTTATTTTATTGTTTATTTTATTGTTCTTGGTCTTATTTTCATATGAAATAAATTATATACTTATTCATATGCTTTACTCTTTATTTATTTTTCTTATATATTAATTAGATGACCGATCCTACCGCCTAATTATTGTTTATATTTATCGTCCATTTTATTTTATTTAATGCTTAATTATTAGTTCCAATTTCTTCATTTTCGTTTTAATTTTTTTATTTTAGTTTTATTTTGTTATTTTTATTGTTCTTGTTCTTATTTTATTTCAATTTACTTAATTTACTCTACGTTTATTGTTTATATGCTCATGTCTACATCCTGGTATCAGACGCATAAGAGTTGGTAAGGATTAACTGAAGTTTAAATAACTTGCATTGTAGGTTTAAATTAGGCATTTTGCATTTGTTTTGAGTCGTTTTGGGGTAGTGGTGTCGGCTGTAAGACCTAGTTTAGGCAACAAGTCCGCTAAAGCTCTACCCACTGTAGCAACACCTGCACTCACTTACTTTCCCTTCTTGCACTTGTTTAACTCAGTTTTTCAAAACTTTCTACTATGGACTCTATCTTTTGTAGGAGCTCTTCAATTTCATCTTCCTCTACTACTTCTACTAAAAACAAAAATGTTATCAGTAGTGAAGAAATCACTATTGAAGATTTTGAACAAAACTTGAACAGTTGGGATGTCCCAAAAGTTTACAAAACTCAGATCTACAAAACAAAGAGATTAAATCTCTTTAAAAATGATTTCACAATTTAAACTGAAGAAAGAGATATTCAGCTTTCAAAACCTTTTGAAAATATCACCCTATTTTCTCCAACTACTTTAAAACAACGTCAAAACAAGGGCTATCGATACATACACATCGGTTTAGTTCAAGTAACACTCAAACTCTTGACACGTGAAGGTCTCAATACTTCTGTCCTAGCCGCTTTAAGAGATGCTAAACATCTAAATTTTGACGATTCTCTATTAGGTATTATACAATAATATTTAATAAATTGGGGAAATTAATAAATTATAAAATACTAATAAAATATGAAAATTACAAAATGATACATGAACCCTTACATAATATTTGATACAAACTCGAGAATAGTCGAGGCGTGTTGGACACTTTCCTTAAAGTGTATTCGCTCTCCCTCGGGTGTTGGAATCAATGAGCGTACACCTCCCAAGATACAACAATTTTGAACTAGCACCGTACACCAAAGGTCTAGTTCCGGCGAACTTGAACTTGTGTTTTTCCTAATCACCAAATCGTATGAACTTTGAAGAGAAGAAATGTAGAAGAGGGAGAACAAGAACACATAATTCTTGATATTTGGATGATTCAAAATTGAAGAGAAAGACCATTTATTTATAGTCTCATATCTTCCACCTCTTGAATTCTAAGAGTAAATGCCCAAATTAAAGACAAAATGAAAGGTTGTAACATATACATTCAAGAGGATTAAACCACATTCAAAACTTGAAATCAACTCAATTTTATTCATTAGGTAGAATAATATGAATTTAAATCATATAATATAAATATAATTATATAATATGATCTTAAATCATATATTATCCAACATTCTCTACTAGGAACGGTGGAGTCTAGTCTTTATAGAGGACCAGTTTCATTTGATTGTTACCCAGATTTAACTATCTCTCTAAATGACAAAAATATTTTAAAATTTTTGATCCTTCAACTAAAATTACATAATTACAAGATGATCGAAAGGTCTATTCCAGTTGCTCTAATTTTTAAAATCCATTACAAAGCTATGATGACTTCTTTTCATTCAAACTACAAACATCAAGCAACCAAAGGTGAAACCCTTATTCTTGAGACAGATTTATCCAAAGCACATACAGTTGTTCCAAGACCGATTCAGTGGAGAGATGTTTCACTTCCAGAAGAATGGATCCCCAACAGGAACTTAGATCCAATAAAAGTGAATTCCTTAAAGCTATTACTGACCACTTAGTCGTGTTGATATACCCTCTACCTCCCGCAATACTGTTCCAAACATAATAGAACAAAACTCTATGTGTTCAATCATACGACAAAGAAGTCCTTCTTCAGATAGCGAGACAACTAGCAGCTCAACCGAAGTTCCAAAATCTCGCTCTCATATACTTCAAATAACATTAGTTCCCAAAGTAGACTATGAAAACGATCTTAGATCCCAACCTCATACCCTTGTCCAACCAAACTATAAGGCCTCATCCATTTATGAATGGAATCTTGATGGCATGTCTGAATATAGTATCCTCAACCTTCTCCAGCAAATGAATATGTCGTCAAACGCCTACAAAACTCAACAAGGAACCTCAGACAAAACAGTTGCTGAACTTCTTATGGCTGGATTTTCGGGGCAACTCAAAGGATGGTGGGATAATTACCTAACCCCCGAACAACACTTCGAAATCCTTAATAGTATCCAAACAGATGACAATGGTGGACCAATACTTAACAACCTAGGGGAACCTATCCAAGATGTTGTTTCCACCCTAATTCTTACAATATCTCTAAACTTCATCGGTGATTCCTCATACCTCAACGATAAAAATGCGGATTTATTGTCAAATCTCCAAGTTAAGAAACTAGGAGACTTCCAATGGTATAAGTCTATCTTTCTCTCTAGAGTCATGCTTTGGGAAGACTCTAACCAACCTTTTTGGAAAGAAAAGTTTCTGGCTGAACTTCCTACCCTCTTAGGAGAAAAGGTTAGGAACAAAATTAGAGAAAATTACGGTAGCCATATCATACCCTATGACCAGCTTACCTATGGAGAACTAATTAGTACTTCTCAAAAACAGGGTCTCCAGAATTTCCAAGACCTTAAACTCCAAAAACACCTTAAGTGGGAATTGTAAGAATCTAAAAAAGAAGTAGGATCTTTCTGTAGGCAATTTGATTCCTTTATGACTAAACCAAAACATTGTGTTGGAGATTGTAGTAAGAAACCAACACGCCCTAAACCATTAAGAAGTACCAAAAACCTTACAGAAAACATTCCTTCGAAAAACCGACCTACTATGAAAAAACCTTTTAGGAAAAATTATAGAAGACATGAGAAACAATCTGAGACTCCAAAACCCTCTTCAAAAGATGTCACGTGCTATTGATGCGGCAGGAAAGGCCATATCTCAAGATTCTGTAGAGTATCAAAGAAAATCCGAGAACTTGATGCTGAAGAAGATATCAAAGAAAAAATCTCAGCCCTTCTTTTGGAAATCTCAGATGCCGAAGATGGCTCTACTTCGCCCCCTAGAGACATGGGTCTGGGCCTTGATGAAATCATAACCAGTTCCTCAGACGCAGAGTCTGATAAAGGTGACTCCATTTGCGTGCTTACAAGTGACCAATCTATAATCTTGGATATGATCAGTCATATTGACGACCCTGTCCTTCAAAAACAATACCTCGAGCAACTTAAAACATCCTTGATAGATGAACCTCCTGCTACCACCCAAAATCGAACTCATATTTCTTCCAGCCCAAATCTTTATGATCTTACTTCTATCCTTAACAAGAGAAAAAAGGTCCTTAACCCCAAAGCGACCATCAACGATCTCCAGACCAAAATAAAAACCATAAAGATCGAGATCAAACAATTAAAAGACAAACAAAAAGAAGATTCTGAAAAAAATCAACTTCTTATCTCTCACCTTCAAAGCCAGGCCAGCGACGAGGAAAACGATGAGCCCTCTGTTCTCGAAAATTTACGATATGCTCCTCAGGATTTCCTTTATATTCTCAAAGAAGTAACTTCACGAAAATATTTTATAAAAATTACTCTTGTTTTCCCTGATAATTCTCAAATCAATACTATTGCTCTTTTTGATACTGGAGCTGACCAAAATGTTATAAAACATGGTATTGTGCCTCTTTGCTTCTAACAAGAGACAAAAGAAAGTTTGCACACTGCTAGCAATTCTAAGCTTAGAATTGTTGGAAAAACCCAAGCAGGTATTTTTAATAATGATTTCCTTCTGAAAATCCTGTTTCTTATGTGTCCAGACATCCATCATACGGTAATCTTGGGAACACCATTTATCAACATGGTAACTCCTTATCAAGTTGATTTTGAAGGGATTAATTCTAAAACTAAATATTCAAAATTGCTTTTTCCTTTTCTTGAAAAACCAAGGACTAAGAGTCTTAATGTTATAAAGGCCGAGACCATTTATAACAATGAGATAAATGTTCTTATTGCTGGAAAACAATCAAATGTTTTACATCTTAAGAATGAAGTCCAATATAAAAAGATTGAACAATATTTAGATACTAGCTCAGCCAAACAAAAAATCTCCGAGTTTCAAAATCTTTTTGAAAAACAAGTTTGCTCCGATCTACCAAATGCTTTCTGGAATAGGAAATAACACATGGTGGATCTTCCTTATGAACCTGATTTCAATGACAAACTAATTCCTACAAAGGCTCGTCCCATGCAGATGAATGCTGACATGGAACGATTCTGTAGAGAATAAATTCAAGACCTTGAAAATAAGGGATTAATTACAAAATCCAGATCTCCTTGGTCTTGTGCTGCCTTTTATGTTAACAAGGCATCTGAAATAGAACGTGGCACTCCTTGGTTAGTAATCAATTACAAACCTTTGAATGCGGCCCTGAAATAGATTCGTTATTCGATTTCAAACAAAAAAGATTTACTACAAAAACTACACTCATCTTTTGTTTTTTCCAAATTCGATTTAAAATTAGGATTCTGGCAAATACAAATTGATCCTAAAGACAGATATATATACACACACATTCAGGTGCGAACCAGGAGGCTGGTGCGAACTTGGTATTTCCATTATTATGATATGTATTTCCATGACATCGGGAGAGGGGTATTTCCATTGTGTAACAAGGGGATAAGTATTTTTTTATACCCAATCAGTGAACCATGTTGGGGAAATGGTGTAACGGGGTCCCCGGAGTGTAACGGGGGTCCCCAGGTTGGTTCGCACCGGTTCACACAAGATCACGCATCTATATATATACACACACAGTTTAGTTTTGATCTATAGCTTATATAAAATGTTATATTCTATTGTAATTAAAACATCAAGAATATCTTTAGTATTGAAAGAATGCTAAAAATTCAAACATCAACTACACCACCTATTTTTATACTATAACTCAATGGAAAGACAATTTCATCTATGTTACAAAAATCTGCAAATAAACAAACACTTAAATTTTAGGTATCGAACAAAATCAAAATCCACAAAAACGGGTTCATAGAAACGCAATTTTTAACTTAAAGTATAATACAAACTCAGAATCACACCACAACCCTTAAAAACATATTCGGTAATCACAAATCTAATAGGCACACAATCTGACAAAACACAACATAATTTCCATAAAAATGAGATTCAGAACAGAGCATGGAATGATTAGTTCAATACATGAACTGTACAGTCAATTAATGTAAAACACAGTACAAATTAATACCACAAACTCCTAAAAAACCAGTATCACATATCCATAAAGACAAACTTTATGATAAACAAAATCAAATAGAAAGGAAACGAAACTAAATGTAACAAGAAACAAAGCTTAGGTCCAAAACTAGAGGAGATGAATGGTCTTCGTCCCACTTCATGGGAGAGGACGTGTCTCTCCTTCTTGTTGCCGCCGCGTGCCTGAGCTCCGCCGTCTGTTGTTTCGTGTTGAAAACTCTCTCTCTCTCTTTGAACGAACAAGCAGAAATTCTAGAATAATTTCATGTTGGAGTCGGGTTTAGAGATGAGAGATGAGAAATTGAGCAGAGATCTAAGGTAACTGGAGAATGGGCGATAAGGTGCTCCGGCAAAACCATGACAACTTTGGTTGATGTCACTTTACTATATTAAGTATAGCCGAATTTTCCATAACCATACTTAAATATATTTTTGCTTTATGTGGTACCCTAATTATTTTTTTTGTTTAACTTGAGTAAACTCCCTCAAAATTTTATAATACTGATCAATTGATATTTAAACAAAATGATAATATTACACCTCATTAAATATATCACAAAATAAAAAATGTTGGTTTAGTGTGAAATGACAATTAAAATAAATGTGTTATTGTCTTTTCAAACAATAAATAATAATAAAATTGAAAAAGGTGCTACCATTTTTGTTCCAACGACACCAATCGGAGAAGACGAAGGTTTATAATGTCATCAATCCATTTTACAGTTTAAAGCTCCATCGACGAATGGGAATAGGATCTGATGGTTATGGCATAAATAGTGAGTTCATCCACTCTAATTCATGGTCGACGGAGGGCTTTACCAGAGGATCTACAAAATCATTAAGAACTCCGTCTATGGCATTGAAAATGGTAGTGGGGATTGAGGGAAAGGTGATCTCCTTGTTACTGGAATCATCTTCGGATACGGTGACGGGGTGGCGTGGAAGATGAATAGGGATGGCAAAAAAATTTGAACCCGATCAACCCGCCCCGTTCGGAATGGGCGAAACCCGATGTTTTGTGGGTTTGAGTCGGGTTCGGGTTTTATGAACAGGTTTTTGAGCGGATGCAGGTTGACTTATACCCGATCCGATTTCGACATGCACCCGTATGAATTTAAAATAATAAATATGGAGGAGGGTGGTGACAGACGCTTAGCTAGAGCTTTCGGTTGTGTGGTCGGGCAGCTTCTCCTACCTTATTTGGGTTTCAGCTTGGGGGCAGATTACCAACGGGTGGTGACTTGGGAGCCGATTGTGGCCAAGTTCAGGACCTGATTAGCTCTGTGGCAGGCGACCACACTCTCTTTTGGAGGACGGATCACGCTGATTAAGGCGGCTCTTTCGAGCTTGCCTATTTTCTACATGTCTCTCTTCCGGGCTCCCAGGACTACTACTGCTGTGATGGAGTCCATTATAAGGAGGTTCCTGTGGAGAGGCAAAGGTGGACGCCGGGAGTTTACGAAGGTTAGGTGGGAGCGTGTCTGTAGGCCGATCAGACAGGGAGGCTTGGGCATCCGTCGCCTTCAGGAGGTCAATAGCGCTCTGCTGTTGAAATGGTGGTGGCGATTCGCAACAGAGCCGAATCCATTGTGGAGGAGGATTCTGTGTGCGAAATATGGATGGGACAGGTCGTCTTGGGACGTTTCTTCGCTACCTTTCTCTGGTCACTCAGGGTCGAGGGCTTTGCGGGATATTCTTGGTCTCTCGTCTCATCAGGCTTTTCCTAGGATTTTTGGGTCTAGATGTGTCCGTTGGAGACTTGAAGATGGCAGACAGACCATATTCTGGGATGATAGCTGGTTGGGAGATTTTTGCTTGAGATTCAGATTTCACAGATAATACAGACGTGTGAGTCATCCGGGCCATTCAGTTCACGATGCATGGGTTCTTGAGGGATGGTCTATTCCTTTTCGTGGTGTGCTGCCAACCAGAACAAGGTTAGAGTTTGCAGAGCTACTTACGGTACTTGGCACGGTCAGACCGACAGATGGGATTCGTGATCAGATCTGGTGGACATCTGATAGGAGAGGATACACTGCGAGTAGGGACTACCACATGTTGTTGGGGACAGATCAGGCAGTTCCGGTAGACTGGGCTCCGAGGCTGTGGGATGCACCAGTTCCCCCAAACTTCAGGAGTTTTGGTTGGCTGATTCTTCAGGGCAGTTTACCGACTAGAGGCGCTCTTGCTTTTAGGGGGGTCATCCCGATTGGTCATCGCATGTGTGCTCTGTGCGGTAGGAGGGATGAGACTTCAGAGCATCTTATGCTCTCCTGCAGGTGGACTAGGAGATTCTGGAGAGAGATTCACAGATGGTGGGGTATCCAGCTTCCTTCTACTCAGACAGTTCACGATCTCTTCATGGGGTGGAGAGCTAGAGTCGCAGACAGAGAAGCGAGGAGGCTTGGAGCAGACTCGTCACGATGGGTTTCTGGTACATCTGGGTCACAAGGAACGGCAGGATCTTTAGAGATGAGGAGCGATCACCTGGAGAGACCCTCAGATTACTTCAGATGCGTTCTTATACTCTGGTGCAGGCAGACGAGGGACGAGACATCCAGTCTTGGACAGGGGAGCGCGCATTAACCGCCTGGTGCGCGAACCCGAGGTTGGTACTCCAGTCTATTCTTTCTTAGCTTTTCTCTTTTTGGGCTGTTTTTTGGGGCTCTGTTTTTCCCTTTTTTGGGTTTGGGGCGCAGTTTTCCCCTACTTTGTTCATTTGTACTTTACTCTTGCCATTTATATTATTTATTATTGCTGATAAAAAAAATTATATATATAATTTACATTCTTGTTAATTTTTTTAACAAAAATTGAAAAAACTAAATTTTAATTACCAACTCACTAAAAAAACTTAAATTAATACAGTATAACATATATTTATATTAACTTTTGTACTTATATTGTAGAACAAATTTTTTAATTGAATCAATATTTGAATCTTAGGATTAGGTTTTGGGTTACAAATAAAACTCGTATCCTACGGTTTTTTGCGGGTCGAGCACCCGCTCAGGATGAGCAAGTTTTTGCGGGTCGGGCACCCGCTCACGGTGAATGGGTTCGGGTTCGGGTGCGGGTTTGGCTAAACCCGACACAAACCCGGCTCGTTGCCATTCCTAAAGATGAATGATGTTTAGCGAGTTATATATTTTAGGCAAATTGTATCAAGATTTGGGTTCGACTACGTTATGATAAAGCAAAACAACGCCAAACTTGTGATTCTTAATATTATTGTATCATTAATGGGCTTCCACTGGAGAGAGTGGCCCAACATAAGTTGAAATTAAAAATGAGATACCGTAGCGTAACGCGTGACTCGAACCCAAAATCTTTGTACACAAGTTCAACTGTTTAATCAATTGGTTAAGCAAGTGTTAGGTATGTCTTTTTCCTTAAATTTCGTTATGAAACTCAAGTTGTCGAATTAATTAGGGCTTGGGATTGAACAAATCTGAAACAAACAAATTGGTAGATCCAAAAGGGAGCATCCCATGTGTGGCGTTAGCAAGAACTTGTGGTTACTCAGTTTCTGCTAGAAATGGTTTTAAGAGATTGTTGGTGTCATGTGTAGTTGTTGTTTGCTGGCTATGGTTGGAGAAATTGATTGCACATATCCATTTCAACTTAGAATTCTGATTTGATTCAGTGATACATCACCATTACTAGTATTACACTTCATCTATCCCTCAATTTAGGTATTTTAGATAAAGACTCAACAGGGACAATCAAACAGGGGAATCAATGTTGGTTTCAACCCCTATGTATGTGGTCATTGTTGATTCTTTTCAGACAAGAGAATCAATGTTAGTTTCAACCTCAGCCCCTGTATATGTTGTCATTATTGATTAATAAAATACAGAACACAAAGGTGAAAATGCTGTTTAACCACTAGTAAAGTATTTGAATTATAGTCATGTTAACTCAGATTCAAATTTTAGCGTGATACTATCTCATACGGGGTGTAAACGAGCCGAGCCAAGCCTTATTTTGGTATAGCTCGGCTCGGCTCATAAAAAAAGTGTTCGGCGCGAGCTCGGCTCGTGCTCGAACGAGTTTATACAACTAAGTTCGAGTTCAGCTCAAAATAAAATAGACGAGCTCGAGCTCGAGCTCGGCTTGATTTGGCTCGCTTAAATTTAAATACAAATATTAGATATAACGAGCCCGAACCGAATATTTAATGAGTCGAGCTCGAGCGGCTCGTTAAAATCTCGACTCGTTTACAAGCCTATTATCTCATATTTATTTTATCTTCCAAATTCTATTATATAAAGTGACGTCTCGAAAACTTTTATTACATTATTTATTGAACATATGGGTCAAAATTGATAAATGGCCAAAAGTTGATAATTGTATTAACTAGTGAATGGGTCAATTTGAGCCATGATTTTGGAACATTTGGACTCAGCCTAGAATGATGTGAAATATTAGAAGTGGATGAACTTCTCAAATGGTTTATATACTATCACACTCCTCCATACTTTACCAAGGAAAGCCTTCATATACATTAAAGCCCACCTCTGACCCAAAAAACTAGTTTTTCCTGATCCACCATGAGATCTGTGCAAACCTAACTCTCATACCACTTGTTGAGGAGAACTTGGGCTTTTACCAAGAAAAGCTTACATACACATTGGAGCCCACCACTTAAAAAGACTAGTCTAGTAAGTCTTGAGTCTAATGAATATATAAACTCTCTTTATACTTCGTACACATTTGATGTGAGGCCTGAACTTACATGTAAAATTCCTAACAACTGGAATCCGAAGACGCTGCTCCATCACTTGGTTTAATTGATATTCAGTAGAATTTTAAAAGCATTGTAACTAATTACTTAGTATTCTTATGTATGAGGTTACTTTATACATAATTAACTGTGCGTTGTAAATGAAGATTTGAAAGCAATACAAAACAAGAGAAGAAAGAGAATAACAACAACATGAACACAGAGAAACAATGGAGCAACAACTCATATCTATTTATTCACTCTCTGCTCCCTTACAACTTTCCTTATTCACCATTCTTTCATTCGTTTCTTTCTTATTATCTCTATTAGTAATGGTACAGAAGCCAACATGTTATATATATAGAGTATATATGGCGGTAGAAGAGAAGCTGAGTGAAAAGTTTGTAAGTGGTCGCCTCACAAAAGCCAACGCGTGTGGCTTATTTACAACACTCTCCCTTGGACACCACTTATAAATAATTGCATTTGATTTTACAAGAAAAAATCCAATGGAATAAAAATGGAGTAAAGAAGTAATTAAGGTAGTGGTTGACGTGCATGAAGCTGCCTCGTTAAAAAAAATTTCAGGAAAACTCAGTGGGACAAAACTTGAATAAGAGAAAAAGAGTGCAGCGCACATATGTCCAAAATGTGTTCAACTTTATAATTATCGTTCCTCTTGATCGATGCTCCCCCTAATCATTGATCCCTCTGATCGACGCTCCTCTTGATCGATGCTCCCCCTGATATCTGACAAGTTTACTTTGATTTGCTTACATGGTCGAGTTGATGTCTTGCATAAGGTTCTCAGTAGATGTCGAATTTTATCAAATAAATCTGCAGGATTTTCACTTAGAAAATACTTTCTTGATATCGATATCATAGCTCTTCTGGAGTTTGTATTATAAATCACTTTTAGTGCGCACATTCTTAATTCTATCTCATTTGAATGTATTCTCGTACAAGTTGTATCACATCTATCTTCGAGTAGTGCAAAAATTTTGAATGAGTGGAGGAGTGCGCAATCAAAGTTTGTTTTGTAGAGCGACAAGATACCGTTGTCTCATTACACATAATTACGTACTTTGTCTGGGAGCGAGGTTATGAGGATCTTGAAAATATATTCTTTTTCTCATTGCTTCAGGCAATATAACTCATTCTGGAAGTCTCATACAATTGACGGTATGAGTAACTATACAAACAAGTACTTACTATATTCATCAAATACATATATAGTTCTTCAGGAACTGTTAAACTTAATAAGTATATGACATTATTATAATAATCAAAGATAAAAGTGTTTTATCAAATCGACTTCAGGTCGTTGAGAAAATATCTTAGGCTGCAAGTTTTATATTATATTAATCGATTTTTTAGTTCGTTTATTCGCTAATAACCATTTGTATTTGACTGGTTGTACACCATATGGTGTTTGATTTATGAGGTCAAATACTTGGTGTTCTACGGGAACGATTGTTCGACAAGAACTGAATGTTCTATAATCCAATGGTTTTTTAGGAATCAATAATTTTCCTTTGAATCACAAGTTTTTCAAGAACTAGTAGTTATTCTGAAACTATTTATCTATTCACCTGATTCTTTTATTTATGAATAACAAAATATTTTACTCATATCTGCCTCTTATGCTTCTCGGGAATAGTACATGAATTTGTTGCTTTTTTTGCATTATCATCATAACTTTAATTCTCACACGCGTGTCTCACAAAATGCTTCAGGTAATACAACTTCTTCAGGAGGTCTGATATAAATATTATTGTCTAACATATCATATAAATAAGCAACGACAACGTCCATCAGATACATACACGGTTTTTCAAAAACTGCTAAATTGATCGATCGAGTATCTGAAAGAAGATAGTGCTACAACACTTATATGACACAACTAATACGTAAATGTAATATATCAAATTGTATATGAGAATATTAATGATATGTAAACTATAATCAAGGCAAATAGAATGTGATCAGAGAAATGTGCTCTTAACTTGGTAATATATGCCAACAGTTTAGCAAACTACAATATTATGAGTTGGAAATAAACAAATACGTGACAAATAGAGTCACATATATGTTTCTCTGAGTTCTTTGCAAGAATTATAAAAATTCAATACTAACCTTGGCTTGCGAGGGTTGAACCACAAATTTTCCTTGTGAAAAAACGGTACAAATTTTATTGGACAATAAAATCTTCTAAATTTTCAATAAATGTTCACATAAGTTTTGAATAATCCTAAGCATAATTGTTGATCAAAGACGATTATGAAAAATCACAAATACTTGAGATAAAAAACTTCAAATTTGATATTGCGTAGGTCTCGACTATTCATCGCATGCTTTTCACCATATCATTTAATATCTCAATATGATATCCATTTCGGCGGATATACCAAGGTTAGATATGAGAAATATTGATTTTGGGATCCACACTGAAAACCAATGTTTGTATCTATCATGCAGAAATTTTTTGAATTTCAAGATCTAAATAAATTTTCATCGAGCTCGATTTTACACATTTGACAATTATTTTTATAATATTCAGAACTTCTAGTTCTGATAAACTTTCATATATTGATATCACGTGATTCGATATATCGATTTATATTTTCATTCAGAATATCATAACTTCAGGTTTTGTAAATTTCATAAAATTCGGGTCATGTAAATTTTCATAAATGTACACTGAATCGGAACTTCAAGTTTTGTATATTATATGAACTCTGAATCATATAAATTTCAATAATGCACATTGAGTCAGAACTTCGAGTTTTGTGTATTTTAAATTATATGAACAGCTGGTCATATAAATTTCAATAATTAGATGAAGGTATTAAATACAGGATCACACTTTGAGCATCGATGGAGGTATAACCTACCGATGGAGGTATAACCTACAGTATAATCACATTATTAGCATATTCACATGATATAAATAACAATTAAATAAATATAAAACCACACTGTAAGTATATCGGTTGGTATAATCACGCTGTTGATATACCTCGGGGTCTAACTAACACGTAAATAAATAAATTAACGGAATAAATAAAAACTTTAGGCTTCGGGCCTTGGTCTTTGGGAACTCCTGGTCCCGAGATGCATCAATCTCTCGTCTTTTGGCTTCTAACTTAAAGACACGTTAACTTAATTGTGTGCAACACAATCAATTGTATAAAGATCTCGTTTGTTGAATTGTATACAAACTTCAGGTTCATAATTATATACTATAATACAAAATTTTAATTAAAATATGGATGCTTTTGTTATTTGCTTCTTCGCCTCTTTGATATAATTTACTAAAATCATAAGATATAAAAATAGAAGCAAAATAAAGCATTTTTCCTTCTTTGCTATATGCAGCAAGATTATCGAATCATCATAATAAGTGAATCAAAATTTTGATACAAAACAAATATACATAAAATAACTAAACTCGTAGTATATAAATAAAAGTTAGTTCGGCAGAGCCTTGTGCTAACAACCTTTGTTGTAAACCAAAATTTGAAAGCAAAACAAAACAAGAGAAGAAAGAGAATAACAACAGCGTAAACACAGAGAGGAACAACGGAGCAACAGCTTACAACTCTCCTTATTCACCATTATTTCATTCGTTTCTTTCTTATCATCTCTATTAGTAATGGTAGAGAAGCCAACATGCTATGTGGCGACACCAAACAAAAGCCAGCACGTGTGGCTTATTTACAGCACTGTATATGTTATTTTTAAGTTCAATGTTAAATCTTATATTTTTTAAGTGTTTTCTTCCGTGTATAACAAACAACTCATGGTAAAATGGGCCACATAGTCATATATATATATATGATGCCCATAAGCATGAATCGACCTAGTTTTGATATCACGAGTTTTTAAATCATATCATATAGATATAGATATGATCAGACTCTACAACTAAAAAAAAGAAAGTTTTTTAAAATAGATTTTTGACGTATAATTCATTTGAACGTGGCAAATTACATGTATATATAAGTCGGGTATGTATAAATGTTCAGCCGTTGAGCCATGGCGAAAAGCATGTTATTACTCTGGATCGTATGCCAAAGCCAAAGCCAAAGCGGAGCCTTGTCATAGTCATTGGAAGCCTGGGCCTGCACATGAGGCGGTGGTGAAGGTCGGACGCGATCCTCTTGAGCTTGTCCTTGAAGGTGCAGCTGAGTTTGTCCTCGGAGAAGTGGTAGCTCGCCAGGAACTCCCGCCTCGCGTGCCAGTATTCCTTGCTCTGGCGGCTCCCTCCGTACTGATCGTGCCACTCATCACTCACCTGAAACACCACCACCGGGCGGATCCTCGAGTTAGGCATTCTTATTGTTGTTGTTGTTTTGGAGAAGTTTAATTATGCACATTTATATGACTCGTGTTAGGTTTGGTGAAGAGAGGGTGAGCCACAGTGTAAGTGTGTTAGAATTTGGTTGGTGGGTTTGTTGCACCCAAGATGCTGACTAAAACACAACCTCTGTGCTCAACAGTCTCTGTTGGGTTTGAGGTTGAATCTATCTTGACCTGAAAGCAGAGGAAATGCCACTCTACTTACATTGATGCACCTAAGCAATAGGGTTGTTAGGAATGTAGATTTATATATATATATATATATATATATATATATATAGGGTATAAATCAGGTGAGAACCTCCATCCAATTTTAGAACCTGAGAATAAGTCCCAACCGTTCGATCTTGCTTGATGAAATAATTGAATTTTTTGGCCCAAATAATCTCATTGAGGATACAATCGTCATTATACATAGTTGACATATATAACATCTATTGATTAATTACTTTCCTTTTTATCTGTAAAATAATATTCATTAAGTACTTCCTTTTCATTTTTTTCTATCTTTTTTATTTCTACGAATAATATATATTAATTACTTCCCTTTTTTACTTTTTTCCTTATCCCTTTTTATTTTTGTTGAATAATATATGGAAAAACTTTTTTTTCAGATATGGACATAGTTCACTCACAAACGGACAGTTATAATAATCGGACATGTGTGACTATGTTTTTTACATAATTTGCAGTAGGACATACATATTCTGGTGTGGATATAGTTCACTTCTCGATGGACAATATTAAAGACTTGAGTAATAAGCATTAACCCTATTTTCATAATACTTGTTAGGACATACATGTTATGCTATGGACATACATGTTCTGGTGTTTTCCATTATCTTCTAGTGGACAAACTTCGTTATGGTATGGATGTAGTTCACTTACAAACAAACATTTATATTAATCAGACATGTATATCCACACCAGGATATACATAACTTGTGGTAGGATATATATGTTCTCGTGTGGACATAGTTCACTTCTCGACGGACAATATTAACAACTTTAGTGGTAAGTATGGATCATATTTTTCATAATCTTTGTTAGAACATACACAGTCTATTATGGACATAGTTCAATTCGGGTTGGACAGTATTGCTACTCGTAATTGTAATGCGGGACCATATTTTGTTTATTATTAATTTAGAGGACATTTCATAATTTGTGTTGGACATTATTCACTTAGATTCGGACAAAAGTAATAATCATTATATATATTCGTAAAGATTAAATTTAGGAATATAATTTAAAAATAAATTATATCATACATGTAGAAATCTAATTTTAGAAATAAATTAAAAAGATTTAGTTAACTTTATTAACTATATTTGATCCTACATGTATTTAGATTTGGTTACTACAAATAAATATTTTGTATTCCCAAACTAATCCTCATTGAATATATATGTCATTTTTTCCTTATTTAAACGCATGAATCCCTGACGTTGGATGAATAAAAATCAGATGGTCATGGTCTATTCTCAGGTTCTAACATAATTATAGGTTCTCAGCCGAATGTATCCCTGTATATATATATATATATATATATATATACTTTTTCATTCTTATATTAAACCGGACTTTACAGTTAATACGATTCACATATTACTAATGCAATCCGACTCGATTGTTAAATTATATAATACCATAGCTGGCCGATTTGAACATATGATCTGGTCTATTTGGGCATCTGATTGTGAGCTTCACAGTGCTTCTAAACGTCCCAACTAATCAAACTAGTCTCTAATAATCCCTTATTAATCCTTGATGAGTTTGATAATTCAATTAATTCCTTATTAGTCCCCAAATGCTTTATCCGTCCGACTAGCTCCTAACGTTTTTAAGAACACCGTCTCCGACACATATACTCCACAACTAAGAGTGAATTTGTTGAACATTATTGGGCATATGTTATCATAAAATGGCATTCATGTCTCAAACCTCTCTTCACTTCAAAACTATAGCTTTTAATGGGAGATGACATACTTGCATACAGGCTGAAGCATGACATCAAATCTAATCAATAACTTGACTTTATTAATGAAAAATACTATTAACAATATAGTTTTACACAGTGAAATGACACTGGAGTGAATATGTACTCAATTCAAACAATAAACAAAAGGTTAAAATTGCAGAATTGGTTGTTACTGTGAATGAATCTGACTTCCTGTAATGATCTAATAACTTGATTGAAAATGTTTTACAATCAAATTTACTATGCGGGCTGTAATGTTGAGTGCCTGGCATGACTTGTACTCGACAGATGCGACAGGAAATTCTGAAACAACTGCAATAGGCTTCTGCAGAGGCAAGGGAACAATTTTGAACACAAATGTCTGCTTCTTCTGAAATAAGTGCAAAGTTGCAACAATTTCAGAGAGTGAACGAATCAATGAAGCAACAATATAACTCATGCAAAAAATGAAGGAAGAGAGTAATGCGAAAATAATTATTAAGTGGCAATGGCATTCATAGTCCAAAATATCAAAGATTAGAAGAGAAAAATGTGTAAGGTATAATTCAACTACAATGTAAAGCAACTTAAACAAAAAAATCACATCCGATACAATTACTAAAATCTGAAGAATAGATGGTTTTCCATGTTCAACTAATCAGACTCCATTGCAGCCTATAAAACTGTGATTTGCCTTTTCAGGATAATGTAAATAATTGCATGACTATTGTATAGACATATTTTAGACATTTAAGTGATTATAAATCCCTATATCGCAATTTTAATGAACAATGGTAATGGCAGGTTAGTGATTGGAATTTGTCATCTCCTACTTATTATACCCTGTATCACAAAGGTATGTAAATCGTCACCAAGCTTGATTTTTCATGCACACTAAAAATGTCTACGCTTCCCATAATAAAAGTAGAAAATTCACGACATACCATTACTTTATGTCCTTGTCACTGTTTTCATGATCCACAATCTCACTGACTTGTGTTGTACAAATGGACGAGTCATTATCTTTATGATCAACAATCCCATTGCCGTGTGTTGAACCAGAAGATGAGTAACTGCTTTTATGATCAAGAATCCCATTCACATGTGTTGACCCAGACGGCGAGTTACTTTCTTTTGCCCCTGAATGAAGAAGCTGTGAAAAGCCCTGCCCAATTGACTTCCATAAACCTGTGCGCGGAGTAACACCGACATTCCCAGCTGAAGGTGGTGGAATTGGACTGGCAGAAGTAGGGTTCAGCTCAGAAAACCTAATAGCTCCTAGAAGTCGTTCTGGAAGCTCAGATTCAGTTCGGCCCTCAATAACAAAAGCTAGGTCCACTGTCAGCGTTGTAATGTAACCAAATGCAAGATGAACTATCGCACTTGCAACCATTGAAGAACCGATGTCCAAATCTACTTCTAAGAAATTCTCGGTAACATAATATTTACAGGCAAGGGCACGCCCAATCAAGCAAATTGCTTGCTCTCCAACTGCTTTTCGTACAATCCAAGGGCCCTTGACAATGTTGGCAATTAACTTCAGCCTTGAATTCCTGAACTCGTCATCACCCTTCAAGAACTGGTCCATCAATGAACCCTCGGGAATAGGGTCCATTGCTACAAAATAAGCTACTGCACTGTAATTGTCCTTGCCCGGGACTTGTATATTGAAAGCCCAAACAAAAGGCTTATCATCAGTAGGGAACTCATCATAAATAGCATTCCTCACACGATTATTCGGATGGTTAAATACCTCCCCAATCTTTGCAGAGCCTTTTATCCAATCAAACCCAAGAGGCTTTAAGAGAAAATCACCGCCGGGAACTTTAACCTTGTTTGATATGTATTCTGGACCCCTAACCATAAACTTGCTCCCATGCGGGGTCGACCAGCCATTTGGGCAGTTGTCGGATTCAAGAAGAGGAACAGATCCTTCGGCTTTAATTCTCTCCATCCATTCAGGCTCATTTCCCTTACCAGAGCTCGCCATATAATGTCCTGTTATGATAGCAATCTAGCGGTTAGCCATATTGCAACAAAGGGAAGCCTAACACTACCTACATGCAAAACTATACTCCTTCGTCCCAAAATGAGTGTCCTACCTCCTTAAACTGGATATCCAGAAATGAGTGTTCACACACTTTTATAGGAAGTTAAACATGTATGAAATAGCAGTACTATCCTTTGTATAAGTCGGTAATAACCACACATATGATGTTAGTACATGGGAGGACATGAGCGAATAACTCGACTAGTTTTTTGCAATAAGCCATACATACAGTACACTCATTTTAGGGTGGAAGGAGTTTCAAAAGAAAAAAAAAGTTAAAAGTTAAGATTGAGTTGCTGAAGTTGTAATATGTGTATTGACCCTTGTGCATAGGTCTGGGTTGTTTTCAGCTACAGTTATCTCTGGGTTCAGTGCATATACAAAATCAAGAAGTTAACCGCTTAATTAGATCATTGCGCAAAATGTCATAAGTAATTGAAAAATTCCCAATACAGGCCTTCAAGAGAGTCATCCATCAAGTAACCAATCATTTTGATCTGAAAATAGGCGACTTGTCATTTCAGAGACAAGATCATTGTCAGGATAAAAATACCAAACACCACAAAAGACATCCTTACATAAGCAAAACAAATTCCAAGTTTATTTAGAAGGAAATGCAGAACCATTCATGAAAAACTACAGAAATATTAACAATCCCATGTGATAAGCATCATTGGCAGTAAAACCAAAAATAGATTATTAAATGAAAAAAAAGACTCAAAATATCTATCCCTCTTTTCTAATTATTTTAGAGAAATCAACCCATATAAAAGTTTCGATTTTGATCATATGGGTTGCTGAAACTCTCATTTCCCAGAAGCAAGAATTTGATAAGTGTCCCATAAATCAACAAAAGCACACAAAATAATCACAACCCAAAACCCTGATAACCAAAGTACAGAATTCCCAGATAAATAATAGTAAAATCAAAGACTCAGAGTAGCTAAAAATCACAACTTTATCTGGGTTTTTGATGTTTCTACAAATCCTAAGCAAAAAAAGAAGTGAAAACCGATTCTAGCAATTCTGAAATGAAGAACGTAAAGACGAGAAGCAACCCTAACCTTGACCCTGGAGAAGGTTAATGAGCAGTCACAAGTTACGCGAAAACCTTAATTACAGCGAATAAGGAAGCAACAGATTATAATTTCTGTTGAACTTCCTACTGTACGCCGGAGAAGCTTCGTGTTCGTGATGACTGATAAGCTTTTCTCGTGAAAAGCTCTTGGCTTTAAATTTTTCTATTTTTCTGAAAGATAGAAACTCCTTTTTAATTAATTTTTATTCTTTTCTCCGCCTTGAAGCAACCAGCAATCAGTACCGTTAAATTCCCTCCCTCCTTTTTTATTCTTGGTAATTGAATTGGTGAATGAAACAGCTTTTGTTATACTTGTATATATTCATCCATGACTCATCGTATAGTCTCATTTAAACTCAATTTTTATTTTCTATCTTCAATAGAACATCTCACTGATTAAACATCTCATTGTTTGCAGTGAGTTCGAGAATTTGATATTTTGGTTTCTATAATGATGTTAATGAATTTTTCTATGGGTATTGACGAGTGATTTTGCTCTGGCATGTGCATAATCAAGTTTCTCTCTACTCCACTAAATGTGATTGATGGTTATGTTATGTTAGTTTTGGGTCTTGCATTTTGTTGTTATTTTATGGGTAAATTCCACGATACCCCCTTAACTATACGCGTGTCTCACATGAACCCCTTAACTATAAAATCAATCTGTAAAATGCATTAACTATCCAAAAATCCTACTTTATCTTTTCTTGTTGACTTTTTTCAAAATTCTGTTAAGTTTTTGTGAAATGACGAAAATACCCTTCTATCTGAAAAATTAAAATAAATAAATAAAAATGATTTTGAACTCTTTTTTTTCTAATTTTCTCATTGTACAAAATTAAGAATAAACTTTTGTTAATAGTAAAAATAATTTTTAAAAAGTTTTTTTTACAAAAAAAATTTAAAAATAAAAAATTGCTTTTAAACTTCGTTTTTTATTTTTATTAATTTTTATAAATAATTGTTTTTAAATAAAAAATTAATACTAAAATATATTTTTTTATTCTTTATTTTGTACAACGAGAAAATAGAAAAAAAAGTTCAAAATCATTTTTATTTATTTATTTTCATTTTTTAGATATAAGGGTATTTTCGTCATTTCACAAAAAACATAACAGAATTTTGAAAAAAGTCAACAAAAAATGGTAAAGTGAGATTTTTGGATAGTTAAGGCACCTCACAGATTAATTTTGTAGTTAAGGGGGGTCATGTGAGACACGCGTATAGTTAAGGGGGGTCATGTAGAATTTACCGTTATTTTATTATGTTAATTGTGGTTGATTTGTTATTTCCTTTCTCTTACAAAGGATTTGTGTCGGTATGAGGATCAAATATTATTTTGGAGGTTATGGTTGGGATGAGTACCATATATCATTTTGGTCATCTACCGACAATGTTGGTCGTGTGAAGAGTTAGAAGGATGAAGCTCGAGGTCTGAAGAGAGAGCGATGAGTATAGAAGGATATACGGTGGATGGAGACAAAAACATGAAGAGTGATACTACCTGACATGGCTAAAATGTTGCAAGGAGATTTTCAATCCAATTGTATCAACGACAAGTATATTGGTCAAGTGATAAATGGCTTTCGTACAACTCAAGTATCGGTCCCACGAAAATTCTAACTAATAAATGTCAGAGCGTTTCATGCTTAATGGATCAAGGTTCAAGTAGTAAAAGCCTTGGTTTAGATGAAATGATATATAACTACTCATATCAATTACTTCATCAAGTTAATATCAAAACACACTTAGACCTTCACACAAGATCAAATGGGGCTCAAGCATCCGGAAATTCCTTGAGGTGACATCAACTACATAACATGGGGTGGAGTGTTTAAAGTAGGTTTGAAGCGTGATAAATCACAACTAAGTAACTTTTGTCGTTCGCTCTCTATGGTTATTTCTCTCGTATCCGTCTTATCCTTAAGAAAAAAAGTGTAAATCCAAGCCTTAGATTACTTTAATCTGCCTAAATAAATCACCCTAAAGTACCTTTTTTTAAATACTAGCTCACCACCAAGTCAACACAGGAGGTGAAGGCTTAAGGTACATAGTTTTAATCCCAACCCTAATACTTCTAACCTCTCCCATGCAATCAACCTCAGACCTCACTAAATTCTCTTCATGCTTGACTCCCTAACCTAAAATTTAGCTCCTCGTCACAATTCCAAACAACAATACACAATTCAATTCAAGTTTAATAGAATTCATTCTCAATATATCTCAATCTTAAATTCTCATTCACAAATGCAATTTAAGTCACAATCCCAAGTATCAAATAAAAACAACAATCGCATAAACAAAATTTAATCATCATCAATAAATCATCAAATCTCAATCCACAATGTTTCCACACTAGCTCAACTCTCTAAACTCGAGCAATTAATTCAAAAATACATAATCCTAACACAACAATAGAGAAAATTAACATAACGTGTTCTAGATGTTGAGAAACGTCAATGCCTTGTTTCCACACTCTGAGCTCGTCTAAATCTAAAGTATCATGAACGGACATTGATAGTGTGTGAGAGATAAAAAAAACCAACAAACTCGAGTTGAACAAAGTATATTTTATTTTTATTTTTAAAAATATAATATCTAGAGCATTTTTACAACAAAAAGAAACAAGAAGTTCATGGCCACTTTTTGCAATTTACTCTTATTATTACATAATTTCGGTCAAGATTAAATTGGCAATTGCACCATCATCATGTTTCGTTGAGGGCTTTCCTACCTATCTTATACAATGATTCCTTTAGATTGATTTTATTCATTTCATACAAAGATGAATGTGGTGCTCAGTTTTTCACTTTGAGTACCAACGAAGTTTTTTTAAGACTCCAACCCGCTAAGAGAGAGGAAGAAGGAATTGTTTATATTATTTAAATATTCATATCGAATTAAGTTTGAGGAGTTGTTAAATAAATAAATTGGACTCATTCAAGTTTAGATGATGTATTAAGATCCCTATGCACACAAATTCAATAATATTTTATATTTCTACCAATTCCATATCCAGTTCTTCGTATAATTGGGTGTTCAGCTGGTTTATTAAATGTGCAAAGATAAAAGAATTCAGGTGCCACTGCTTCAATATTCGTATCTTGCTGCTATGACTCCATGACATACCGAGTAGAAAAGGAAAACATTTTACAGTTAAAATAGATGCTGTAAAATGTTCAGATAATTTATGATCAAAGAAATGGCTGTTGCAGATAATGCATGCATTTTCTACAGAAAAGGAATCACTTGGCCTTGGACTTGTTATTTATATAGATTCAATACCAAACATATCAGTGAATCTGTTATGGTTGCTCAATTAAATCATTCTCGCAGCAACAGAGCTACACTCAGTGTTCTTGCTGAGGGTTTGAAAATGGAGACCTATTAGAGGATACTTTAAGAAATTCTTGGGTATGGGAAGAACTCTAAAATTTATTATATGCACTTTACGCAAATCCCATCCCTAACAGCAGAGATAAAACTGTTCACGGAATAGCCTGAATTTGTAGTTGGACTACTTGAAGAGGTTCAACCTCAACATAACCTACAAAACATCCCTAACCTTGAAGAATTTGATCCTTGTGCCCTTAAGAGACAAGACATAGTTTTAGAAGAGTAGATTCCATCCCCTAAAGACTATTCACCAATGTAAATGGTTACTATCCCTATCTTTGTGGCAAAAATGCAGATTTTACCAGTCATGGGCAGAGGGACATTAACACACCAGCAAATATGCATTTCATCGCTAATAACCCATGAAACTATACCAATATTATAATTGTATCCCGGGAATTCAAGTTCTAGCTAAAAATAAATGTAGAGAATCTTCTAAAATAATACTAGTTGCACTGTGGTTCCCTACGAAATCTTAATAAAAAATGAATTGAAAGAAAAGGGTCTAGACTAAGTAGGTTGTATCTGACAACAACAATAAAACTACAATTTCTAGAACATAAACAATGTCTGTTCTGCTTCCATGAAGCTTCAATCCTTAAGTGCAGGAGGATTTACCTCTGCATTGTCTTTGTGGCCTGAAGAAGAAGGCATGGGTCCTCTCATCTTCACATCCCCAGACTGTTGATCCTGCTGCTGCAGTTGCTGCTGTTGGAGCTGATGCAGCTGATATTGTTGATGTTGCTGCTTCTGCGACTGAATTTGGAGTTGCTGAAACTGTTGAGCAGTTAAGAGTGTGTGCATGGCATGGTTGTTTGGATAGTACTGCTGGCTTGCTCCGTATGAACCATAATTCATCATTGGTCCGCCATTTGAAACAGATTGTCCTGTCAGAACTTTCAGGTGCTGGATTTCCTCTTTCAGTGCATCGTTTAATGCTATAAGGCACACAAAAAAGCAAAAGTTAATCTGTCATTCAAATTTGATTTGGAAATCATTTATTTCATGTGAAGTCCTCGACCACAGATTTGGATGCATGCATTTGAATAGTGAAGTGCATTCAGCGTCAATCCAATTTAGACTAGAAAATACCTTACAATAGCACTAGAGGCATGCAGGCTGTAACATAAAAACCTTTGTTTCAACAAGTTTAAATAATTCTTGTAGAAAAGCAGGCAAAGGCTTGCAATGCTAGGTTCAATTTTGAAATTCATATTCGTATACATATTGATACACATCTGTGAGTACTGTGTATCAATTGAGATACACAGAAAGAAGGAACCAGCTAAATGATTTTTGCTGGATACAAGTGTAATAGTTAAGATAAAACAAACAAAATTTTGATGAAGAGGCGAATGATGATAAAACTGTAGTGTAAAGCACAAAAACATGTTTTAAATGAGATAACTCAATAGTCCATACCTTTGCCACATCTGTTGAAACTAATGGACTCATATATATATGTTTTAAACAAAATATATGACCGACATAGACATTACTTGAAACAAATGGACTGCTGTTCTACAATTTATTGCATGAATTTGTTTGCAAGGTACAAATTTATACCCAACAGGATACAGCATCATACAATTCTAAATGATTCTTTGGGATAAGAAAAAAGGATAAAGTGAGGAGAAGAGGAACAAACTGAAATTATGTGCAGGTTTTTAGCTTACCGTCTTGCAAGTGAACTTGTTGCTCCGTTGTTTGCAAACGTAATTTCAGCTCACTATTTTCGGCTGTCAAACCATTTGTATCTCTCTGTTCAAAATAAACCCAGAAGAAATAAGTAACCCAATATCATCATTGTCTCAGCTAGGAGACTTCATACATCCACTAAGAAAGGATAAATTCATTCTTAGCCATAAAAGATCATCAAATGGATACATATGCAACATACATGGAAAATGACCAAGTTAACTAGGCAGAACTGCACTCCAAATAAGAAAAATATATGCTGACCAATATACCTGTAACAGGGTCAATTGAGCTGACAATGAGGTTGCTTCAGTTTGCAGAGTCTGCACTTTCCTTTCAAGTTCAGCTATGTATCGCATCTTCCTTTCCTTGGACCTAGCAGCTGACTGCCTATTAGCCCAGATCCTATAACATGCACCAAAAGGAATATAAGCTCAATTGCTATGTAAAACAGAAGGCGCTGTATTCTTACATCATTTCAAATGAAATATATTAGGAGGGCTGTAAGAAACGGAATAAGCATATTTCATAGGTGATGGGGAGTAGACAATGAAGAGGTAAGTTTCACTTTGCTTTACGAACTCGTAACACTCCTGAATAATATACAAACATGGTTTCTTTCTGTATTAAAAAAGGAGGTTTTATTGGAATCACATATGGGATAATATCTGTATTTCACAGTTTATCAGAACATATACTCAACTCTTTGGTCACATTAATTGGTAAGGGAAAAAACCAAAATAAATAGTCATCTACATGTATTTGCAACTATTTCCAGTAATAGGCACAATATAATTCTTCGGTGGAACATTATGGCCATCCCTTTCCATATTTTCAATAATATATGACTCATTTTCTTTTAACAACAATCTTATACTTTCTGAAAATCATGGAGTTAAACAACATAGCACAACAGCATATAGGTCCCATTATGATTTGGATACATCATACTTTTAATTCCACAGACAACACTGTCACACATTTTATCCTATCCTTTCTAATGAAAGTGCCACCACTCATTCATCTTAACACAGGTATAACTGTTATCATTCATTTTCTCATTGAGAACATAATAAGACCAAACCTAGACTACATTATGAGTGCAAAATTAACTACTGATTCAAGCTTGCAAAATACACTCTCAATAACAATGCACGACAATAGACAAAGTAGCTACCAAACAAGCAGAATTCTCAGTTCTTATGTAGATCAAATGTCATGAATGTTAACATTCAAATGTTTGGCAAAATTACATGCAAGCATCATGAATCTGTTTCAATTACTGCTTACCAAAATAATTGCATGGTGATAGAACAATGGCAAAAGCCACGTATTGCTCAAAACATAAATTATAAGCAGTTCATTGTACTTGGCAATCAAAAAAACTAATGAGACATTATGGAGCATTATAGACAGTATACATGATCTTATAAATATTTTCTTTAAGAAATACCTCTTTGCACGTTTCGGATCAATAAGAGCAAGCTCTGCAAGCTTAGCAGCTGACATAGCCTTCTTGGCTTCGGCACCAGCAGCATCATCAGAACCAGACATGAGCATCTCTGGCTTGATAGTGGTCGACCCGTCCATGGACTGGCTATGCTGGTGCCTGATTCTGGGCCTCTCAGAAGCTGCAATATAATCAGCAGAACCAGCTGCAGCTCCAGGTGAAGGCGGAGCGTGTGAAGAGCTCCCTCCCACGCCCGAAGCCTCGCCAACTTGAAAGGTAGAGGTCGCCGAAGATGCATTGAACTTGTCCATGTCAAGATACATAGAGAACAAGTCTTCCTCAGTATCGTCCGAGAAGGAAGGCCCATCTACCCCACCCACCACACCAAGCTCACTATCAAAGCTGATATCATCAGGAAGAGTGAGAATCTCAGAATGGGCACGCCTGTGACCAATTTTCTTTGGTGGGTTATCGGGCATTCCGCTGATATCATGGCTGAATCGGTTCCCATCGGAGGACATGCCACCGAATGCATTACTTGCCGCGGCCGAGAAACCTGAAAAGCGCCCAGAAGGAGGAGGTGGTGGCGGAAACCCACTATTGTGGCCGGGAGATTTTTCCTTATCCATCTGTGAAACCCCTAATCCTCAAACAGCCAAAAAATGTAACACCAAATTGATAGTATTGACCTACAAAGCCAAGCAAATGATCTGATTTGTGATCCTAGTTCCGTGCAAGCTTGAATTTTTTTCAGCAAATTGAGATACCACCAGAGAGCACACAAAACCCTAGAACCAAACAAACAAACAAGCCGAGAAAAATTAAATCGAAGAAACCACATAAAATATAACAAAATTCATAAGAACGTAACCGGAACTCCACAAAACGGAGATCCAACAAGCGCACGACCTCAGAACAAAGACAAAAGAGGAATAGGAATAGCATCGATAGAAAACACACCGAGGCAATCAAGAGGTTGAAGCCAATCCAATCCCCAACCGTAGAACCCAAAAATTCCCAAGAAAATGCAGAGTTTTCCCGGGAAAAAGAGACAAATATTCGGGGAATGTGAAGCGGAGAGATAAGGGAAGAGAACAGAAAAGGCTTTTTCACATAAAGGAATCGAATGATCAGAAATCACACGCAGAGATCTGAGTGAGGGAGACGAACAAGAGAAGCTTCCGAGACAAGATATAATGGGGGCATGTGGGACTTCGCATCTACACCGTTGGTTCAGTGGCCCCCACTCAACACAGCGGATCGGATTCGTTCATTTTCTATCATCCACGGTCCACTCCTGGCATGACAGGAGTTGGGATCGCCTGCGTATCATTTATCATGCAACTCCCTCGTTCATGCTGCCTTTTGTTGTACACTGAGAAATAGTTTGCTGAGGTACAATAATAGGAAGCGTGGAAATTGACCCAACAAAACCAAGCTTACGAAAACTGAATGATAACAACTGGAGCATGCGAGCGCGCAACCAAACATATTTTTCGGTTGAATATCATTTTTCCATATTGTTACCATCTTTATTTCATTACCATATTAATTTTTTACATATTTTAAATTATATTTATGGGAAACATTTTAAATACGTTTCTCCTCATGGTAGCCAATTTAAATTTGTTATCAAGTCAAGACTTAAATAAATTGTGACTGTTATTTAATTATTTAATCAGTAAAAGGTAAGATATTCACTTAATCAGTAAGTTTTTTTAAGGTAAAATCGAATTTTATTAATTAAATAGCAACTAATCCGGCATTAAGCCGGACAGTTGAAGTTACAGTTGGTGGGACAGACCCCTCACCATAATCACAGATACTGTTAGTTAAAGCAAACATGGCCAATTCGTGAGCCATTTGATTACAAGTTAAACAAAGAACACATGTTCTGATAGTGGGTAGTACGCAACACCGTTCGTTAATGATTCCTCCAAAGTTGTGCAGCTCGACATGTTTAGCATCACGTAGAGCCACGACCTCCAACTCACACAGATGGAGAAATCCCGTGATCTTGCTGCAAAATGCTTTACACAGGCATCCATGATAACTCTGGAGACCAATCGACTCGAACCAGTTAGCTTCATGCAGAGCCACAACCTCCAACTCATATGGATGGAGAAACCCCGTGATCTTGCTGCAGATCGCTTTAAACCAGCTTCCTCGATCAACCCTGCGATCAATATGGGCATCGCGAAATTCAAATTCTCCCAAGATAATTCCATATCCCTCCCAATACCGATCTACCAACCAATCAAAACCGCTGGTTCCCACGCATTGAAGTTTAAGCAAGCCGAGACCCCCTAATTCGGTATACTTACATGAGTCTGCCCACCGACGCCAGATAACACCAGTTCCCTCCCAGTACCGATCTACCGTCGGGACCCAAGCTCGCCCCACCTGCAATTCTG
Source organism: Geranium rotundifolium (assembly GCA_963920655.1). NCBI lineage: Eukaryota > Viridiplantae > Streptophyta > Magnoliopsida > Geraniales > Geraniaceae > Geranium > Geranium rotundifolium. Next base: position 19,086,195 of record OY987313.1, on the reverse strand, counting down.
TTCTCAACCCCACCGCACTCGACTCTGTTCCTGCCATCCCACTAGATCTGTTTCCTTCACCGCCAGCTGTTGTCGCAGCTTTCACCGCAAGACCCGGAACTGTAGTCATACTAGAAACCCTCACAAACGGAGCCATGCCGCCGTGAGACATCGTCGATTTTCGACAAACAGCCCAAATCGCCACAGGCAAAGCGTACAAACCGCAAAGAAAACTCTACCGCCGACTAGGGTTTTTCTTGCAACCCTGAGCCACCAGTAAGTTTTTTTTGAAAGCACTCAATCAATAAGTTAAGTGTATTCCCTCAAAAAAAGAGTAAGTTAAGTGTATTAAAGTTTGAAATCAATATTATAAAATAAGTGTTAGTAGTTAAATTATAAATTTTTCATGAGTTCAATGTCAAATATTAAAGAATGTTGTTTAAAAGTTTAATTGCTTTAAGTAATCCCAATTTGGCATAACAAAATGCGGTCAAATGTCAATTTTAGTATATTTAAAAGTGGACATCTCTCTTATTCATTGAAGGAATTAATGGTACATTAGTGGGTATATTTTCAAAAAGTCCAAATTATCAGTCCACGTCCAAAAGGCATGTCATTATCTATGAAGCTTACAAGAATAATTTGATAAGGACTGAAATATTATCATTGTGAACCATTTGTATCAACATTTTATATTTTAATAATGAGTTAATAATGTAGTCATTTTCATATATCTCTCAATATTCATCACCAAAATCAATCACTAAAACCTTTCTAGCTCAATTTAACTTGCAATACAATGAAGAGCTTTGTTCCGTTGGACAAAAAGCATATAATAAAAATCAATTCGACCTTGCATTTAGAATATTAATATTATAAGAAGAGCTTTACTTTATAGTTTTTAACATAACCATTTCAAGATGAGTGTAGGAGGGTAAGCTTGTTAGGGATAAGTAGAACCTCATAAACAAGACATCTTAATCTAAACATGATCAGGTCGAGCAAGATTCACATTTTTTGAAACTCACGTCGGTTGGGCTCGACAACCTTATGTGAATCACACTCGATAACCTACAAACATCGTATCAACTCGATATAACAACATAAGAACATCGTATTAACTTGTCACATGCCAAACCACTTATTCATATGAACATCAGAATTACATTTTATCATATATAACCGTCCCTACCATTAAAATCTGTATTCTCTATTTCTCTGCACTCGACACTTAGAGGAGCATCTCAAGCCAAGGCCCAAACACCTTGGGTTGACAATTTTAAAAAAAATTATTCAAACTGGCACTGACAAATGAAAAAAACAGTTCATGAGAAGGCAAAACAAGAGTAAGATAAATATGCAGAAAATTGACCAGCCAAGTTGTTCATACAAAAGCAGTGCACATGGGACTGCTCAACACAATCATCCAACATATCAGATAAAACACGAAAGGGCAAGCATTGCCTACAGTTGACAATTCTGCATACAAACAAACTGCAGAAACAAATAAGGGGAAAACCCCAATTACTTAGTTTGTATTATAAACCATCCATTAAGTCAATGATAGGAACAAAGCTTGATAATACTCCAAACAGATGCAACAAATCTAAACACTCCATTGGTAAAATAGAGGAAACAAACGTAAATATTAGGAACAATTTGACACTTAGCCTTGCAGAGGAGGCCAACTGCATCTCTCATGCTTTGCAAGGAATGGTAGTGATGATTGATTGCAAACCCAACAAATGCATGCATAATTGCATAGTTTACTGAGTGTTCGTGTTGGTTAAGGGATATCAGCTTGCATGACTCAAAATCCAGTCAATGTAATTAGGAACAAGTTGTTCGAATCCTAATGGGTCACCTGCTTGGGAGCAGGTGTGGGAGTAGGAGTTAGTGCAAGAGTTTTTCTGTACTTTCTTCTAATCCAATATTTATAGGAAATTTACAAATAGATAAGAACAAGCTGAATATCCATTGCCTTCAACAACAATAATGTCAGGAACCTTATTGTTGGATATAGCCAAAAGAGCATCCAAGTTGAGTGTGGTCACAAAGCCAACTGAATTTTAAAGATACAGTTGGAGGAAAAGAGGAACACTGCGTTTGGGTAAAATCCGAGAGGTTGAAACGACTGCGTTTCAGCCTCAATCCACTTAATGAGCTGGCGCAGGATGGTTGGGAGAGCGTGTGAAGGCATATGTGTCTTGTACCATGGAGATTATAGCCGTTGCAGCGTCACGTCCTCATCGACCTCGACTAAGGTCTTTTGTCGTACACAGGTAGTGGAGTAGATCGTGGAGCTTGGGTAGCAGCATCAATTAGGGTTTTCTCTTGATATAAATAGTTTATGATTTCGTTGTTGTCTTTAGCTTATAAGTATTTTGGTATTCTGTCTCCTAAGGCCTGAAACCCTTTAAGCTCTCAATCGGTTCAATACAAAGGATCGATTTTTATCCCATTTCCTGTGTTGTTGGTTTGATAATTGAGATTTTTAGGACTCGATTGTTACAAGTGTCCTATAAGTGCACTCCAAAACTAAGCATCCCAGACCTAAGACTCTAGGCTGAACGCCCTGGAACAAGCGCTCTAGGGCAAGCTCCCTAGACAGAGTGCCCTAGGTGTACCTTTGACGCCCAACATGGATGGATGTGACAAATTGCATACACCACATCAGCCCGATCACGTCCACGTCAAACTCATATCCTCTATAAATACCTCATCTTCCCATTGAGTAGAGGATGGATCCCCATTATTCTCTACTCTATCTACATCATCCCACCCAGGAGAGGACACTTAAGGGCCGAGGGTATAAGATCAAGGCCACCAGACTACAAGGCAATAGTTCGTTGACCGCTTAAGTAACATCACAACTCATATCTTCAGGATTGGGGTATTCAAAGTTTGATTACAATGAGCATGTGGGTTTATGCAAAGCTGAATTCAGTGATTTCATATTAGGAATGCAATACTAATTTAATTCTATGCATCAACAAAAAGTAATGAAATTTGTGCAAGTTAGTCATTAAATTATAAACAAAGAAACAAACCCTAAAAGCTTCTGAGTAGCGAAAACGACAGAAGCATCATCGAGTAGGCAGGGAGAAGCGACAATAGGGACAGGTGTGATTGACGTTGAGCCACTGGACGATGCAAATTTCATGGAAGAGGTGAGAGCAAGGCATGCGATTGAGCAGAGACCCACTCCTCAGCTTCTCCATACAGATGCTGCACTCTCTGATCGAACCTGAGTCTTCATCTTCTGCGAAAATGACCTTCTCCAAAGCTACGATGGACGATTCCGCCGCCGGGATCGGAACCGTCCTCCTAGCCGCCGAGCGGTTCCTGGATGCGAGCTCGTTGAAAGCCCTTAATTGAACGAGCGACTCCAACAAGATCCTCGATGCCCTCTCTTCCGCGTCTTCAGGCACAGAAATTGATTCTGCCATGCCTCGCAATTTCTTTTCTCAATTTCCCACAAAAGCTTTTGTTCCTCGATTTATCGATTAGTGCTCTCTCCCTCATCTTTGTGAAAACTACATTATCGCCCCTTAATTTTGGACTTCTGAAATTACGGCGGTTTGCAATTTCAATTTGGTTGTTAGCATTCTGTTACATATATACTTGTGTATAAGTCCAGCTAGGGATGTTCAACGAGTCGGGTTGGGTAGACCCGGCTCGGGTCGTACCCGACTCGGTTTAAGTTGGATACTAGAACCCAGACCTGACTCGGTTGAGGAGTCGGGTAGTCGGGTTCGGGTAGACTCGGGTGTCGGGTGAGTCGGCTATACTCAAGACACCCGATGGGCCTAAAATTTTTGGCCCATTTACATTTTTGACCTCATGCCCAAATATTTATCAGTTTCAACCCAATTTTTTTGAAGCTCATTTAGTTTTTAAACCCATTCAGTTCAGATATATACATGTCGCACTAGAATACAAACGTGTAGCTTTCGTACAAACGTCCGAACAGATCTCTCACCACACATTTTTGGAATGGACGTCCCAGATTTGTCAGCTTAAACAATGGCAAGTCAAGGTAAATAAGGTGTCAAGTGGATGTTTGAAGTGCCATTACAATTAGTCAGAGGGCCAATATCGTACTTTCCATTTCTTGATTGATTCACAGAGATAATTACCACGCAAATTTCAAAATTCTAAAAATTAATGAGATCACAATCCTCTACTGACGCAGCGAGTTCGCGTGAGTAAACGTGGTTGAAAATCACCACACAAGTTTCAATCCAGAAACTTAGCACAAACTCAAAAGTTTGAAAGAAAAGTAGTTTATTATCATAAAAGTTGTTCCTACAATGATGCCAAAAGGCTCATTATATAAATACTAGCTCAACCTAAACCTAAATAAAAAAGGAAAATCCTAAATAACCCAAAACCTAATCCAAAAAGATTAACACCAAAGCCTAATGAACACCAAAACCTAATTAGAGTAGGATATACTAAAATATATTTAAAATTCGTAATTAATTAAACCCTAAATTTCAAAGACTTGTTTGGGCCCTTAAAAGTTGTTTTCACGGTCCCAAACTCATCATATTTGAAATAGCTTCATCTGGGCCTCTTACGGGCATGATTTCGAGCCCATATGCAAGAGTTATTACTACTTGGAGTTGAGATGCTTGCTTGAACTTCTTTATTCAATTTCTCGAGTTTATTCTTGTCGTTATTTGTCTCTGAGCGACCCATAAAATCTTCTAATACTCGCCCCTCATCATTCTCTTCCACCTGAAAAAAACTCGTCCTCGAGTTTTCCGGGTGCGGTGGTTTGGGATTTGAACGAGATTGGTAAAAAAAATTGTCTTTATGTGATCCACTAGGATCGTTCAACTTGCACAAAAATATCAAGACTTGATCTCATACTTCGAAAACCCGATTTCTGCGATATTTATCTGCACCTTCTTTATACTTTGTCCTCCTGACATCCCCAATTCTCTTACATGAATCAAAGGATACAAGTTTGTATGATGTTGGTTCATTATGATCTTTAAAGTCTTCTACCATGATCTCACGATGAGTTTCCATATGTATATCTTCATGTACACCTGTATTCCCTTCCTTAGCATCAATGCCCTCGCCTATATACTTGGAATTGATCGAGTCCATAACTTTGGCAGCACATACATTGATTTGAGCTCTTTCATCTTTTTCTTCATTGACACTCCTCTCTGTTGGTGCCATAATTTTTTCTGCATCCTTGTGAATGGTTTCTTTGGCGCGGTGACATCGTTGATGTCGTTGTAACAAGATTTGCTCATAATTTGGTGGAAGAAATTCATCTTTTAACATTATTTTCATCTGCTCCCAAGTTCGGATAGATGGTTTTCCTTCTTGATACCTTATGTGAAGCAAATCATCCCACCAATCAGATACTCCTCCACTTAATCTGCTTGCTACTAGTTTCACTCTCTCTTCTTGTGGAGTATCCATATACTTAAAGAAATTCTCAACCTTTGAAATCCACAAAATAATTTCTTCATCACTAATATTTACATTAAGATACGGGATAATCATACCTTTATTCTTGTAATAACTAGCTCGTTTTGCATGTTTGTTTTCTTTCAGCACTATATCATCCTCATCGATATCATAATCATAGACTGGTTGTCTATAATTATTTTATATAATAATAGGTGTGTCGACAAGTTCGCCTCGAGCACTTTCCACTCTTGGTCGTACTCTATCGTCACCACTATTTTCCTTGGCATCTACTCCCAAAGAAGTAATTTGATTAACATTGTCATCAAGACGTCAATCTGAACGCCAGAGCTTGTAATGAAAATTCTGTCTTGGAGGTCTCAATGCCGCCCATCGAGCCGGTATATCGGTTCTCAAGACTTCCATACTTTAATCTTCGTCAATAGCATGACCGCTTCCTAAACTGCTGTTAGCCACCATCAGATTAGAGAGTTAACCTGCTCTGATACCACCTGACGCAGCGAGTTCGCGTGAGTAAATGTGGTTGAAAATCACCACACAAGTTTCAATCCAGAAACTTAGCACAAATTCAAAAGTTTGAAAGAAAAGTAGTTTATTATCATAAAAGTTGTTCCTACAATGATGCCAAAAGGCTCCTTATATAAATACTAGCTCAACCTAAACCTAAATAAAAAAGAAAAATCCTAAATAACCCAAAACCTAATCCAAAAAGGTTAACACCAAAACCTAATTAGAGTAGGATATACTAAAATATATTTAAAATTCGTAACTAATTAAACCCTAAATTTCAAAGACTTGTTTGGGCCCTTAAAAGTTGTTTTCATGGTCCCAAACTCATCATATTTGAAATAGCTTCGTCTGGGCCTCTTACGGGCATGATTCCGAGCCCATATGCAAGAGTTATTACTACTTGGAGTTGAGATGCTTGCTTGGACTTCTTTATTCGATTTCTCGAGTTTATTCTTGCTGTTATTTGTCTCTGAGCGACCCATAAAATCCTCTAATACTCGCCCCTCATCATCTACTGTTTGATAGCTAAAAGGAAACCTAATCCCCAGCCCGAAGGAAACTCAATCTTCTACGATTCTTATTCTGGAACCCTAGTCGATTCTTAGTATGATTTTAATGACAAATTCTCAAGTTGCATATGTATTTTCAAACGCAAATGACACATTCTGGTCCATAAGCATGTGTCATATAGTGTAATGTGTCTTTTGTACTAGAATGTTTTCCATTTGAATTTGTGTCATCACCATGCTCAAATATTTTAATTTGTGTCATCACCAAACGTGCATGTGCCACTAGAGTTTTCCACCCTCAATTCATAGTAATAATCTAGCAAATCAAGTTAAAGGTACAACAAAATGATTGAAAATAATGTTTCATTAATTTAGTTATGAAATACAAAGATTTTAATTGAAATGACTACATATTTTCTTAATCTAGTTTTCTTCATCACCCATATAATCACGGTTTCCTACTTCCTCGTTCTGCAATCTCCACCACCACTTGTGTAAATATCACTATCGTTCTCATCACAATTATCTAAGTCTTCTGTTGTATCCTTTGACCCGTCATCGAAATTGTCGGGTTCACTCTCTGGAGCCAAAGACCAAGAGGATACCAATCCTCCCGGTTTGAATCATCCGGGTCTTCAATATTCGTTTTCTCCAATGGTGAGTCAGTGTCTGACTCACTCAAACTGGAAGAGCCTGAAGAGGTTATCGATGGAGATTTTGGAACCTTTCATGGCTGTCAACATTCACCCGAGTCTTCGTCGGGGTCCCCATACTCCGACCAATCAAAGTAAATCTGCAGATGTGGTTGAACATGTGTAGGGATTGATGAATATCCATCAAACTTTTGGTGTTTGGCTGGTTTTTCTAGAGACGACGGAGATCGACTTCGTTTGTTACCCATGATTTTTTTGTTTATGCAAATCAGATATGTAGATTATGGAACACAAATTGTTTCTGTATCAATTTGTACATGTTTCATAGCAGCTAACGCAAAGTGTCAACACGACATACTAAACAACAAGTATGTGTCATCACTAATGAATCCAATTTCATTCACATTCAAAGTATGATCAACAACAACAAAATGCAAATGACATATCTCAGTGTGATCACATGTCTTGATGATTTCTGGGTACCTAGATGTGTCATGAATCTACAGTACCGGCTATAAGATCTACAATGATCAATACCCGCATACAGAGTTGCAAATGACATTTCAATCGTTGGTTTCATAGTGATGGGGCAGTGCAGTACGTACCCACCATTTGTGTCTATTGACCATATGCTACTTTCATCTTCTACAGATCCACTGTCTATTAAGAAGGTTGATTAGTATACAATCAATATTGAATATAGTATTTAAATCTACATTATATCGATTACCTGATGAATTGATTTGATCGGAAGAATCGTTCACCACTGTTAGTGTTTCTACACCAGATCGGTCAATATCAATTACGATTCAGGTATATATTTTGAAATGATTCAGTAGCAGACAATATAGTAAATCACCTTCATTTGATGAAGATTCTACCATGGCAGCCATTAGCTCGACGACTCAATGATCTAGAAACGTTCAATGCAGTCTCCATTATAAGCGTCGTCGAATCAATGCTCCCTTGATTTTAGGAGACGATTGGCACCACCTCCAGCTAATTTACCACATTGCCCATGTTGACTATAATCAATATGTAATTTGGTTAATTTTGGAGGTTTCATCTACACTAATGATTAGCTTAATCTAACAGATGAGAGTCGTTCTAATGTTTGTATTATTAACCATGTTTGTACTCTAGTTCATCACTTACACATTTATACACTTACCTAATTATAAAAAATCCACAACAAAATTATACATTCACCACAATAAATTCTAATCCTAAGAAGTCCACACCACAATTATACATTCACCGCATTTACAATTTATTTAACAAATTCAATTTAATCCTAAGGCACCAACTATTTCCAGCTGCATCCATCTCCTCACTACCACTGCCCAGCCCCTGCCTATTAGCATCGGGCCATCATCTATTTCTCTTGCAGTCTACATGAAGAACAAATATTTTAATTAAAATTGAACTTTTAAACTTTCATATACAAAAGAGACTAAAATAACCTTAGCATAAACCAATACATTAAATATTGAAACCATGTTCATTAAACATTCATTAACAAAATATAAACAGAACATAACCATTTTCCAACAAAATCATTTCAACTAAACCATTTAATTGTTCTTAACAGTAGGAAGATTAGGATTAACAAAATCATTTACAAACAAATTTTATCATTTAATTGTAAACATAACCATTTACAAACAAAAACCCTAAGTCCCTCACCCCCAATTTCAAATTTAAATCGAAATCAGCAAAACCCTAACCCTAACCCCCAATTTGTATTTGAAATCAAAACCCCCAATTTTTAATTTGAAAACAGCAAAACCCCTAATTTTTAAATCGAACTCAGCAAAACCCTAACCTTAGTCCGAGCCCAGAAATTGACATGCAAACTCTAACCCCCAATTTACATTTGAAATTGACATGCAAACTGACATGAAATTGAAATAAAATTTTTTTACCGTCGCCGGAATTCCAGACATCGTCGAGTGCGTGTGAACATTCAACATGTAGCCCACCACCAGTCTCCACTCCACTATCGAATCGAGCCGTTGGAGAATTCTCTCTCCACTGTCGAGAATTGGGGGTTAGAGAGAGTTCTCCAACGGATCGATTCAAACGGTAACTAGCTACCGAATCGACCCGTTGGGATGTGAGTGAGTGAGTGTGCGAGAGAGATAGAGAGATAAAGAAGCGACGGGAATCAAGGGAGGAAGATAGAGACGAGGCGGGACGTAAGGTTTCAGGCGACAGAGAGAATGAGAGGCGGAGAAGAAGAGGGTTGTTGAATCATCTGAGAGAATTAACTGTGAGATGAGAGATGTGTGAGGTGTGAGATTCAGTCTGTGATGTGTGAGTGAATTAGGGTTGAGGAGTGAGAACGTGTGTAGAGGAGGATGTGCCACGTCAACACGTATTGACGGCTGAGATGGATTCATCGAGGATGATCAACGGTATAGATTCAGCCACGTCTCCAACTCGTGACACTGAAGGAGAAGAGAGTTTATAAACTCTCATTGAGTCCCACGTCGGAAGCGTATGGGATTCAATGAGTGTTTATAAACTAATATGTCTCTAATTTTGGCATCAGATGGTGATAGGGCTGGGCTTGTAACTGGCATCAGGTTTGGTTGTGGGCTGGGTTGTGGCTTTGGTAATTTGGTGGTGGGTTGGACCGTGAATTATGTTGGGCTGGGGGGATTAAAATAAATAGTTTTTTTGATAAATAATTATACTGTCGGGTTGTCGGGTACCCGCCGAGTTTCACATTTGTACCCAATACTCGACTCAGTTGACATGTCGGGTTGTCGGGTTCGGGTCAGTTGGGTTTCGGGTATTTCGAGTCGGGTGTCGAATCGGGTCGCCGGGTAAGTCGGGTTACCGGGTAAAATGGACAACCCTAAGTCCAGCTACTCACTCCCTGAGAAAAGGTCAGAAGTTTTAGTCTTAGATGTGGTACCGATTAGGAAAAGATAATTAACAAGTAAATTGTTTGTCTGATGTGATGGAATCGTTGTCGGTTTGTCCGATTGGTGGCCTGAATTTTATCCAGAAAGCTAGGGTGTCGTTAATATTATTTTTTTTACTGTTTACTTGTAAACTGTACGCATCTGACGCTCAATTTTCGAATGTGAAACTCTTTCTCGCTCGTGATATCAATGAATCTTTGGGTTACTTTAAAAAAACAAGTGAAGAAAACAATTAACCCTAAAATAGTAAAATAATTTTATAATTGTGTTTATATGGATATTTATATACTTAACAAGTAATAATTTTTTTAATTTTTTTTTAAAATTAAGTAGTTTGGCCCAAACCTGGCAAAATCAGTCTAAAATTGACTCAAACTGACCAAAATGCCAAGTCGGGGGAATTCGTTGCTCCAGTGTGGTTTAGGCGCTGTTATCGCGGCCGCCATTTACAACACGGGTAATTACAATTGATTGTATATTTTCTTACATAATTGCACATGATTTTAATTAGTTTATGAGAGGTCAGTGACATCATTAATTTTCTGTACAAAATGACTAAAATACTTTTACATGTGTTTTAAAATTTCAAAAAAATATCATTGGTCTCTCTTTCTTTTTCTCCTTCTCCATCCTCTCACTTCTCTGGGTGGGATTGGGATCATATCCTAATTCCACACCTATTAATAAACTTGTTCTCCTGATTCAATTTGGATAAAAATGATCAATTTTTTGCCATTTCGAATCACGCCAATGCACATGTTTGGTTTTAAAACAGATTTTCAAGATTACATAAGAGAGAGAATCAATAAAATACAGTTCACACAATTTTATAACTTCATACAAATAATTCAAATTTTAGACTTTACTAATTACTCATTTCAAATGTTGAATTGAGCTGTGAAGAATAAGCCATAAAAGTTGTGAGATCATGCTCTATTCCTACCCTTGACATCTTAGCCTTATTAAAAAACCAACGCACAAAACTCATATTTTCAAGATCCGACCAAACAAGCCCTTCTCAAATGCCTAATCATTCACTCCAAGCTCTCCATCTCTAACCTCACTTTCTTCTCCACTAACACCCCTTACACTAGAACTTTCAAATGCTACATCAGGAACCTTAGGCTCTCATACTCCACTACCCCAAAACTATTTTTCCTCGTCACCTCCACCCATATTTTCCACGTTCGAGTCACCGCCATGTACACTTAGACTGCCTCTAGCTCTGCATATGCAACGACGATCATGACTACGACGGCCTCTCCTACATTTGGTCCAAAACCCCATCGCCGAAATTTTTTATCAGACTCGTCCTCATTTCGGCGAACAGAAAAGCGGGACAAAACTTCTAAGCCAAATTTGTAGACCTATTTATGGGTCACTGTAATCAGCTCCTTCAATTGATGAACATTGATTCAATGCTGAGTGTGTATTTGGAAATGAAAGGCCTAGAAATATAGTGAATGTCTGCCAGAAATACTTCCCATTATGATGGAAATGCATCCACTATATTATTTGAACAATCGTTAAAATTTTACCATAAGGGTTGATGTAAAAAACATAATCTGTCTAAACCTTCGTTATTCCGTGTTTCCCCCTTCGTTAAACAATTTGAATATTTAAAAAAACATGAAATCTGAATTCAAATCTTTCATCAGCTTAAGAACTGGTTGAGAAGAGACAATTGGCTAAAAAGAAGAAATCATTTGGGAAGATATGACTGCTAAGGTCGGGAACACCACTGTCGCAACTCTAAATTAGTTACTTAGTGTAGGAATAACCAAAGGAGATGTGCTCAAGTACAAACTATGAGCATGGCTTGTTGGGATCTGAGATTCAACAAGTGGCAAATGACATTAGCCCCAAAGGTTTAGTCACCTCATGTCCTCAGCAACGAAAAGAGGATCTAAAGGGATGGAGTCATCATCCGTACATCGATGCCCTGAACAAACTCAAAACCCCTTTTAGAAAAATACATTGACCTACAATGTCAATATTGTGGCAACTCCAATAATGATATATGTTGTCAATATTACGACAACGCACCTACTCATGTCCGCTGCTAGTATAGTGGCAACGTACAAACCATATTTGCATCGGTATGTTGTCGGCGCACTTTCTGGTCCGTTGCCGTCATACTGACGGGGTACATGAGTTTGTGCGTTGCACTTATAACGACAGATAGATATAAGCCCATGTGCGCAACCCTAAATGTTGTTCGTGATATATATGATACGTCGTAACATTGGCGTGTTATGCGCTTCCTTTAACTAAGACGTGACCCTTTACAGTCGCGTACCATGTAGCTGCCATGTATCTAACTATATGTATCTTGTGATTAACTAAAATTAGATATCAGTGTTTTTACTCTAAATAAGAAGAAGATATAAAATGTCTGTTTTTCAGTCACCTAACTTTTGTTTTATTTTGTTTTATAGATTTTTTCAATGGCGTTAAAATTTTAATGGAAAACTTAACAAAAATAATATCAATTAATCATCAAAATGTTAAAATGATGTTATCAGCTTCTCTCTCACTTTTTCTTTGTGTTTTACTTTTCTCCCATAAGCGTCGCCACCGCGTTTGATGAGAGAGCAAGGTTATTCATATCAAACACTTTCCAGTCAGCTCACTGATTTCTAAGGGTGCTCATTCTCAGTTAACCGGTACCGGAAATCGAGAACCGGACCGACTGTGGCCGATTTTCAGAATAGGAACCGAACCCTACCGGAATTGGGCGGTTTACCGGGAGGCTGATCAACCGAAAAATTATACCGGTTGTTTAGTTTAGCCGAAATCGTACATAACTATATAAAATTGCATATTTTCCTCCAAATTGGGTGAAAATGAAAAGAACACAATATATTTTTCAACTTTTTTTCAATAGTGGTGAAAAATTATTAAGGATGGATCAAAGAGTGCCCAAAGGCACTCAATCTGTCTTTCCTAATAATTAAAAAACACCCTAATCTAATGGTGAAAACAATTAGGGATTGATCAGAGAGGGTCTAAAGGTCCTTAGTCTGGTCTCTCCCTAATAATAAAAAACACTCTGCCCTAAAAGATATTACTCAACCAATTAAAGAGTTGCAAGATTACAACACAAGTTGTTTAGGACTGTTAAACATTACATCATTACAACAAGCTTCATCAAACTTCAAAATCATAACAAAACATAAACACAAAAGTCTTCAAACTTTCACAAGAGAGAATGGGCACTAATAGGACTTACCGTTTCACCAATTTCTGCAAAACAGCCTAAGTTAGTAAATGTTAACAAAAATAGAAACTTAACAAAACATAAGAGAAGAGAAGAGAAGAGAAAGTTAACAAAATAAAAACTAAAATACACCTAAACAAAAACATGGAAATAAATTGACTATTGAAGTACATTGAAATTTTCTGGTGAAAGAAGAAAATTGTTAAAAACATAAATGAAATAAAATTATTATTTTACCTTCCTCCACAGTTTGCAACTTTTGAATCTCTTCTTCCAAATCCTCCATATTCAATGGAACTTTCAACTAATCCTGAGTCCACACTAGGCATTGTACAACTGTACGACTTAAAAAGCTCCTAAAATTAGTTATGATTCTCCTTCCAGTGCTAAAAGTCGCATCTAAGACACCTTTGATATAGGAATGACCAAAATATCTTGAGCCATATGTGCAATGACTGGATATTGATGGCCATTCATACACCACCATTGTTAGACATCGAATGTAGTTGACTTTCTTCCTCAACATCTCTTAGATAACGTTCGAGTTTAGACTTCACAGTCCCTTCTTCTTCCACCCTCTATTTCTTATATTGGGTGAACATTACTTGTTTGTCCGGGTCATCAGCAGTAGAAGATGATGCTTGTGATGTACTCTCAACAACAACCCCATCGAGTTTTACATACTCAGCAAATGAATCACTCAAAGCTTTTTGACACAAGGTATTAGTTGGTCAACAATATTAAGAGGATAAAATATGCTCAATCATGTAGATACACAATTCAATTTCTTTCGAAGGTCTAAACTGGTGCAATAAAAGTATACATGTTAAGCATTTCAAGATCATCAAAATATTTATCAAATATTAATTTCATTCTACCTGCCATACTTTTCATGTTCATGTTCTCACTAGAGAGACTCGTCTTGATAAAATGGGAAACATCACTAATCTCGTCCAAAATAGAATTAGACGTTGCATATGAATAGTGATGTTATAGAACTTTTTTCAAGAACGACATAAATGAATGTAAATAAACCAATAAGAGTAAGTAAGCCGACTAAGAGGCGTACCATCTTTTCTCAGTTTTTTTTCCATCTCAATCTCCAAAATAGGGTCAATAACATCATACCTTTCAAATTCTTTTTCTAACCTGCAATTAACATCAAAAATTAAGTAAGTAGAGTTCCAACGAGTATAAACATCAAGACAAAGCAATTTCTTGCATTCAATACCAGTTTTCTGAACAACAACTTTAAATCGAGATAATCGTAAAGGAGAGAGTTTGTTAAACCTTATCGTAAACCTTACCCTTTCAACCAATATACCCAACATACTAATATCATCGCTTACCAAGTTGATGATGTGAGCAATACATCGCATGTGCAAGAACCTGCCACCCAAAACATTGGTGGACAACAAGTTCATGCGACAAGTTAGATACTCTATCGCTTTGTCATTTGCACTGGTGTTGTCAACAATTACCGTCATGATCTTCTCAATACCCTACGAATTCAAACAAATCTCAATATCCTCGCCTTTGTGAGAATGATTTGGACATAATTGAGGACTTGCTTGTGTAAAACCCAATCAACATCAATGTAATGGCAGTTAGAGTCATATAGCTTCGCTGCTGATTAGAAGTTCAAGTATCAGTTGTTAACGATACTCTCGGTTTACAACAAGTAAAATATGCATGCAACTCTTCTTTCTTAGATTCATATAACTCAAAAACATCCCTTAAACATGTGTGTCTAGATGATATTTTGAAAAGAGGACATGCAATTTCCATAAAAAGTTAAAACCATGCACCTTTCACAAAATTAAATGGCAGTTCGTCGGTTACTAACATCTTGGCAAGAGCATCTCGACATGCTTGTTGATCGAAATGCCAAGAAGTTAGTTCACCTCCTGCTCCACTCTTAAACAATAATAGTTTTGCCTCTTATCAATATTTTACTTATTTTTTGGGTAAATTCTAGCATGGGTTAAGAGTGAAGATGTACCATTTAAGTTTGGATCAGTTGCAAAAATATCGTTACAATGCATACATTTAGTCTTTTTTCACCATCAACATCTAGTTTTGAAAAGTGTTTTCAAGCTTTAGACTTAACTAAAACAGATTTTCTTACGAGGTTTACGAGTCTTATCATGGGATGCAGGTGCAGCTGCTGCTGCCCCTACATCCCAATCTCCTGATCCTCCCTCCTCCAGCTCCAGGAGCTTCTGCTGGTAGTGGCACTGACCCGTCTACTCCAGCTCCAACAGCTGCTCCTCCTCCCTATAAACAAAACTTTCAATTAGTAAACAAAAGATATAAACATCAACTTCAGTACTATAAATTAAATAGAAACCCTAATTTGAGAAACCCTAAATTGAAAAGTTTAATCCCAAAAATTGAAAGAATTGGAACCCTAGTTTTAGAAACCCTAATTACATAAATCAGTAATGGAAGAAAAGAACATAAAAGTAAGGGTTTTTGAAATTGAAACCCTAAATTTTAAAACCCAAACTAAAGAAACCGAAACCCTAATTTTGTAAACCCTGAAATGAAGAAATCGAAGAACATAACATGAAATTTCGGAAAAACTATGCATTGATGGTGCAAAGATTTTACCTCTTGTTATTGTGTATCACCTTCTATATGTGTCATTTGAATTCGAATATTGTCTTGGAAGATGGATTTAGGTCTCTATTTATAGAGAACTGAAGCTCCAGGTCTCTCTCGTTGGGAGACTTCATCCCCGCTCCTTCTCTTATGCCTCTAGGCTCCAGTCACAACGGGAAGACGATTTGACTGAGATCCCCTGCATTGAATACAGAGGATACGTTTTCAGGAAGAAAAGTATGGAGCTCGGCGTCGAAGATGGCCACACTAAATGCGGAGGATACAAGGGACCACCACAGAGAGGAGAGGGAGAGCTCTTATAAAGGAAATTGGAGAGTGGAGAGGAGAAATACAGAGACAGAAACAAGAGGGAAGAGAGGAATAGTTTTTGGAGTCGAAGGGATGGATCGATTGAGAGGGCGAGGGAACGACGGTAGTGGGAGGCCACAGAGAAGCTTTCCAAACCCTAAAATATAGAGGAGAAAGGAAAAATAATGATAAAATGGTTTAGGGAAATGAATCTGTGAGAGAAGAATGGAGCATGGAGAAGTGAGAGAGTCAAAAGTTTCAAAACTCGAGAGTCGAGTCGAGATATGAATCATTAAGAGAGAGAAAGAGATGCAGATTTGTGTGGGTTTCAACGAGTGAATGATAAGAGAAGAAGAAGAAGAAGAAGAAGAAGAGTCGAGAGAGAGGACAACTGTGTTACACTCACAGCAAATACATGGACGAAGAGCAACTGCTAGATTGACGACAGCCATTGATGAAATTTCATCAGGCTGTAATTAAAACACGTATATATAATCACCACTCCCGATTTTCACCGTTTAACCGCGGACGGACATGCTCAGTCCCGTTTATTGATAATTGCAATTGAATTTGTACGTTTCTTCCAGTTCAGGTCTACTCAATTTCTAATTTGTTTTGAACAACCCTATTGATTTCTAATGTTTCATGTTGAGACGTTGTCCAAAAGAAAAGAGGGTATATATTTTGAGAGGGTAGGATTCTCAAGCATTTAAAGTTTCAAAGTTCACCAAAAAGATTGTCTTTTAAAGGAAATTAACGCTACAAAATCATTCAAAACGGAGTTCACCAACTTGTAACAAAATGAAAGATTGGTCACTCTAATAACTAATTTTATACTTAGATACCGTTAATATGTCCTTCGTACTCTAATTTAAAACAATTAATAATTGCTAAAAATTAAGACTAATAAAATAACATGTAAAAAATCAAAATTTGCATAGAACATGACTTTTTGAAAGAACATAAAACATGATTTAAGTATAAGATTAATGAAGTATACATAATTAATTTACAAATGGAAAAACCAAAAGCAAATGAAACTCAACTTTGTCCGGTTCACCTGAAATACTGTAAATCGAACCTAAAAAATGGATCAATCTATTTTAGTTTTTGTTTTAAATCAAAAATCAAATCACAATTCATATATTAATGTTGAGCTGATTCAAAAGACTAGATTAATAAATGGGTCACTTTCCCTCGCCCATGTAATATAATTGGTTTTATATTGTCATGATTTTCTTGAGTTCTTATTTTCTTATATTAGCAATACCGTTGTGACAATACATAATTGTGAATTGAATTTATGATATGTAATTGTGAACGACAATTGGATTTGGGATTTTACAAGTTTTTTTAAATGGATTAAAGTATATTTTAATTTATTGTTCTTAAATTATTTTACTATACTTGGATTAGGCATTGATCAATATCTGGTGGGAGTGATCATTACTCACTAAGAAGTTGTGACTGACTATAACAGACTAACACTAAGCATGATTTTCCCAAGTTGTTGATGGGAGTTTTTAAATGGATTAAAGTATATTTTAATTTATTGTTCTTAAATTATTTTACTAAACTTGACTAGACATTGATCAATATCTACCAAGTTCTTGACGGGAGTGTTGACTCTAAGGAGGTGGGAGTTGTGAAGATGTAGACAGGAAAAGTTTAGCACACCCACCCCATGTCATGTCCCTTGCACCTGTCAGTTTTTACATTAACTGATACTTGTACTTGTTTTGAGCATTGTGTGTTGGACATGAACAATTTATGGTAAACCTTGAGCATAAGTGAAGTCTTCACTTACCTCATACCAAATCTGCATTACTCCACTCTGTCCCTGCACTTGCCATAGCTTGGAAACACAGCATAATCATAACAAACTATTTTCATGCACTGCCAACTAACAGATACGTCTCAGAACAGTCAATAAGCTGCACAAATTTCTATGTTCATCAACAAATTACATTATCCTCATCCCACAAACCTAGCAACAGTTTAGAAGCATGTTTAGTAACCATAGCATTCGCCAGAAAAATGTTGAACAAAGCATGTTGAAGGCGTGAGTAATGAGAGAGGCTCGCAACCGCCCGTCGAACACAAACCTTCTGGTGTAGCGCGGACACGAGGGGTGCAATTTTCTTCAACAGCTATGACATTTGAGCTATATGGTTTTCCAGATATAGGCACTTACCATTTCCCTGGGTTTATAGGAGACTGGAAGAAGCTGGTAGCTGACAAGTGGAGATCATCATCTCATTTCTAGTACATAATATGAATGTATCAGAACAAACCAGCAAACAGCTCTCCTGTGTCAACACAATACAATTTGCCTTATATATCTGCTCCATTATTTCATTTTAACGTGAATCTTGAAGCGTGTGCAAGTAGTGCTTGTACGCGTTTTCTTTTGTGCGCTCCGAAGCACCACATTTTTTTCGTTTGTGTAATTCTATGGCTACACAACTTTTTTCTGTGATCAAAGGCTACAGTTTGTGCGAGATGTTAGCTGCAAGAATCTCACTTGGGAATCATTTTTCTTTTCCTTAATATAATCGTTTTAATTGCTGATAAAAAAGTGATTGAGATCCAGATGGCCTGTAATCAGACCATAATTAAGGCTCTTATGATAATGCAAGAGAAACAGATAGTTTGGTGCAAGCCCTGATTGAACTAGTATATCATAGATTTCAAAATTGGAGCTACCATGCTAATTTGGTGGTACATGCAATTCGAGCGAGCACAATTACTCGTGGTTTCTGGTTTCTGGTTTCTTCAAATTGTGAATAAAGGCATGTACGTACATCTATGAGCTAACCTTTTTGGAAAAAAAACAACTCTACTATTCTAAGATAACCATTTCTATGGTTTAGATACAAAGGCCTGATCATGCAACCAAACTACCCTCTAAACTCAGCAACAGAACTTTGTGAAATGATCCCTCCTCCTTAGATTTGATTTTCCGCCTTTAAAAATGTATAATGCAGCAGGAGGCAGTTGTCTTCTCAACAATGCATTCAGTTCCAGTACACCAAGGCGAAAAAGTATCGCCGATCCATCAATCTCTGATTCATATTGCTCGTAGATGAAGAAGCACGTGAACGAAAACACGAGCACTGCATGCATTTTGTCTCCAACAATGTTTATGCCATGAAAGGTCAAGTATGGAGTAGCAATGACATGGAAAATTTTATAAATCCTTACCTCCACCCATCACCAGATTCACAGAATGTGACAGACACAGTGCAAGGAGATAGAGAAGACCTGCCATCTGTATTTATTACAAATAAATGTAAGCTTGGGATTCTAGGAATCGGAATGAAAACCCCCTATCAAATATGCATTTTCTGCTTGTGTAATTAAAAAGACAATAACATTGAATACTATGTTGGTTCTCCGAACAAAATTTCTGGCTAAGGTCAAGAAAATGTGATTTGAGCTCAGAGTAAGAAAATGCAGTGTTGAGCAATACTGACACCCCAAACTACTTCTCCAAGAGGTCGACCAAGTGGTATAAGAGGAACCAGTGGATTTCCCTAAAGTGATTCATGATGGTCTGAGAGGTTATTAGCGGACACATGAAAATATCTAGTTTTCCTATACCTATCACAAAACACTCTCCAAGTCTTGTCCACCACACTATATTTTTCCTCGAGCCCTTAACGTAGAAATGGAGACTCGAGATATAATGGGAATACTTGAACATTGTAGAATGAGATTGTGCCTCACATTGTTCTAAGGGATCAACGAATTGCTAGGAATTAGCATCCAATGTATTGCTTGCTTACCTAATATCTCTATATTAGACATAGGTTATTTCGTTACTTGAAAAATGGAAAAAGGAAAAATCATGCCTAGGACTATGCAAGGAATAGATCTGGGTTAAACATTTCTGGGTGTCTCTACTCTCTGTGTCTGTAAAGTGTGAACACAACCAATTACAATAAAGATGGATATAAAACTTATGGGGAACACAAAATCAGTTCAAGGTAATAATAACATAAGAGAAAAGAAGAAATACAGTCAAAATTAATCACACCTTTATGAAAGTACTCCAATCATCTCCTCTTGCCAAACATTTTACTGAACGAGCCCATGCGTTCCAACTATGTGTTAGGGCTGTAATTGAACATTTTACTCCTGTTTCTGAGATTTGAAAACTAGATGAAGATATCCTCGGAACAGTAATGCCGAATCTGTTGCAAATGCACCACAGTCAATAGACCTGAAATAAATTTTCATAGAATAGATCTGAATTACTAATCGAAATAACAAAACCCACGAAACTGGACAAGGAAACAAGACGAAAGCTAAGAACCCCACCCAAAGAATATTACACGTGCCAAACACCAGTGCTTAAAAACTAGCTATTTGAGACCCGACTTTAGCATTGACCATAACTTTATTGCAATGAAATATGCCTTAGTTCTGACCCAAACTCCAAAACAGCATGAAGCAAATCAAACTGTTAGTGACACAAATTAGTCCCCACATCCCACCAAAAACAAAATTGAATAAGCGCCACAAAATTGTGCGTGTATTTCAAAATAACACGAATCTAGGACAAGTTACGAAGTTTGAATGCATTGCATTAATATTAAGACTTACAGCACAACCTAATTATGTCCTCAAAAACAACTTCCCTAACATTTATTGGCATCAAAACTCACATGGTTGGTGGTAGAAATATGTAACTATGGAGGTAGATGGTGATTAGCACCAGAAGCTCAGCTGCAGATGAAATGAAATTTCTTTTGCGGAGGAAAAACCAGTCAAACAAAGTAGCAAGGGCAAGGAAGTAAGCAAATGTTATCTTCTCATCTCTCCAGAGCAAAATCTCTGCAACTGCAAACACATTCGTCAAGGTCATTCTGGAAGAAAGAAAATGATACAACTAATGCCTTATGATGCTGAAAAGAATCGACAATTTGGACGCCAAGCAGGGAAGAATTTGCTTGAAAACTGCAATTTGGACCAACTAGTAATGGATGCAATATTGACTTAGGTTTACAGGTCAAATTTTGCTGAACTCGTGAATAAAGATGAGGAGACAATCAATAAGATACAGCTGATCCCAAGGAAACCCAGCTAAGTTGTAACCTTGGCAACCCTGGTTTAACTCTTAAAATTGAGCTAGCCCAATCTTACAGGATAAAGTCAAAATAATCTTGAATGGTTTTCATAACATGAACTCCATTCGTACACATTGTATAAGTTCTAAAATTGATGAGGCTCGACACTTATATAGAGTACCATGTTGATAAAAGAAGGGAAAATGGCAAAAGGTACTCTAAACTATGACACTTTTGCAAGAGGGTGTTGTGTTTTTTGTTAATGGCAAAAAGGTGATGGAAATTTTGCTTTTTTGTGCAAAATGTATATATTTGCACAAAAACCGGCCTTAAAATTAAGATTTTCTTAAATAAAATAAATATTTTACAAAAGTTTTTTTAGTTTTCATCTTCTTAATAAATTTGTATGATAAAAATTATAATTTAATTTCTTAGTTAAACTATTTTTTAAGTTAAAAATTATGTTATAAATATCTTAAAATTATTTTATCGTAGGCGTATGATTAATCATCGCTGCCGTCTACGTAGGCGATCATGCCGCTCAAGCATGGGACCTGTTCAAATCCTTGGGCTTCACAAGCCTTGCCATCGACGAGAAAATGATACAAGTCATGGAGGCTAGGGAGGAGGGAAGAAAATTCGTAAGGCCCGCCACCCTAGCGCTATCCAAGTCTCTCTTTTCCTTAGTTTCTTTATTGTCTATTGTTTTCTTGTTCTCGTTCCTTTCTTTATTGTTGTATTCGGCTAGCTCTTGTTTTCTTCTTGAAATCTTTTGTTGGTTTCAACAATAAAGTTCTTCCTTTTTGCTGATAAAAAAGGGAAATTTTGTCACACATTTTGGACAAAAATACAAAATTCATGTCACATTTTTGCCATTAACAAAGTACACATCAACCTCTTGCAAAAGTGTCATAGTTTAGAGCACATTTTCGCCATTTTCCCATAAAACAAAGTTCAAACCTTTTCCACTGCCTAGCAGTTTGTCCGCCTTTGATTCCTCAGTAAACTCAACATATCTATTGAAAGGCGAATCACTGGCTAAATGAGAGAATGATTCCGCCGTCAACATTATACCATCCTGCATATTCAGCAATTATATCTTAAATTTTTCATGCTGTAAATTGAGGTGTAAAATCAAGAGCAGACACAATTATGTAACAAAATCTGTAATGTAACATGGGTTATAACCAGGATTTGCACGGAAAAAAAAACTTAAGATCCAGCCTTCTAAGGTGTCAAAATATATTGGACTGGGAGCGTTTATCATTATTAGCTTTCTAATTGCCCAAGATAGTTTTCGAAAGGTAAAATTTTCCCTTAATCATTAAGACCAATACTAGGCAAATGTACACAGTGGCAGACAAGGTTGAAATTGGAAAGGTCCATTTTTAAAGAAAAATTATGATAGAGAAAAACAAAGGTGGAGTGCTTTAAGATATACATGCACGACAAAAATAATACCTAGTGAAAGAAAACAGGAAATGGAAGAACTTACTCTCACAGAGACAATTGGTGAATATCCCAAATATGTTTTAGCAGCAGTGCAGTTAAAAACTCTAGTGCGTGTGGCTAGGTGAAACATGTAAGGATCTGATGAAGACCGATTTAGTTTTATGGTCCCTAACTTTTCATGTTTCCACCTTACCAGCAAGAGAATATACCATACTATAATGTCTGGGAGCTTTACTGATGGTCTGCAATCAATAACAACAAGAATTTCAGTTATTTTCTATGTAAAAACAAATTAAGCAGGACACTGAATTATCACTGGCAATAAATATCAATCAAAATCAATATAGTTGGGGCCCTGGTGGTTGCTGGTAAGACTAAAACCCAAGATAAAGACATTTCTTTAAGGAAAACCAGGATGCTTAATTTACCTGAGATATCCAAATTCTTCCACCATAAGAGACACAAACTCCCACAACTTCATTGGCTCAAGATTAGTGATAAAAAAAGCCTACAAAAAACATTACACTCTTTCTTATTCATCGATCTAGTTTGATATACAGACAGGTACACATGCATATCCAATCATTGGGCATGGCCAGACCAATTCAGATTGGAGAAGTCTAAAACCAAAGCCCACCCAGCAATAAGGTACCATGACGTATTGTGAAGAATGTTCAAATTTTGGAAGTACCTTTCCAGCCACAGAAGCCGCCCTAGAAACTAGAGCTTCCTCTGCACATATATGGGCACGGGCAACATTATCAACGTAAGTGAAGTCAGACATATTTTCACCAATTCCTACAATATACTGAAGAAAAAAAATATAAGTTCACATGTAATTCTTCCATGCACTCAGAAAAAAATTACACAACTAAGGCGAAAGTAATGCTAAGTGAACTTAATTGATGACAGGTTAGGTTAAAATAGGTTTTATGAACACTGGACAAAATATATCAGTAGAATAATTAAGAACTGCTAAGAGAAGCAACAAATGAGGAGCCTTCTGGGATATATACATGTTTATATTTCAGTTGAGTTATAGAAATAGAACAGGCAAGGCATGATTCTTTTTCCTTTTTTTTATAGATATAAAGATCAATTACTCACGCACAAAATGGTTCTACTATGTTTGAAGTATAAAACCATATAAAATGAGCAACACGTGGATCAAACCTTTGCCCAACCAGATTTTGCTCTATTCACTAGAAGTGGCACAAGGTCCATCTCTCCAGGTCCAAAGACAATGCTAGGACGAAGTGCACATGTTAAAGGGCCATCATTGTTGTTAGCAAGTAAGACAAGTGCTTCTGCTTGAGCTTTAAGGTCACTCAACATATCCTGAAACTGTGTCAAGATATAGATCATCAAATGCAATGTATTTCATCTAAACAGAACCCTTAAATAAGGTTCATGTAAATACATGATGGTGGACATTAAAAACAGGCATACCTTCCAAGGACATTGCAAGGATTCATCTCCATTACGTATGTCAGATGAACCATCAAAAACTACATCAGCGGAGCTATTATATATTAACCGTTTAACTTTGCACTCCCGGCAAACCTTGAGGACATTCTTCGCCCCTGAAGCAAAAGATGGAATGCTAGAATTCTTAAATCTGAAACCTTTTAGATATTGCTTCATTTTATGTTCTTGAATGGCCCTCACCTTGAACAAGAATCATGTAGCAATTATAGAAGTCAAGTTCTTCTAAAGTGACATCTGTATAAAATACAACTGAAGAGCCCTGGATGGCTGCAGAAGGATTATGTAGTATGAGCAGTAAATTTTCAAGCAGGAAAAACAGGGTAATCAAAAATGGCAAACAGAAATTAGAAAGCAGCTAAAAGATCAAAGGCCATGAGATATTATATATGAGTATTAGTACCCGAGTAAATACGAATATACAAAAAAAGTCACATAACACTACAAAATGGAAGCAGCATCTTAGGCCTCACCTGAAATAACAAATGTCCTTGGTTTTGCAAGCTGTAGTTTCACGTGTTTATGGAAAAAAAACAGTTTGGATTATGCACAGTTGTTCATGTATTAGTGACAATGGTGAATTCTTGTTCATGTTTTGTCTGTCACTGCACGATGGCTAAGTTCACAAATCACAATCCAAATATCCAAGATGACTTAGATATGATATATTTAAGTGCTACCGCTAATTTCAAAGCTGGAGACTGAATTAAATATAGCATAGGCTAATGAATATTTTCATTTCTTACACTGTATTTTTCAGCAGCAGTTTATAGGAATCAGATGATTACAGTCGTAGTGGAATTTGAAGAAAGAAGAAAAGACAATCCGTTTATCAGTATTTAACATCTGCAATGAAAGTAAATGCAGCTACTACCAGCATTGTTCTTGGTAACATAATTACCACTGATACTCCATTTTCCTATGCATTCCCTCTTCCTATTAATCAACTAATCACAAGGAATAGTTTCTTGCTAAATTCAATTTATTCGAACATGCTTCTCTCTTTCTCCCTCGACGACTCCCTAGCAACCAAACACTAGTTTAGAGAACCATACATTCACCGTTGTTTCACTTAACAATACACATGTGAAGCTAAGTTCAATCAGCTCCCATGGAATCTACAAACCCAAATTCATGACTCTGGTTTGTGTATATTTTCTCATCAACCAAACAGAAACAGAGCTACCCATAGCTCAGTTTGTACCCTTCCGTTTCTCGGATCCAAAAAAAAAAAAAATGCAAAGCCATAACTCAATATCCATTATGATTACGAAATTGAAATTGATTTTGAATGAAAAGGGAAGAAAAACGACCTTTGATGATTAGGGTTTCGTCGAGGACGTCGAGGTGGGAATAGGAGGCGCGGCCGGAGGAGAGAGCCTGAGAGAGGAGCGAGTCTTGCTCGGAGGGGAGGAGCTTGAGGGAGTGAGGGGAATCAGCAACTCGGACGATCCAATCGCCGAATTGGAGGAGCTCCAGCACAAGAGATCTACCAATAAAGCCACGCCCGCCCAGAACCACACAGGTTCTAGCGTTATCGCCGATCTCCATTTCTGGTCTTCTATGGGTTCGATCGATCACAATTCCCAATTCCCAATTCCCAGAAATGGAAATATGGGGAAGAAAATGTTCAGAGCAAAGCTACGTACGTACTTGGCGCCGAAACTATATTACTCCCATAAATTGTTTTTGTTTTTCTGCTCACCTTTTCATTTCAAATATTTTTTCTATGAGAAATAGCAAAACTCTCATTCCGTTAACTTGTATTCATTTTTAATTTTATTTTACTGTAAGAGACTAAATTACCCTTGATTCTGTTTCGAATTTTCAAACTCATACTCTATAACCTTCTCTCTCCTACTTTCAATCTCAACAAGAAATATGTATATGATCAATTTGAAGCTAAAACAACCATAATTGTTCATTTGAGTAAAAGGAAAAATAAATATAAACCAGATCAATTCACCCCCACTTTAATTCTCGTGAGTTTCCTTCATTTATGAATGATTTGTTTGTTTCCTCCATTTCAAGAACCAGACCCAACCTCGTACAGGGAAGTCATGCACACTGAATTAACCTCAGATCTAGTATTGGGTCGACCCGATTGTGTTGGGTCGAACAGCTAAACCCGCGTCGCAGTTCAGGTTGGCGTCCCATCTTGTGTTCCAGAGATTTTACAGCTAACCCCTGCGACAATCTCTTCACTTTTGGGTTCAATTCTTATAGTATCTCTTGATTTATCTTCTTAGAACTTCCCTTACCTATAAACTTTGAAGGGAAAAAAGAGTTGTCTTACATCCACACTCTACGAATCTCTTCCATGACGCTACGAGCAATTTCATCTCTCGTGTCGTGTTGATGTCGTCTCCAGCCAAGCTTGAAATGGAGGTAGAGCTCCGTTGCTAAGGGACATTTGGGGTCCCAGTTGGCCGACGAGAGTATAACAACACCTGAGAGCCTCTACTATTTGTTTGTTTTCTTTTCAGTTGATTGACAAATACAAATATGATAGAAGAATGAGTTTGCATGGGAGAGAAAGTTAAATGTCAAAGAAAGGGACTGATGACATCATCTAAAAATTTTAAGAGTGTATGGTTGCCTTTTCAAAACAAAATTTTAAAGAATTTGACAAAATTAAGTAAAGTGTAACAAAGTTATGGTTATGGTACTTTTAGAAAACAAATTCATAAATAGATATACTTATGTGAAATTCGAGTATACTTTGGGTAAAGTGGCGTATGAACAATTTCACCAAATAAAGAGCATATGATCCCTATGTACATTATGCCATAAAATTTAAAAGTGGCATTCATACTAGCGGGTAAATGTCTATAACTTATGCGTTATTAGATGGCCAATGATACATGCTAGCATAGCGACTGATACATTCCATACAACACACAAATACATATGAAAAATATGGTTGAAGTGTCATTATGAGTTGACTAATGTATTATTGAAGTTGAAAAATCATGAACATAAAAATATAGTTGCACAATTTGAAAGAATATCGTATTTACAAATGTAATCACTTTTACAAATATAGTTTATCATTTGTTAACTGTTCCGTCATCCGCCATCTGCCAACTGTTATCCAACTGTTATCCACCATATGGCGTTGCTGATTCGTAATCTGCCATCCAACGTTACTGAACCGTCATCCGTCATTTAGTGTTCTCGAGCCCCCATCTGTCATCCGTTAGTATCATTGTGACTTCATATTCATGTTTTTATATTTGAAGTTCCTTGTAATTTTGTTTCTTATCTTGCTTTATTTCACTACTCTATGACATCTGTTTCGGCCGGAGGCCATGGTCTACGTGCACATCCCCGTAATCAGAAGTTATCCAGTAATTCAGAAACTGACACATGTACATCCCATGATTCAGAAAGTTATCCTGTAATTCAGAAACCAGCACGTGTACATCCCCGTAATCCGGAAAGTTATCACGTAAATCGGAAACCGACAAGTGTACATCCCTATAATCCGACCCGTAATTTGGAAACCAGTACGTGAGAAGATCACACAATCATTCCGAAGACTCCAACTCGCAAGGAAAGGAAGAAGACCGCATATATTATTTAGATTCAAACTCAATTCTTGATACACTGTATTGAGTTTGAAGGCGTCTATTTGATTATTAATATTATTTTCCCATTCTACTTATTCTTATTAAAGTTTAGGCTTATTGCCAATTACCTAAGATTTTCTATTATTGATAGTTAGCTTGTAATCAAGTGAGAACCATCACTTTACATGAGAAAATAAGAATTAGTTTTGACCACAAGATGAAAATTTAGATGGCTTGAATTTTTGCTGACTTATTAATGGCAATAGGGCGTAATTATTCTTAACTTACTATTTATTTTTGTCTTTTAACACAAATACGAGGGTAATTTCGTATTTTTATATTATTACACCATTTAATGATTTCCTTTTATAAATTTCAATATCTAATTTACATCATTGTGACTTATTTTACTTTTTACTTCTTTTTTAACAATTTCATGATTTCATTGTTGAAATTACAAGATTTACACATTTCACTACTCATTTTCGATTAATTTGTTTTAAGGGATAATGACACTTTGTTACACTTAGCTATGACGAAATGACACTTTCATACCCTAACTATTTTTGTCTCTTTTTTAGTACCCTAACAAACATTTTGTGACAATCTATACTAAAATGACTAAAATACCCCTGATTTAAAAAATCAAAATAAAACTAGTCCAATATGATTTATCAAATCATATTTGAAATGGCTCAAATTTAATTTTTTATTTTCGGGCATAATTTTATTTGCATCTTAAGTACAAATTAAATTGAACCCGAGATAAAAAAATTTGAACCAACTCAATTCATAGTTTCTTACACCAAGGGTAGTTTAGGTATTTTAGACATTTTAGATGTGGGTTGTCACAAAAAAATTGTTAGGGTACTAAAAAAGAGAGGAAAACAGTTAGGGTATGAAAGTGTCATTTCACTATAGTTATTAAGTGTATCAAAGTGTCATTATCCCTTGTTTTAATTGTATATTTAATTTGTTTTTAGTATTTCAATATTTTCGATCTCATGTTTTAAGTTGTACGATTTCATGATCTACAAAAAAAAAATCATATTTTTACTTTTGCGATTGCATCATTTTTCACAAAATTTTCATGATGTGAATTTCATTTTTCATGAACCTAATTTTCGTTTATTTAATTGTACATTTCATTTTCACACGAGTCCAATTCTTTTAACAAGTTTTATTTTTTTAGTTAGCTACTTGTTTTCATCGGAACCCACTTACGTGAAAATGAAACTCATTTCAAAATTTTTATTGAAAATGAAACATGACTAACGAAGATAAAACACATAATAAACTAATTTCATGGGTACTAACATTTTTCATGAACCTAATTTTCGTTTATTTAATTGTACATTTCATTTTCACACGAGCCCATTTCTTTTAGCACCTTTTATTTCTTTAGTTAGCTACTTGTTTTCATTGGAACCCGTTTCAAAATTGTTATTGAAAATTAAACACGACTAATGAAAATGAAACACATAATAAACTAATTTCATGTGTTGTAACAAGAATTAGAAAATCATGAAAAGTAAACAAATTTCATATTTTTTAAAAAGGGACAATGACAGTAATGAGTCTAAATTTCTAAAACAAAAATCAAATACAACAAATTGAAAAGAAAAAACAAAGAATAGAAGCATGTATTTTTAAATGGGTAATCAAGAAAACATAAATAAATCACCATATGCAAATGATTTTGTGAAACTTAATAGGGTTTCCATTCATTTTCACATGTTAGTTTTACTTTAATACCATTTCAATCATTTATTTGATTATTTATTGATGAAATTAGCATATTTATAAAGACCATTGATTGTATTCATCCTATAGATGGTATAAGTTCTTATGTTCTTTTGTAAACCATAGTTTTCACTTGATTTCATCCCATTGATAATTGTCCTATTTAGTTTGTTCCATATCTTAAATAAAGGGCTCTCCTCAATTGTATTTGATACAACAACATCAATAATAATATTTTCTTTTTTATTTCTAAAATGGTATTAGAGTTATAACCAATCACTGGTTAAATCTCTAAGAAATTTTTGTTTTGGCAACTCGTCGATGATTTGTAATTCTGACGAGCGGACAAGACAATTCAATTGCTTAGGCAAATATTCATACGCAGCGGAGCCTCCATCACTATTGTTGCTTGTCGCCGATATGGATTGGTCCATTGACATTGCTGCTGCTCAAGGTCGTCGTCGGTCACATCTCCCGGCAAGATTCCAACGTCTCTAAACTTCACGCGTCATCTTCTCTAGTGTCCTCGTTTCGATTATCTCAGTGTTCTCCTGTCTTACACCTCAACTTGTTTTTAGTTGAAATATTTTTTTAATAGTCATTTCTTGTCTGTCTCTGTTTCTTCCTTGTGTACATACATATTGAGTTTGCATGGGCTACATAAGCCCCCAAGAGTTTGCTGGATAAATTGATAAGTCAGGCATTTTCGGTATCCCGTAATTCGAAAAGAATATCTCATAATTCATATATCGCATGTGAGAGGATTGATGAGCATCAACGAAAACCTTTCGAAGACTTCAACTCTCAAGGAGATGAAGAAGATCAAAACACATATTATCTAGATTCAAATTCAATTTGGTTTATATCATATTGAGTTTGAGGGGGTTCTTAAATTGTATTATCCTAGAGAACTATTAGGATTAAAATCCATTAGCGTTCAATTGTGTATTAGAGTTTGTTATTCAATTGTGTATTGGAGTTTTCTATTGTCTTTATAAATAGAGACTTTTGTACATCACAATATTATGATCAATAATTACATGGGAAAATATGAATCAATTATGGCCATTAGATGAAAAATTAGATGGTTTTCATTTTAGCTGACTTATTAATGACATTTTGGTGTAATTATTTTCAAATTTCTATTTAATTTTTTCTTTTAACACAAGTTTAAGGGTATTCTTGTGTTTTAAATCATTAAATTGTTTCCTTTTTAACTACAAGATCTAAATTACTTAATTATGCTAAATTATTTCCTAATTTAACTTTTTATGATTTCATTAGTTTGATTTTACAAATACAACACTTACTAAAACTTTTTATTAATTCATGATTTGATATTTCCTTTTTCATTTTATTATTTCATTTTCATATTTTTATTTCGTTAAATCATTTTCTTTGTAATTACAAAATCGAATTTATTTAATTTGGATTATGGTCTTTTTGATAATTTTCTTTTTATAACTTGATGAGTTTGATTTTTTGAATTCAAGATTTACACTATTTTATTACTTCATATTTCAATTCTATTATTTTATTTGTACGATTATATGATTTGCATATTTTTTATGATTTCATTTTCACCAATACAAGATTTGCACAAAAAAACCTATTTCATTCCTTTTTTATTTCTGATTTTATTTGTATGTTTATATAATTTACACACAAAAAATTACATTCATTTCTACAAACATGTATTTATATTTTTTTGTGAACGTTTTTCATTGTCTCTAATTTACACTTGTTTCATTTTTACTATAGTGATTCATGTTTCATTTCATCCGAAATAGTATATTTTTTAGTAGTTCCTAATTCGTTAACTATATACACATTTTCATACCGCAATATGTTTCATTTTCATACCATGATTCAAGTTTAATTTTTTTCGTGGATTTTGTGAGATATGAGACGCAAATAATAGGGTTATAATTTTGGAAATAGTCACATTTACCCATATATCCTTTTGGCTATTATTTTATTTTTTATTTGATAAAAAATGAATTAATAATAACCGATCATTACCATCTTATAGATAGTAATAGTTTTTATGTTCTTTTGTAAATGTTAAGCATAAAACTATAATTGATCCTCCAACTATCAGCTTAAGCTTTTAGTTGAATTGATTTTCTCATGTGGTATTAGAGTTTGTAACTCGCTAACACGAGTTCGAATCCCAGAACATGTAAAAAATGATTTCTATTACTCTCTCTTCTATATTTGTCAAAAAGGTTCCACTCTTATTTCAAATGGGTCTCCATAAATCTCCTTCTCAAAAAACCCCCTAACTTCTAATGGGCTCCTTAATCTCTTCTTCTAAGAAGTGCACATACAAACCCAAAAACGGGCTTGTCCGTGAGGGCGAGTGTTAGAGTATAAAACTATAATTTTTTCTTTTAACTATCAGCTTAAGCTTTTATTTGAGTTTGTTCCCTAATAGGACATGGTGTTTATTAGATTACATCCATAATAATATATACCTTATTATTTCAATCAACTGTAATCCGAACCATAATTAAGTACAATTATATCATCAATAAATAGTGACTAAAAAATTGTTAAAGTCGCTCCCATGAGTCATTTGTTGCGGAAAAAAACAAAATATTGTTCTTCAGTGCCACTTCCTAGCCCAACTAATCGAACTCATATTCATGTTCATCTGTCGTGACTAACATTCATCAACCGATATTATAAATTGGCTTAAGAAAAAGATTAGGAGTTGAAATCAAAATCAAACTCAATATATGAAAAGGCAAAGGCCAAAAACCTAAGATTAACAAACAAACACAAAAAATCTAAAAACTAGTATGTACAAGGGAACGAGTTCATCGCTTTGGTAGTAGTATTTGGCGGTTGTACATCGGGTAGGATCTTTTCCTTTTATTGCTCAATTTCTTCACGTGAATTACGAACTCGCTTCCACCTGCTCATACTCATAAAAAAAACTAATCAAATAAAAACTCGATTGTGGTGTGTGATCAATCACACACCACACTTAGGGCTGGACTAGGCCCTTTACTCAATAAACTCGATTGTGGTGTGTACAAAGTACACACCACACTTAAGACCTTTGCTAGGCTTTAAGTTACATTAAAATTAGAAAAAACGCCATAGTGTGGTGTGTACTCGTACACACCATACTTAAGACTCTACCAAGTCTTAGGCATTAACTATCTATAAAACATGTCAAATCTCTCAATTAAGCACAAACCCACGTAGAGGGGCGATCAAACACAATCCAAGGAACTAGAGGATATCTTCCCTTTGCCGAGAATCTCGAGATGTGCGTCCACACTCGATTTCTCCATCTTGGTGGTTTGGCCCCGGGTTGTCGTCCGCGATAGCTCTAAGGATGGGCGAGAAGTCGGCACACTTGGCTTGTAGCTCCATCATCAATGTTGGCACCGTGATCAAACTTCACCTAATGCCACAATGATATCTATAAGTTAGAGATTCCATGGTATAAAAAAATTTAATCTAAAAATGATGAATTTACAAAGGAAAATGATAGAAATTTGGGGTGCCTCCCAATAGCGCATTTGTTTAACGTCGTTAGCTTGACGGATCGACGGTCTACACTCAGGTCGAGTGAATGCAGACCACTCCACTCCAGATACAATTGCTACTCGAGCAATTGTGGATCTTGATCTCTTGAACATTGAGCTCTTTCGCTTCTCCCGGATCAAGATCGTTCTTCCTCAATCTTCTACTCCTCTTGTTCTCCTCATTTGTCTTTAATATTGGAGTCTTTGGAGGTGTAGAAGGAGGATAGTGGACTTCAATCACTCCTTGAGGAAATTGTGACTCTTTTTCGGCCTCTTGAGCTAGTGGTAGCACTTCGGCCACTTCATCCTTGATCTCTTGTGAAGATTCATCATCAAGATGGGCTTCGAGCCCACTCATTACATCATCGGTCCCTTTAGCCCCGTCGTGCACTTCGGCACTTTTTGGCTCTTCGTCGGACTCTTCCCACACCGTACTAACTTGCATGAATTCAAGCTCTTTGGCTTTGTGCGGCTTATCATTTACCATGCCTTTTTCTTCCATGCCACCATCCCCCATCGCTTCCCTCGTATTGTCTCCTTGCGCAAGACGACCAACTTGGTCGTGGACCAACATTCCCAGTCTTTCCAAATCTTGAGCACATGTACTAAGCATCGCCGCAATTTCCTTGTTTGTGGCCTCTTGACTTCACATGAATGCCATAAGAACATCTCTTAATTCCCACGACTCCTCTTGAGGAGAATGGTCTTGGGAATTATATTTATTCTCTTGCATTCCATAATACTCATGGGAGGAATAATCGTCTTGGTAGGGGACTTCATCATTTCGGTAATATTGGGGTGGTGGTTCTTCATGGTAAGACGGTGGTGGGTCATATCGAGGTTGGAAATTTGGTGGTGGCTCTTGGTAGGCGTGGCCATAGTGAGGCTCATGTCGATTAGGGTAGTGGCCACTACCTTGCTCAAAATAGCTCTCTCGATTATTTTCGTAACCACCTTGATTTCCATACGAAGTGGATTGCTCTTGAGGAGTCCACTCGTTCTCCGATTGACTTGTCCGATATTCCGGTTGATGATAGTGGTAATCCGGGCTATAAGACCTCTCGTGAAAATTGTAGTTCTCGTATTGATCGAAGTAGTCATCTTGCTCATAATAGCCCAGATTTTCAAAGTCTTCTTGATGATGCTCAAAATATCTCCAATCTCGCTCCATTTGGATTTGCTCTCCTCCGATGTCTTCTTAAATCGGTATAGAATTGAAAAAGAAGACAACACTCGAGAAGGAGAGTTAGAGCACAAATGCAAAAATTCGCATGCAAGCAAGATATCACAAGAATTATCATAAAAAAGAAAATGTAAAAATTATATGCAAATGTACAATCAAATCTAAAAAATCACACAACTCAACTAAGTAAGAAACCGTTGATCCCCGGCAACGGCGCCAACTTGAAAGGCCAAAAAGCTCCCTCGCAAAAGAGGTCCTTTAATCGTCCAAGTACATTTATATTCCGGCTTTGCCGGGTTGAACACTAGGGGATCAACTTGTGGGTCAATTACTTAGTCGATTTGCGCTCTCTCTTAGGTTTGACGGGGAAGAAAAAGTAAATACGCAATTTTTAGGGGTTTTTGATTAAGAAACTAATTACTAGCAAACAACTAAGTCAAGCAAACTACGTTAAAGGAACACTAAGTTAGATGCAAAATATTAAAGCGGGGGAATGAAAATCAAGCAACTAGCAATCACGGGTGGTAGACCGACGGCGAAATGTCAATCCAAACTATCAACTAATCACATTCAAGCAATGCAAGCGGCCTAAGTCTTAGATGCTTATCCTCTCGAACTAAGCCTTTCCTAACGTTGAAATACACTCTCGGGAAGTTACATTCAACGTTAGGAAGCATTAGACGCGACCAATTTTGAACCAAAGGTTGAAGTTTTGCTTCTAACCCTTTGAATCTACTTAAATCCGCTTTCAACTCTTCCTCTCGGATAAGTTGAGAGCTACTACTCTAACACAACTACAAACACACAAGCTCTCACAAGTGTATATTCAAATCATGCTCAAGTATCAAGAATCCAACATATATCATCACATGCTCTCACAAACAACAATATAAGTCTTTATCAATCATTAAAATCAAGCAAACTCACATACATTAACTCAAACATGTATAGATATCAAGCTTTAGAAAGTCATGTTTTCCTACAAAGTCTAGCACCCATGGTCTTGAGTTTTTAGCCCAAAACCATGGTGCTCATACAAAATCCCACCAGAAAAATACAAGATTCAAGAAATGAAGATAAATTAAGCAAACCCAAGAACCCAAAATGGGTTGGGAGCTCAAAAACCCTCCAATCTTGTACTCTCTTGATGAATCTTGGCTACTTGAAAAACCTTCCAAGGTGTGGTGATGGAATCCTCCTCCTCCTTGCCTAATCAAGCTTTTGGTTGGCCTTTAATGGAGGAAAAATGGAGGATGGGAGCTAGGGAGAAGATGGAAGAAGGTGAGAGAGTGGGAATAGGTGATGTCCCTTGCTGAAAAAATGTGTAGTGGTAAATAATAGTGAAAATCGGATTGCTCAATTGACGAAAATTCCCTTCCGAGTCAGATGTTGTTTTGGCGACCAGTCCCTGTTCCGGCTCCGTTTTGGCCATCTTCCTGTCTTCAAATGGAAAAAATTTCTTCACAAGAGTTGTAAATCTTTTATTCCTCTTAAATTTAGGCTCAAGAAGATCTTCATTTGGAGGTCTGATGCAAAAGATATGGTCCTTATAAGATGACTCGGTCGTGCTGGAATTGAGTGATGTGTCGCTGTTCAGCAGGTTTGACAGGCTAATATCTTGCAATCTATAACTCCGATAACCTCGCTTCCTTCTTCAAACTCGTAGAGTTTTCAAAGATCTTCATCTTGATATATAATTTTGCTTCATTTGAACTCTGGATAAAGATGTTATTGCTCTTGCAAGATCTGCCAGCGCTATGACCGTGTCACTCTCCCATGCTTTAAAAATGCTCCAATTTGGCTCCATCTCCTACAAAATACCGAAAACACACTAATGATCAAAAATATCAAAATAATGGCCCTAGTGTGACTGAAACGAAGGGAAAAGCGTGCTAAGATGTGGGTTATTTGAGTCCAGAAAGGATCACAAATGGACCACATTAGTATACAAATCTAAGAAATGTTGAATTATAACTATTGGAAGGTCGCAACTTTTTGTTAGAGACCACGGCTTCGAGAGATAATGATAGACCATAATGAATGAGAGAAATAGATTTACATACTAAGGACTTGAGTGATATTATATTTATTAAAATAACAAGATTGCCCTCACTTATGTGTCAACTGACCACTTATACCGCACTATTTATCTTATCAATTGCAACTTTGTCTCCTATGATAAGTTTTTTGTTTAAGGATTTCTTTAAGAGATACAATTCACCATAACTAACTATTCAAAAATGATATTTTCACTTTATTGAGGCCATTCTTGCTCGTTCCTCGGATTCGCCGCTCCTGGTTACACTCTGATGCCCAGAGGAGAGGGGAACATCGACGACGACTCGCCGGAGGTCCCTCAATGATCGACCGAGTCACTCTACGAGGACGAAGACGTCCGTCCCTTTAAACTAGAATTGCTCCGGTCATACCGTAAAAATTTCAATTCTATTATGAATTTGAATCAAGTTCAAATTCAATTCTAAATCAATATCAGTCAGCAATGAACCATGCATAATTGAAATCTAAACATAGAATAGTTTAAGTATTTTAAATGTAGAATTAATTAAAGAGATAATGACACTTTGTTACACTTAACTATAGCGAAATGACATTTTCATACCCTAACTATTTTTCTCTCTTTTTTAGTACCCTAAAAAAAATTTTATGACAACCTACCTCTAAAATGTCTAAAATACTTAAACTACCCTTGGTGCAAGAAACTATAAATTGAATTGGTTCAATATTTTTTTATCTTTGGTTCAATTTGATTTGTACTTAAGATGCAAATACAATTATACACGAAAATATAAAATTAACTTTGAATCATTTCAAATATAATTTGATAAATCATATTAGACTAGTTTTATTTTGATTTCTTAAATCATGAGTATTTTAATCATTTTAGCATAAATTGTCACAAAAAATTTGTTAGGATACTAAAAAATAGACAAAAATAGTTAGGGTATGAAAGTGTTATTTCGCTATAGTTAAGTGTAACAAAGTGTCATTATCCTTTAATTAAAATATGAATTGTCATAGTTAGGTATAATAAAATATCATTATTTCTTCCTTTTGTTGAATCACATTCAGGGATCCATTGAAAACCACTCTTAAACTAAAAACTAAGAATCAGTCTACCATCATTATATAAATCAATTTAAAGGTTAAAGAATATGTTCTGATGTCAGTCATTACACATCGTATTATGGTAGTTACTTTGTAGAAATTGAGTTGGCCCACTTATTGACCAACAACAAATGAAAATTATTTGTACTACCAACCTTGTGTATCCTTAAAAGAATATATAATATTTATTTTAAGAATTAGTATAATACATAATTATAAAGTTAAAATCCTACAACAATGGGTGAAAACATAACTCTTCAACAATCCATGCTTAACATAGATTTGCATATTCTTGTCAAAAATGGCACTAGCCACTACAACACAACAGGTAGGTTTGCAATCATATGTAATACTGCTTTTCCTCCAGCTATCACAAAAGATTTGCAAGTTTTGTCAACATCAGGCAGCAAATACATCATTCTTGTATATGATATATTCTAAAAATAACCCCATAAAAATAGAAATATACACTGTTTATTTCACAGATGAATGGACTCATCTCCCCTATACACCAACTCCAATTGCCATCATCTTTAGCTGTCCTAAAAATTATCCTTTGCACTGCGAATGATGCCCAAGGCTTCTGCATCGTTTGCTGTAGCCGGAATATTCAGCATCTGTCGTATTTCCTTGCTCGAAGGGCGAAGGAATGGGTTGCATAACTTTTCATTTTTTAGGACAGCTGGAATCTATGAGCCACAACCGAGACAACTTCAATTAGCAATCATGTGGGAGACAAGAGGATATTCCACAAATGAGAAAAATTATGAGTCCAATAGCAAGGCACGTTTGTGTATAAACTACCCATAACAATAGAAACAAAAATAACAGATATTTACTGAGGGAACAAAAGCCCCAACCATTACCGTTGGCAAGCCCTTTTTGCGGAGATGAGCCACATGAGCTGCATAAGATTTCAGTGCCTGATTCTTGGGTTCTATTGACAACGCAAACTTTGAATTACTCTGTTAAATAAAAAAACAAATTAAATCCTCTAAAAAATTTAAGCTTTAGAATATTAACTGTGTAAGAACAGTGTCCAAGACTAACCAATGTATACTCGTGCCCGCAATATATATTTGTACCCTCTGGCAATGAGGTGATCTTTTCAAGAGAAGAATGCATCTGCAAA
Source organism: Geranium rotundifolium (assembly GCA_963920655.1). Taxonomy (NCBI): domain Eukaryota; kingdom Viridiplantae; phylum Streptophyta; class Magnoliopsida; order Geraniales; family Geraniaceae; genus Geranium; species Geranium rotundifolium. The sequence continues at coordinate 19,047,717 of OY987313.1, read as the reverse complement.
GCAATATATACAGTTTAATTCTCATGTCATGTAAATCATGAAGAAAGTTCAATACTTTTTATAGGCTATTCATGCATATATGCTTATGTGTGTACCAAGACCTGAACTTAAGAATTTGCTTAAAAGAAAGTTAAGTTGTTTACAACTCGGCCCAACTGTTATTGGTAAATATCAAATTCAAATTGAGTATGACAGTATGACACAGTTCCTTAAGGCTTCAAATACATCATCAAGACTAACAATTAAATCTACTGATGACAATATACACCTATCTATCCTCCAAGATTTGCTATTTCTATTATAATTTTGAACCATATAATGTATGTATGAAGGCATTTCTATTTTCTGAAAAACATGGCAATTTCAGCATATACACTCCCACAAAATTTCGCTATAAGTTCTGAGAGTAACTTTGCTGTATCTCTACCATCCAACTCCAACAACATTCATGACTTAGACATAAATGTATTTGACAATCTAAATTTGATAAAATTCATGTACTCCCTGCTTTAAGGGGATTGATTTTAAATACTCTAGAGTCTCACAAACTTTACATCATAAATTTAGTTGAATTGAAAATTACTTTGATGACATTAATTTTGATCAAAGCACGCTCGTATCCCTAAACTAGGCATGAGCCTTTTAGTATTGGCAACAAAGTTATTAACTCATTTGGTTTGAATCAGGCAGATTTAAATCTAAGAAAGTTGTACAGAGTCTGGTTAGCTGCATGTAGTATTAACCCCAATTTGAAATATATTCCAATACTCAAATAATTCTTTTAGCTTGTTTGGAGTAATAGCCAAGGCTAATGAACTAAAATATTTCCCCGGAAGGAGACTTAACATAGTAAGCAAGTCAAAAATTACCTGCTCAGGAGTCCCTTCAAAAAGTTTGCCACAAGATAAGCTGAACAAGGTGTCTCCTGTGAAAATAGCCCCAGCTCCAGGAAAGTAGAAGCTAATATGCCCTGATTGCAGTAAGTATACAGATAAGAAGCAGTGGAAATCATACGACCGTGCGCCTTAATTAAAGTAGTGACATAACTGGCTATTTTATATTTTCCTAGTTTCATGTGAAGCACACTCCAAGTATCATTTAATTCTTGAGGATGCTCAACAAGGCAACATAAATAGAAAGATAATATGTCACATATGATATTTCTCATAAACAAAGTACAACCTCGGGTATGGCCAGGAGTTTCCATTACAACCACCTCATGGCCAGCAAACATCCACTTGTCCCCATCTTTCAAACTTATATCAATGCCTGGAATCCTATCCTTGTCAGTGTCGGAACCAATCACCTGCAAGCAACAAAGAAGGAATTGTAAGTTTCAGAAAAGTTGTATGCAGTGCCAGTATGTCATTCATTGCCTAGTGAACAAAGAAAACAATGTTTTTAAAGTAATTATCATCTCTCATATTTGCAAGGAAAATATTTGTCTGGATTCAAACCAGACCTTTGGGACAGCATATATAAAAAATACCGTTCAATACCCTTTGCCTTTCCCACTTAACTTTACTGAACAACCAAACTACATTTCATATAGATGGAAAACCAGGTTCCAGCACATGTTCTAAAATGATGGAAGTTCTTCCCATTATTAAGGTCATGTTTACTGTTGAGGTCCTATCTAACTTCTTAGATGATAATTCATAAGAATTAACAATTAATCATCATTGTTTATGATAGTTCTATAAGGATAAAAGACAGAGATAATATCCAAGCATTATCGTGTTTACACTTGTGCTCTCTTCTATACTAGACAAAGGCAATTAAGAAGCATCAGGCCATGTTGAAGTGCTCCACATTGAAAGATGGGGATTTAGTGACCACTTGATATACTAGTTGAGCCCTCCACCAAATACCTTAAGCTTTTGGGCTGGAGTTCAGTTCAACAAGCCAGTACTTACTGGGGAATCTTTACACAGCTTTTCAAAATTGACGACTGAAGAATTAATGTGAAAATCACCATTTCCTCCTGTGCTTCTAAACTTCGAACTGAAGGATTTTCTTTAATTGGAGAACTATGTTTTCTTACCTGGTATTGCACTAAGAATCTAAATGAATAAACTACTATCATCTAAAGAAAGCTAGAAAACATACTATGATAATCACCATTGTCTTTAAAATGAGAAGTGGTTCTTTATGTTCACATAGTAGTAACGAACATGAATTGTAGTTAAAAACAGTGTAATTTGGGTAATAGCCAGCAGGTGGAATAAGCAATGGGGGAAATCGACATTTGAATCTATCTATGACCTACACCACTCCATGTCCCAATTATTAGCATTTTCAATGTAGAATAAATAAATCATTTCAGTTATGAATGTAGTACTTCTAAGAAATTGGAATCATCAAAACTTTACAAAAGGATAATATTATCATACCTTTGCACCGTATCTTGCTTTCAATTCAGAGTTCCCCCCAGTGTGATCATGATGATGATGTGTGTTGAGTATATACGTCAAATTTCGGTTTTTCCTGCTCAAAGCGTCTACGATAGGTAAAGATTCAGAGGGATCAACAACTCCAACAGTGCCGGTATCCACATCATGTAATAGATATGCATAGTTGTCTTGGAGACATGGAACCTGGAAATTCAATTCAATATTAGTAGAATAAACACACTGATCACAGGAATAATTACGAGGAAAATATGCTAGGTGAATCACAAGATTCAGGGTTAGTTTGCACAGACATTTTCCCACCCTGCAGATGACACATAAAACTAAGGCAAAAGAGGGAACACCATAACATTTATATTCCAAAAAGACTGTCATGTGATATGATGCCATTTCTTAAACTCCAAACCTAAGTTGCTTCTATAAGTATAGCTACCTGCTCAACTAGTGAAATTCTCTATGGAAACTCAATGCACTATCACATCTATTTTTACACCACGTTGTGTAACCAGTACTTCCCCGTACATTCAAGATCACTTAACCTTGCATACAGTTTCCTAAGCCCCAATGAACAATCTTAAGAGTATGGTACATGGCATCCTTCATGACTAGTAGTGACACTCAATGTTCAACATAGTATAAAAAGGCTATTGAGGCTTACGCCTTGAGGCTCGCCTCAAGGTGAGGCGGTCAAAAATAGCTTTTGAGGCTACGCCTCTCATCTGTGTACTGAGGTTAACGCCTCGGCTCTGTCGAGGCTTACGCCTCACGCTTTAAGTATCGAAGTGGTTGAGGCTCACGCCTCAAATTTTAGGCTAAAATTTAAATTTTTATAGCCCATTTTGACATTTTATGAACGTTAAATACATCTGGATTTTTTTAAATGCTGTTATGGAGCCTTTTATGTTGGAAAGAAGCTAAAGCTAACCTGATAAGTCTAAGGAATATTAAATTAAAACATAAATTAGAAGAGAAATCGGCAACAACTCTTCCTTCGCCCTCCATCTACAACTCCTTTTCTAGCCAACCATGCTTCTCCCTCGTTTTTTTTTGCTTATTTTGCTGATTTATTATTTGTTTTGCAGATTTTTCTTAATTTATAATTGCTTATTTAACTTTAGCTGATTCTTTGATGATTTCTATTTGTTGTTTATTTTGCCATTTTATATTTTTCTTTATATTTTTTCTTATTTATATCATATTTTATGAACTTATTAGTCTTATTATTGAGGCTTACGCCTCACTGCGCCTTGAGGCTTACGCCTCGCAGTGCTAAGGGAAAACGCCTCAACTCCCGATTTAGCCTTTTTAAACTTTGATGTTCAATATTCATATTAAAGCAACCAAGAAGGAAATTTAAAGCAGAGTAACATCAACAAAAGAAACAGTATAAGATATAATGTAAGTCTCCAAAATACATGTGATGGGACCATTCTTATAACAAGAAAATCATCAGAGAGAGATTCTTACCAATTCTATTTGCAATGTGGAAGACATATTAGAAACGCTGCAAAATTGAGCAACTCTAAGTGTTCGGCGACTGGCCCCACGCAAAGTCTTAAATGGTGTAGACAGCAAGTGCATAAATCCATACAATAGGCCTTTCCTAAAGCAAAATTGTCTCTTGCCTGGTGCCACACATATACCCCTTGCCTAAAATCCAAGAACGAAAATTTTCAAGCTTTGTTAACAGAAACTTTCAAAAAAAATTATCTGATGAGATAAATCAGCTGCATGCAGAAAAATCACATCAGCATGAAAACCATTCACCTATGCATAATGTAATCGAAAGGCACTATTCACAATTCTCATTGAAATGCTAACTATACAACAATGAGAGAACCAACTCATTCCTTAGCAAGACTGGTCCAATTACATCATGTTCCACAACACTATGTATAGGAGGAACACTAGTCCAATTACAACATTTTATATGTTTCAATTCGACCTATAGTCACAGTACACAACACAAACCTAATCCAAACATACCTTACACACAATCAGATAGACACAAGAAATGCACTCCCACACAAAAATTCCATTTTTCAGAAAAAGACACAAATGCAGCAATTTTTTTTACAAAATATAGGGCAAAAAACTAAAAATATCAACAATCCATTCCAGGTGAAAATAAACCAATCGCAAGAATACCCAACAAAATTTGCTTAAATGGGTACAAATTTTCCTCTTAAAACCAAACAACAACTCTGCGCAATCCCTCCAGTAACCCTAATTCAACCAATTAATCACAAAATGGGCGATTTTTTCAATCGAATGCGAAAACAAACAAAGTGAAGAAATAGAAAACAAAACCAAGACCTTGGTGCAGGGGATGGAAGCCATAGCAGATGAGATCTTGCAGATCATTTGCATCTTATTTCTCTCTTTTGTGGTTTTTAGAGAGAGAAAGTGAAAGTTGTTTGTTGGTTGGCACAGCCTAAACCAAAATGGAAATTTCTGATTCTCTTTTATTTTTATTTTTGTTTTTTGGGGACTCCTTTTCCACTTCAGAAGCGTTATTTTTTATTTAATTTGTTGACATGGATAAAGCTACGAGTGGGTGAGGACATCGGCGCACTGTGAGCTCGACACGTGGAAGGAAGTGACGACGCCGTCAAGGTTCGACGGCTGGCACGCATTGCTTGCATCACCGACCGCTTTCGGGAACGGTCCTCACTACCTGACACGTGCTACGCAGGTGTTTTATTTCATTTTTGTATATTTTATTATAGTTTTGGCTTTTGTTGTTATTGTCGTAATTGGGAAAATCAAACTTCTTTACGATTAACTTTTTCAATGGTCTTTTTAAGAAAAATTACATGCCAATTAATGTTACTTTTGGAATTTTATGGTACAATTTAATACATAGATGGTACTAGCCTATTTACATAAGATAGATATTTCTTCTACCGAGAATGATTATATTAAAATTTAGATATATTTGGTTTGCTTTGAATGACACCAAAATCCAATAAATGTTTACAATTGTAACTTCACAATAATTTGAATTTATAATTATAAAATATGATATAATTATTATTAATGAAAGGTTTAATCTCTATAGTTCATTTCATTTACAAATAATAAAAAGTTTGTATTACAATTATAAATTTTATCTAAATCAAAAAGCAATTTAAACATCATTACGTGAATAATCATTTTAAAACACATACTTTTTATATATTAATTGAACTTGTATATTTTATATGATCAAATTTTGAGTAATATTAATAATAATAATAATATCTTAACATATAAAAACATATACCATAAAAATTAATAGTAAATGCAACTAATTAAAAGATCTGTCTCGTCATCTATAATTTCAACTGTCTGATTTAATGTCAGGTTAATTGCAATATTTAATTAATAAAAATTGTTTTTAGAGTTACAAATCAGCACATTTCAAAGTAGAGAGTTGTAAAATATAACAAGTCAATAGTAAAGGGTTACAAAACCTACTTACCCCATATTTCAAGCATTTCTCACATTTATCATTAAATAAAATTAATATCCTCAAAATTTTACTCCGATTCTTCTTCATCTCGATGATACTTGACTTGTGTATATTTTTAATTTATTTTTCAAACTGAAAATAAAAAATTAAATGAACCACCCACCAAACACACAAATGGCTACTAAAATAACAATAATTTATCACAATCCCAATCCCAATGGGAAGAACATCACCATGTCTCATATTTTGGGACATTTACTTCTTTTGACTTATGAAACCACAAATGATGTGTCTCCACAGAGATGTCCAATTCAATTCATAGAACATGGACAAGTTCTTAAAAACAAAACAAGCTGAGTAGATACTGCATAATCTATTGTTCCCTTCACTTGCAATAAAAGCAAAACTGTCCCCAACAATTGACATGTCTGAGAATGGTAGGAAACTGTCTCTCTTGTTCAACTCTGAAAGTGAAAGCTACAGCTCATCCTGCAATTTTAAATTTTTGAAACAAGGTAACATTTTAGTACAACATTCTCAAATGAGCTTCCACAAAATCACCACACTAAGTGCACTTCTTACATGATAATCGTCCATGTAATCCCGAGGATCGTGCTGCAAAATGAAATTGGCCAATTTAGAATAGTTTACAAGTTTTGCAGCTTGACCTTATGCAGATACTTGGTATGCAAGACACATTTCTCGTAAAGTTAAATGAAAGTTGATGAGATAAATTACCCTTCTACGGTGTTTTCTATCTCCATACCGACGATCCCTATCTCTTCTCCTCCTTTCACCTTCCTCTCTCGCTCTTTTAGATTCCTGCAACATATGGTATTAAGATTAGATACTACTCGAGACGATACAAAATTTAACTTCGCGCGTGTTAGTCAATAGTCACCTCTTCTTCCCGAGCTTTTCTTTCCTTTTCTGCTTCCTCGAAAGCGTCTTTCTCAGCCTGCGGTTTTAACACAAAGATTACAAGTTAAGCACTTCAAATTCAGTTGATTAAACGATAATTACAACATAAAAGAACAAGTAACATCTCACCTCTCTGTTACTGGCCCATATATCTTCTACAACTTGCTTTGCATATTGTGGATCATCACAAATCAAAATGTTGTCAAAAACTGAACCAGCCTTTACCTGCACCGCACCAATGAGTCAGGGTTTGCACAGTTGTGGGCAACATACAAAACTATCGGCATAGAAGCCATTTCAGGTAAAAGTACTTCTGTGTAGCCTGTAAAAGCAGTGACCCACCTGCCAGACTTCAATGCCAACATACTTTATTGGCCTAATAACATAAAGGTCCGGATCATCTTCAAACTCTACACAGACCAAAGGTAAAGAGTAAAGCTAACTATGAACTGAAAAAAGAAGAAAAAAAGAGCCAGAACTTTCAACTTAATGCGTAGTGACATATATGATTATATACCGGGGTTATCAATCCATGGAGTCCTCCACTTCCCCTTATAGTTTGGATTCTTGATTTTCTGCAGTAATGTGCATATCATGAACGTCAGAGACTGCAAACATGGATGTAAGAAAAGAACTTAGTTGTCTTTTTATTAGTTTCAAATGCACCTTTCGTTTCCATGGTCCTTTGTAGGCTGGATTCGGAATCTTAGGTGGTCTCCATATTCCATCATCCTCATCGTCCCAGTTATCAGGCTGTAGAGGAACCCAAGAAAAGAAGAGAAAAACAAGTAGCGACACTTTAAGAGTTACCATCGGTTTATGAATGAAGTTGGGACTATAATGAAATGTTCATCTTATTTAATCAATCAAAAATACACAGATCATAAGAAAATACTGGTAAGTCTCCAGCATGAAAAACAAAGAAATCACATAATAGATAATAGAAGACTAAGGAAACCAATCATGAGATATCATCAAACCTCTTTAGCCTTTGGGTCCGGAATCTCTGCGAGAATTGAATCATACCCCTGCAATCTCAAGATACATAAAATGAGTGTCTATTGTTCTTTCGTTATGGGAAAACACTAAATTCTTGTACACTGATACCTGTGGTTTGACATCATTAGGATCCTCGATGTATTCTCTATCATCCCAATCAGCTGGCTGAGAAGAGAAGGCAAGTCAAATGAGAAAGCTTGATAGAATCACTGTAACTAAAGGGAACACCCAAAATGTTCCACTTAGAAAGATAGATGTCTAAGGCATTCAACAATCATATAAAAGAATACATGATCTTTACATGAATGTAGTTCAGCCAATTTTGATTAACAATCCGGAATTTATGCACACGCGACTATCCATAAACCTGATTAGTCATTATTCTGTCCTATAAAGTTGGATCCCAGATTTTAGTTTCGTGGCTATACCTTTTTAGCATCGACATCCTTGATTTTTCGTGGAGGAAGAATATCCCAGTCTGTATACATGCTTCCCGATTCTCTCTCTCGATTATCAACCAGGAGGCTATAAGTTGCATCAGGCCTTAGGATAAATGTGTAGAAATGAGTCAATTTGTCTGTCTCACATTGTAAGTCCTTTTTGATGGGATAATTCTGGCCCTGGTAGGAAACTATAAGATGGAGCTTCTTAGTCTGTGATCCACATATATCTGGCCCAAACATGAAACTGCATTTAGGAAAGGAGTATGTCAGTTGAGTTATTCTTACAAACCTCAAGTTATGATGGATAAATATAATTTTGAATGAAGTAAGAAAATGCAAGCATAATTTTTAACATAGTTTTTAACATTATGTATGGCAAGCAGAAAACATAAACTTGATGCAAGCAAGAGCAAGGCTCCAAGAGAACACAAAAGTTCAAATGCAACGATGAATCACACATATCTGCATACATATACATTTTCAGCACCATGCACTTGGAAGCAATAGGTTTTCCTTTCCGGTAATACTTATTCGGCTTCCACTCGTGCTGGTAAAGCTCAATTACCTATTGCTTATAGATGCAGCCATTTATATCGCTGCACATAACCAAATCAGCTTTCCCTTGTCCCTATGCATACGACTAGTTTTCTCCCGTCAAAATTTTGACTTCCAAGCATTAACATGTCCATGAGGCTGACATCCTAATCTAAGCTACTTCCAAAGCATGCTTCAGAGTTCATATTAGTAACTAAAGCATGTCATAGATACCATTATGTACAAAATCTTTCAATTCATACCGTTAACATTCCACTTCCAGCATATGTATTCAACCTAGAATTATTATCCTAAGGATTTTGTGGACACTGCCCATTTATTAGATGTGCTTACACAAGGCATTGACATGATAACAAAGTGACAGACCTGTAAGGAGTATCCCCGCCAAATTTCTTCTGATTGACATAACCAGAAAGAAGCTTAATATATCCACCACCACATTCTATGTCCTGTTCAAACTTGATTGAGTACTGGATCACTAGAGTTCTATTTTTGTTGCTGAACTCTGGTGTCTTGGCAGATATAGCAAAGTGTTTGGCATCATTATATGTTTGAATACCTGGAAGACAATATCAGTATCCTTTATATTCCAAAAATTACAGTCACATTTACATACAAGTTGTAGCAATTTCCAGTGTCTTATGAGTTTAACTACTGATAGAGATAACTGAAAACCACACAAAAAAGGGAATATGGGAAACCAAGAACACTTGTAGTTGTAGCTTATGCAGATCAACTAGGGTTCTGTTTAGTCCCATTGTTCAGTGATGGATGAATTAGTAAATATTCTTTCTCCTAGCTTTCACTTTCCTATTTAGAAGAAGGTACTTTAAATCTCTGGTGTTGTGTGCAACTTTGCAACCCAACTTTGAGATACATAACCGGCTTAGATGATGCAATGCCTACTAATTTGAAGAGTGCCTACACTTTAAGGTACAGTTAACACCTCTTAGCCAAATCATTTTGTATTATATATTTGCTATAGTTTCTTCCTCTAGCGAAATATTCAAGCTGCGACTAAAACCCCATATGGATTACGATTTCAGGAGTGTGGGAAATGATGACTCTCAATCTTGTATAGATCATCAATAACAAGGATCAATGTGAGAAATAATTGTGTGGAGCAAACACGATTTAGTCTATTGCTATAAGATTACAACACCACACCAAATTAAGTTAATCATAAGTTTCCATTTCCAAACAATATTTAAGCATCTGATTTTCCATTACAGTCTAGAAGCTAAACCCTCTATACTCTCAACCATTCCACAAAAATCTACTAACATCAACGCACTGACAACCCCCATGTAAAATAGGAGTTGAAGTCTGTTAAATACAGCTATCTTTACTCTATAGTATTGGCTGGTTACAAGAAACACAGAACAATTTCTGTAATTTTTTTTTGAGAAAAAAAAAATTCTGTATTTAGTATACAGAAAATCGAACTAATAAATCTTCTTACAACCAATCAAATTAGTGAAACTAAATCAACATCCCATACTAAATCCCAACAATCGGAAACAATAGAAAATGAACACAAGTAAAAAGACCCAATCCCCAAAATCAACAGGAATACCTTTATCATCAGGATCTCCGGACCATTTTCCGGCAGTGTGCTTGAAAGTACCCGCCTTTCCTTCGCTCCTCTTCCAGTCCGACAAAACCCACCGGCTCTTCCACCCACCTGCTTTCAACGCGAATCTAAGGCTGTTTGGCGGGCGAGAAAGTTGGAGAAAAAGAAAGACGGAGCTTGGGTGCATTACCTTCAAAGCGCTCTTCGAAGAAGATCTCGGAGAGAGCAGAGTGCAGAGTAGAGAGCAGGAGCAGTAGCTTCAGAGCTCGACCCAGCTCCTCCATTCCTGGTAAACGATTTCTCACTCGCTAGCTAGGCTCGGTGACTCACCCACAACTCGCTACATCTAAACTGCTTTTATTTCCGAAAAAAGCTTCGTTTCTATCATAAAATAATGACTGTGTCAGATTCCAATTTTGCCCTTTTCAGGCTCACTGGACTGAAGCTGAGAGATGTACCATTTTGGTAATTTCTGTTATAGAGAGGGGCGATCTTTCGAAATGTTATCAGTAAACCGTTGACTTCGCGAACCTTCGAATGGAATAGCCGCCCCATATATTATAAGGGAAAGACTTTAGACAATTTATTATCAGTTTAAAATTGATCAAACTTTTTTTAAAACAACCAAGAACGAATATAGGGAAAAGCTATTTTTTTTGGAAGTGAACCTTACTTTATTTAATTAAAAGAAACTAATTTGGCATCTAACTGGACAACTGAGGTAACAGTTAGTGGGACAAACCCCACATAATAATCCTAACTATTGTTAGTCAATGCATACTTGGCTAGCTCATGAGCCACCGAGTTACAAGACCTAGAAGCATAAAATATTGAAACGCATGCCCCTAAAACAGAAAGAATCCGGCAGCAGTCAGAGATGATACCGCCAATCATGTTCCTGGCTCGATTTCTACGCCTGATGTTGTCTGCAACTTGTAGGCAATCTGATTCTATCACAACTGTTGTTAGATTTCTCCATTTTACCCATAAGAGTGCTTCTTTAACACTCACGGCCTCCACCTCTTCTGGGAGGAGATGTCCCGTGAATTGTCTACAAAGTCCCCTTACTAGCCGCCCTTCGGAATCCCTACATGCAAAACCTACACTCCAAAATCCTCTCTCTATGTCCAAACCTCCATCTACGTTAATCTTCATAGCTCCATCTGTGGAGGACACCAAGGTGGTCTTGGCTCTCTTTGCCCCTGCCCTGTAATGATTGTCTGTGGTCTAGACGCGGCCCATTGTCTACGATACACTTTTTCCATTGCTGCTACCCTTGACAGGTGGAACTCTTCTCCCTTCCAAATAAATCGATTTTTTGCTCTCCATATGGCCCAGAAAAAAAGTGCCACAAGGTTGGCCTCGTCTTCACCTTCCCCCCCATGTTGCCCATTCAGCCACCTTTGGACTTGTCCCCATTCTACTTTGGACTCCGGTCAACAACCTATCCCCCAAATCGGTTTCACCACCCGACATTTCAAGAACAAATGGTCCCCCGTCTCATCTCCCTCTCCACACAGTGGACATTGTTTAATAATTGGGACTCTCTTTTGAGATAGAGAAGCCTTGGTCGGAAGAAGATTCGACAAAAGCACACTTTGACCTTCGGTGGTGCCTTTAACTTTAAATCCATTCTTCATTCTAGGGCGCCTGCCGATGAATTCCACAGGTTTCCTGACGAGTAGAGAACCTTGTATGCACTCCTTACTGAGTATTCACATATCCTATACGCTTCCTAATACCAGTGGTCTGTGTCACCGTATATACTAGGGATTATGGAAAAGATTTTGTTACTTGTGTCCATGTCAAACATAGATCTAAACTTGTCTACATTCCAGGCTCTGCATTCAGGTAGAAATGGGTCTGATACTTTTATGTGTGCTAGGATATGTGGCTCGATATTAGTTGTTTCAGCGTTCATGTATGTGTTTTCGCCTGCTAGCCAAGGGGTTCCCAGGATAGGAACTTGTTTCAGCGTTCATCCATTTTTACGACCTCCCCTAGGGCGTTCCCAATTCTTGTCGTAACCTTTTCTGTTTTCAGATGTGCATGCATCCTGTGCATTTGCATCCAAACCTGGTAACGTTGAAATTTTACCATTTCTGGAAGCACTCTCATGGGTAAGTGTTCCAATAAGATTAGTAGCATGTTGAACGTCTAGGGGCTCCTGTCCAGAACGCTTTCCATATCCCGTTCATCATAGAATTGAAATAAGAACAGGTTGTGTTATTTATTTTATAGTAACTTTGTGCTTAGTTTGCCACAGACTGGCTATCCCGTTTTTGAAAATATTAAAATCGTAACCCTTATCTGTTATAAATTTGCCTACTAGACACATTATCATGTCATCGTTTAGTTCTTCCTCCTCCATCTCCCCGAAGACCAGTCTGATTTCATGTTCGCCCTCAATAGATATATGCTTCCAACGCTCTTGTATGTCGTCAAGTTTGTCTGGCTCCGTCCTTATACTATTTCCCTCTACCTTCTCCTCCCGGTTTTCCCATACTCCCACTTCCTCTCTGAATCTGTTCGTCCCTAATTCCTCCTCCCTCTCCCGTCCCGGAACATGACGGTCTCGATCCCTCGGTGTATTCCGTCCAACCTCCACGGCCCCCGTCCCTCTACCACCATCGTCCCTCCCTCGACCTCCCCCCACGACCTGCCTACTTCTGTCTTGCGAGCCTCCCTCTGAACCGACCCTTCCACCCCGTACCTCCCGCAACCCACCTGTCTCGCCCTTCCACTGTCTTGCTCCCCCTTCCCCGTCCCTTCCCCTCAGCCCCATCGTGCGCCCAGCTCTGTCTCCGTCGACCTCCCTCAGCTCCTCAACCCTTTTTCCTTTCTGCCTAAACCCCAAACTGAGGCCTCCTCCAACCTGTCATGTTCTCCAGTCCACCCCGAGCTCCTCTCCCTGCCAAGCCCCTCCCTGCTCCCTCGGCCCAACCCCAACCGTCCTCCACCCTGCACCTCCATTCCTCAGACCCGCCCCGGCCTTCCTCAGCCCAGCACCCTCCTCCCTCAACCCTCCCGGGTCCCGATCCGTCTACCTCTCATGGTTTCTCCCTCCTCCGTTTCCAATCACCGCCCCAAAACAAAAACCTAACCCCGACCTCCCATCCGTCTCCCTCCGCCTGTCACTGCCCAGCCCCTCCTCCATCACTCGCTCAAGCTCCCGCTCGCCCATGTTGTCTGCATCGCCTATATCGTCCGCCTCTCTCCTACCACCACACACAGACACCCTCGACGTCGTGAGACTCGCCAGAAACGGCGAACCCTTATCGCTCTCGAAAGATGAAAGAGACAGACAACTGTGATATGATTCTTTATGAATTGTTTTGGAAAAAGCTATTTTTAATGTTAGAAACTAGCTCAGAGTATTTAAATTCAAAATGTCTTATATTAAAATAAAATACATATTATATCAAATAAAAATTGTCACTTAACACGTTTAAAATAAAAGGTTTTATATACTCCTACCTTCAAAAAAAGAAGGTTTTATATACTCCTAAATTTTTTTATGTTGTACTTTCTTAGGGTTTTTTTATTTGAGTTTAAAAAAAAGATGTTAATAACTTTTTTTAAAGGTAAAAACGAATTTTATTAATTAAATAGCAACTAACCCGGCATCAAGTTGAACAACTAAAACTACAGTTGGTGGGACATACCCCTCACCATAATCTCAGCTACTATAAGTTAAAGCAAACATGGCCAATTCGTGAGCCATTTGATTACAAGCAAACCAAAGAACACATTTTCCGATATTGGGGTGGTACGCAACACCGTTTGCTAATGATTTCTCCAAAGTTGTGCAGCTCGACCTGTTTAGCATCATGTAGAGTCACTGCCTCCCACTCATACGTATGGAGAAATCCCGTGATCTTGCTGCAAAATGCTTTACACAGGCATCCATGATAACTCCGGAGACCAATCGACTCGAACCAGTTAGCTTCATGCAGAGCCACGGCCTCCAACTCATACGGATGGAGAAACCCCGTGATCTTGCTGCAGACCGCTTTAAACCAGTTTCCTCAATCAACCCTGCGATCAATATGGGTATCGCGAAATTCAAATTCTCCCAGCACATTGGGTTTAACCCGATCAACCCATCGACACTAGGGACCCCTCGTTTCCTTACAGTACCGATCACAATAGGATACACAAGTGACGTATTAAATCTTAAGCAGACCGAGTCCCCCTAGTTTAGTGTGCTTGCATGAGTCTGCCCACCGACGCCAGATAACTCCATTTCCCTCCCAATATCGATCTACCGACCAATCAAAGCCGTCGGTTCCCACATATTGAAACTTAAGCAAGCCGAGACCCCCTAATTCGGTATGCTTGAATGAGTTGGCCCACCGACGCCAAATAACCCAAGTCCCCTCCCAATACCGGTCTACCGTCACGACCCAAGCTCATCCCACCTATAATTTCGTTCTCAACCCCACTGCACTCGACTCCGTTCCTGCCATCCCACTAAACCTGCTTCATTCACCGCTAGTTGTCATCGCAGCTACCACCGCAAGATGCGGAACTGTCGTCGTACTAGAAGCCCTCACAGGCGGAGCCGTGCCGCCGTGAGACATCATCGATTTTCGACAAACAAACCAAATCGCCACGGGCGAAGGGTACAAACTGCAAACAAAATAACTCTTCTCATTTATGTTAATAAATTTATTAGGGAAAAGAGATGTATTATTTTTCAGTTTAAATTTTTTTTAGTTCGAGGATATTTTCTTCATTTGAAAAAATGTTAATAAAATTCTCAAAAAAGTTATCCGAGAGAGATAAATATAAAGTTAGGAAATTTAGAAGTGTATAAAATGTTTTTTAGTTAAGAAATATTAAGTAAAAAAAGTAGTATACTCAATAGTGGTTATCTAATTAATTTTTTTATGATTGGTATCGTGTTTTATACTATGAAGTGAAGTAAAGATAAAAATAATTACACATCTAATTTATATTGTAATTATAAAATTAACCATATGTAAATGTCAGGGGAAGATTATTAACATCTTAGTTCTAAAATAGTGTCTGAAATTTTTTTATTACTTCATTATAATCCATTTTGATTTGGGACCTCATAATAGTTAAAGTTTTTTTTTTTTAAATCAAACGATCTGAAAGCTTTATTAACTCAAATCATTATTAAGTACACAAGTAAGAGATTGAAGAAATGAGCCATGCCACTTGATGTGCGGTCGAGTTACATGATCGACGAACAAATACAACACTGAAATTTACATTACGATTTAATGTATCTATACAATCCATAATTAACAAGCCAATCGGTGATCACGACTCTAGGAGCGTCCAAAGCCTCCGCCCATAGCAACCCTTCTCGAACTGCCCAAATCTCTAATAAAAGAGGCGACGATACTCACTGCAAGAATCGACCACAGGCTTCCAAACAACCCCCGGATGCATCTCGAAGAACCAGCCCGCTCCCTCCCAAGAGTGAATTCGCTGACCAAGCCCCATCAACATTAAGTTTGAAAATACCTGGAGGTGGATTAACCCAACGAGACGGAGTCGACGTCAGTATAGGTCTCTGCTCCAATAAATTAGCTGCTCTCCATTCGCCCAAGACTACAGAGGCTCGAAAAGAGATCTGATTTGTTTGAAACGGAGACTCGCGCCACACCAAGTCGTTTCTCATTCTCCACACGACCCACCATCTTACAATCACCTCTTCGACTCTATCCATAGTCAATCTTACCAACAACTCCTTACACAATTCAGACATAAAATTAGAGTGAAATTAGCCCACGCCATTTCGCATCATCCTAGACATAAGAGGACCATCCCAAAAGAGGTTTAGCTCTGTTTCTTCATCTATTCCACATATTGGACAAGACGTAATTAAAACCACACCCTTATGAGCAAGATTTACTCTCACCGGCAGGGAGGCAGAAGAAGTTCGCCAGAGAAAAAATTTGACTTTGGGCGGAATATTTAAAAGCCAAACCTTCTTCCACATATTTTGTTGTTGCTCCGGGAGCCATTCCCCCATCTCTCGCAATAAATAACGATTAGCAGACTTCATCGAATAGATGTCGCCCGAGGTAAACCTCCAATACCAGGAATCATCAGCTAGAAGCGGGTTAATGTTAAAGTTACTTTTTGCTTGTCAATCAAGGTTAATAGGTTTACTTATTTAGGGTTTGATGATGTGCATTAGTAGTATATTTTTTTTATTGTTATAATAGTTTAATAATATTATGATAAGCTTTCTTATTTTTCTCTATACAAAGTAATTTTCTATTGTACATAGAATAACAAGATTATAAGTTCGAAGATTGGCATAATATTAAAGCCTTTCTAATTTTTCGATATTTGGTTCAAATTTTGCGCAAGTGTTAAATTGCCCACTCATTAATCATGTTTTAGCGGGCGGGTCAGATATTATAATTATGATTATTTTCTTGGTTTGCAATTTTTCATGCTACATTAGTAGTCTCTCTCCAGTTGTCGTCTTCTCCATGCATAGACACTTAATACGATTTCCCATCGCTCTTAATTTAGATCTACATCGTTTCAGGAGTCTCAATGTCTCACATCTCGAACCATCGGTATCAGAAGTCCATGTTCTCTTTGTACCAACAAAATCAC
The DNA here is from genome assembly GCA_963920655.1 of Geranium rotundifolium. Taxonomy (NCBI): domain Eukaryota; kingdom Viridiplantae; phylum Streptophyta; class Magnoliopsida; order Geraniales; family Geraniaceae; genus Geranium; species Geranium rotundifolium. Next base: position 19,030,752 of record OY987313.1, on the reverse strand, counting down.
CACTGAAAAACACTTTATGCGCCGCCGCCGACCAAGCTCAAATATGGCAATTTCCAACCGGTTTTTTTTCTCATCTTCGACGAGTGGAGGTCCAACATAATGAGTTCAGTCATTATGTGCAAGACTGAGCTCCTACTGAGTCCTTGCTGCCTTATGTACTATGATTTGCTCCCCTACCTTGTTTGCTATTAGATTTTTTAGCTACTTTCTAGTTTGCATTCAACTTTTCTGATTGACACGATTTAGTTGTTTTCTCAAGGCGTTCATATTTTTGTTTCTTTTTTTACTTTGTTATTAGTCTCTCTTGAATGTGAGAGGATGTGGATCTTTGATTTTTTTTTAACTTTATTGTTAGCCTCTCTTGAATGTGAGACGATATAGTGTAGTTGTAGCGCACCCGGTCTCCATCTCCGGTTTTCGTCTTCAAGTTTGATATATATTATAGAAGATTAATCAGAAACTAAATGACGATAAATTAGAGATAAATTGGATAAGTCAGAATTTTACAGTGAGAATAAGTAAAGGGATAATTACATATCACTATACCTCTCAAAATCTTGTTCTCAGATCACTATACCCAACTTTCAGTTTTTTTTCTCACTCCCCCAAGTTTCATTACGTTACACTTAACTCGATTCTGTGACGGAAACTGTTAAATATATTTTTAATTACGAAAATGCCCTTGAGGGCAAGATATTCAATCTTAGGTAATTATTGGTATAATTATGAAATTACCATTTTAACCTTGATTGAACAATCAATTGATCTAAAGAATGAAGGACAATATGGTCTTTTCAAGTAAAAAATTAAATAACTAAAATATTAAAAGTATGTTGTGAAATACCCATTTTAATCCTAATTTCACACTCTGTAACCTCTCCCTCTCTAGACAACACCACTCGCCTCTCTCATTTCTCTCACCCTCTTTCGTTCAAATCACCGGAGCAACTCAAATCAACGGAGCAACTCGGCGCGGAAAAATGGCGGCGGCGTGCAAAGAGCGCAACGGCGGCGGCCAAAGAGCGTGACGGCGGCGGCCCTGGGCGACGAAGGTTCTGTCGACGGAGGAGCTTAGTTGATAATTGGAGCTCACATATCTGGCTCATCGACGCCTCCAACCGTACCTCTCCATCGCACCGATCTCTTCACCGCCGTCGGGAACTCAACGTCGTGGTCACAATCTGGCCGAACTAGCTCCGGCCGTCTCAACTCTCCACATATCGGTGAGAACTTGTCGCAACCCTCTCTGACCCTCCTGATTCTCTTCCCTCGAACCCCGGTGCCAGAGAGCCGCCATCCACTAGGAGTGCAGATACAGCAGTGACGGCTTCGACGCCACCGGATCTGGCCCGGCTCTCAATTCTTCCCGAGATCGGTCGTCGAGAATCAGAACCCCCGAGATCGACGACCCCAATCTAAATCCGAACCCCCAAACTCGTCGCATTACTTTTTCTCTCTTCTTCGAGCACTTCTCTGTATTATTTGTTTGTGATTCAATTTTTTTGTGAAAAATGCTATGAAGCATTTTGGTTTTTGTTTGTGATTTTGTACTTTGATTAGAAAATCAATTTGTGTGTAATTCCAATTTGCTTTGATTTTCTGGGTGTAATCCCAATTTGTTTTGGTTGAGCAATTGCCACTTTGATGTTCTGGGTTTTCAAGAGAGATGAGAGGGAGTTACAGAGTGTTCGAAGAAGAGAGAAAGAGTGATGGTAGAGAGAGAATGGAGTTTAAAGAGGAAGGGTAAATTGGTCATTTCCATGAAATTTTTAATATGTTTATTTATATTTAATTTGTTATTTGAAATGACTAACATACCCTTCTACTATAAGCTTTGGTTATTATTGAAGTGAAGGTAAAATAGTATTTACATATTTACTGATGATTATACATTTGAAACTTACACATCAAGGGAATTTTAGACTTCTTACCAACCACATCGACTTAAGTGTAATGTAATCAAAGTTAGAGAAGTGAAAAAAAAACTGAAAGCTGGGTATAGGAATCTGAGAATGAGGTTTGAGGGGATATAGTGATATGTAATTACCCATAAGTAAATTACATCTATAAATTATTGATTTTTCACAGAAACAAACTAAATTTTGCAGCAGAGCTCAACATTTTGCAAGTGAAAGCATTCGGATTCAGAATACAGTGACAAAACCAAGTATCCAACACTCCCATTGATCTCCAAACTCTTCTTATTTGTATATTTTCAGTAAACAATTCCATGGAAACAACAACAACAAAAAAATCATTGCACTTCACAATTAACAGAAACTGCTTCTCTTCCTCTTATACCTCAAACCCATGTAAAACCCTTTATATACATAAATTAGAACACCATGCCATGCCTCAGAAACCACTTGGTGATCATGAGGCACAGCTCCAATTTCACAATTCATAGAAAATGCATTTCATGTATAGATGACATATTCGAATCACCTTTTCACTTTTGTTTCTGTTTGGATAGCTGGGGATGGCTGTGATCCAGCGCCAAGTGCAGCAGCAGCAGACTCGACATGGGTGAGGAGATACTCGTAAATCTTCTTCCTCAGGCGGTCCGTGGTCTCTGCTGATATCTGAGGCATTTCATCGTCATCCTTGCTTGACCCGATTTCTTCCAGCCAGTCGTTGACACTCTTGAGCTGAGTTAGCATACCGGCTATTTGGCCATTGTCTGAGAGCGCTGAGGAGTCCACATCACCGTCCAAGAACCTCTCCACGAATCCTAGGAACCAATCTTGGGACTCCATCCGCAGCATTTCAGCCATGTCAACAGCCTCGTCCAGGCCACTCCCTCTCTCCCACTCTGGCGGGGGTTGGGGCTGCGGCTTTTGGGTTATGGGTATGGATATGCTGCCATTTGGTATCCGGCGTGGAGTTCCAGGTGCAACGGACTTGGAGGCTACTCCTTGACGGGGTTTTGGTTGGGTTTTTGTTGATGTGTCTTTGGTTGAGTTTTCTAGGATTACTACAGGTTGGTGATTCAGAGAGGCTGTCTTTTGGGCTTGAGCTGGAGGTGAAGTTGAAGTAGGTCCTTTGCTATATACTGTAAATGGTGACAGGTTGGTGACCATTGCTGCTTGGACCCATGAAGCTGCTTGTTTCCTTCTGTCTGACGTGACCTTCAGTGCAGCTTCTGATGGGTTTTCATCTCGGTCTGGGGATGTGCCCACTGTCATGGTTTTGGAGAGAGAGTCAGCAATGGTGCGAGCATCATTTAAACGCGCTTGGAGAGCCAGGAACTGCTCCACTGCTGGTTGCGGGTTATCTTCCTTTGCCGAGGTAGTTAGTTCAGAATATGTGCTGCAAGTATGAAATGATATATTACTGATGTGGCCAAAGTTTCTGAACCAATCTAAAGCTAATATGATAGTACTTATTCTTGTAAACTATGGTTACCAACAACTTTTCGATTGGAACAGTTGAGAAACTACTATGATCACTTCATAGTATGATGAGGACATCACTAGCATTGGACCACCGACGGGACTAGAAGATCAAGAACGGAACTCTATTGGACTACCAACACGTGGACAAACCAAGTACCAACTTAGAGACATAGTTCTGAGATACTTCGTCAAAGATTTGGCCTTATTACTTCACAAAATTTACGACGTCAACGGTTCCATGGCGGGCACAAGACTTTGCATCATATATGCCAAAACCGAACTAGACGTTCAACCGGCCAAAACCGAACCGGACATTCAACCGGCCACAAGGAATATTTTATTTTAATCAAATAATTATATATATATATATATATATATATATATATATATTTTTTTTTTTTTTTTCTTTTGGTGTAATTAAATGTGCACCATTAGTTCTCATTTACTTGGGGGGTTTATTTTCCATTACTTATGTTTTTGGGGTTATGCTTTCTTTTTCATTCAATTGGTTTTATGACCATTGAATTAGAAGACCTTTGGGTAGTCTTTTCTTTCACTATAAATAAGTGTGTAATCTCTAGTTTGAGATATACTTGAATTATACAAAACATTGTGTGATTGTGTGTTTAGAGAGGATTCTCTTAGCTCTAGAACTTATCAAGAATTTGTGCTCAAAATTCTTGTGGCGTTCGTCCGAATTATCGACGGGATTTCCGCAACCCATCGTGGCTTCATTCGATCCATCCTACACTCGAAGGTTTCCAACACGAAAACTTCGTATCTATCCTAATCTTTCCGATAGACGGTCCTCATAAGATTTTGAACTCCAACGAGTTCATATCATAGTACCTTAAAGTAGCGAACTAATATCAGACCTATGATTGACAAGGAGTTAAACTATACTCCAGCTATTACCAGGATATAGATATAGATATACAGAGAATATTAGAGTTTCAACCAAGTTAGCATTTTATTTGCAAAATTGTAGGTAATGAATTTTCTTCTGGAGGGGCTGTTATACCTTAAGCATCGAAGCAAGCTCTCAGAAACAGAAGCTTCCTGCATGGCCTCTATTGCAGCTATTTGTGCAGCATCTCTATGCTTCATAACCTCCTGCCACGACAAATTTGAAATTAGTGAAAAACAGAAAATTATGCAATCATGAAATTTAGATACAATCCAAATTATCAAAAGAAAATTATTGAGCTTCTAAATTGAAGGTTCTATAATAGTTACTAATAGTGCAGACGATAACTGCAAAAGAAGCATATGGCCAAAGATGTCAAATGCTGAAGTAGTTAACACCACAGAAAAGCACAAACTTAATACCTTTCCAAGCTTCGCAAGAGATGAGGGGAGTGATCCCCAAGAGACATTCCCATCAGGTGATTTTCTACTATTAAGAGAAACCTTGAGGAAATTTCCAGGAAGTCCATTGTTAGCAACATCTACTGATTTTCTTCCAACAGAACTTCTTTGCTTAGTTGGTTTTTCTTGATCGTCCACGGTTCCATTAGCAGTAACTTTCTTTGCAGACATTTGAACCTTATTTTCCTCTTTGAACGACTTGGCAGATGGTTGGACTTTATTATCTTCCTTAGTTTGTGACCGATCATTTGATGAAATACTCTTTCTAGGTGCCTGTTAATTTTTTTTATAACTATGAGTATATCTATATGACTAAAAGAGAGAAGCAAAAGGAAAGGCTTAGCTTCACAGAATATCAAAACACACGGGATTCTCAAAACCTATATGAGAAATTACATAGGAACAAAACCAAACGTGAAGAAATTATTCCTCCCAAAAACATATGTGAAAAGCGCCAGAGATAATTTGTTCAATCCAATCTAAATTCTCCAAATAGTATGCTTAGTGAGTCTCGGGAATCCATCTTTTACTTAAAAAATTCTCCAAATAGTCGAACCACCATTGCAGATAACGAAGCAAGGGATGAGACCCGTATGCAGAAAAGTAAAAAAGATAAAATTGAAATTAAAAACTAAAATAACCTTAATGCATGTTTTCTTATAAAGCAAATAAAATTTTCAGATAGAAATGACAGTATCAAATTTGTCAAAGGGAATTTTAATAAACGAGAGAGATTGAGAAACCATAGATCTTACAGATATACTACGAGATTCAGGGGTCGGATTATATTTGGTGCTCTTGGATTTTGAGCTATCTTTGGTCTGTATCTCCAAGTTCCCTTCCCAGCTCTTCCTCAATGCCTTGGCTCCAAGCTCAATCCCTTGAACTAAATGCCTTATAGGAGTAGACACTGCCAATTTCTTTACAGTTGGACTAGCTGAACGAACAGAAGCCGCCTTTTCACCATATCCCAATTTAGCAGTTGCCTTCTCCAAGCCCTTAACCTTCTGCTGCTTCATCCCATTGGAGAATTTCTCAAAAGATGTCGGCAGAGAATAACAACTGGAAGGAGACGAAGGAATGGACCGCGAATTTGCAGACTTTACCCTCAGCAAAGCCTCCCTCTTCACATCCACAGTCAATGCAGGTTTGGAAGGAGGAGTCTTTGATCTGGTTATAGAAATTGACTTCCTATCCAATTGCTCCTCCTTGGCACTCCCATTCATCGACCTAGGCCTCTCCTTTTCGCCAACACGAATATTACTAAGACCCTTTAAAGGAGATTGCACCTTGTCAACAGATTTCGATGATCCCTTATTGTTAAGGAACCCAAGAGAATGGGTTGCCACAATGTCCTCAGGGTTTCCCACACATGGGTGCCGCCCGGGAACAGGCCTCACCCCTCGAAGAATAGGGACAGGCGAAGCAGCTTCGAGCCTTTCGACGTGAATGAACTGACCCAGCTGAATCTTGTCACTGAGGATGAGATCAACATCTTCATCAGGAAGAGAGATATAGGTGGCATGGGAGGAATCTGAGACCTTGATGTAAAACCCTTGATTTGAGAACAGCTCGCCGCCGGCTAGTGCAGGGACTATGCTCACAACTTGCAACAGTGAAGACCTGTATTCACCAGCAACCTTCACCTCTGTGTTCATGTGCTGTAACAGCTTGAGCAGAACACCAGGTACAAGATTTGCCATTTCTCAGACCTCCAATGCACATTACTCTCAAAACCCAGATGCAGGATTCTTAGAAAGGGCTCAATCTTGGGGAATTTGTTACAAAGGAATGATTTTTCCCAATACCAAGCTCAAAGATCACAGTGATAAATAGAAATCAAGTCAACCAATGGTATTGAACAGATTTGCAATTAAGGAAAGATATAACTGCACTTTAAACTCAGATGAAATTTGTTCCCAAAATAGGTTTTCATAAACCTACAAAAGCCCCAAACAAGGAAGCAATTAGGGTTAGGGTTACAAGCAAATAGCAATTGTGCACAGATTTGAACAAACAAGAACTGGTACATCCACACAGCTGAGATGTATAAAACCACAATACACAAGCAACCCAATCCAAGAAATTAAACTTACAAAAACCTCCCTGAAATTTGGGTACTAATAATGGTGTACAGCTAGGAAATCACAAGAACAGTCAGTTACTCACCAGCACCAACCGAAATGAGAGAAAGGGACTGAGTAATTAATGGTCTTTGGCATTTTATGCAAAGCACAAGCATATCTATGCAAATCCAGAATGGGAAAGACCAAAAAGTTTCTGACTTTGGCTCAAATTACAAAAATCCCACAGCCAAAACCAAGGATTGGGCTTGATTCACCACAGCAACAATCCAGACAGATAAAAAAGACACCTTTTTCGCTTAAGGAAAAGATAAGAAATCAAAAGAAGAGTGGGTTTGGGAAGTATCTGAACATGGGATGGGTCTAATTTTTGCAGCAGCAGCCACAAAACGCTAAAAACATAATAATTGAAGCCAGGCTTAGTTGCATAATTGATCTAACAAACACTGTTCAAAGAGAGAGCTGTCAAAGAATCTGACACAAAACACCAAACGCACACATGTAATGCAGCACAATAATCGTCAAGAAAATGAAGCTGACCCACTTTGGCTTATGAAAAATTAATTGGGAATGGCCAAAAACTTCCATGAAAAATTAAAGTTGTGTGTGTGCTTAATGAAGAATTTGGTGAGGAATCTTGGCAGATGATAAAATACACTGTCGTACAGCATTAATTTAGACTCTACGTAAAATTATTGAATATTTAATAATAGAATTAAAGTTGAATTTCAATATTAATATTTTATATATTGGATCAGATGGGGGCATGTGAGGAGGTGATGGGGGTGTTGACAATGGCTTTGTCGGCTACCTCAAATTTAGGTGTCAGTGTAACCATCTTCAATTTTACTTTCCACTTTCATTATAATTACGAATTAATTATATTTAATAGCCGAAAATATGAAATTGATTTTTTAATTTAATTCTTGATGAAAAAGAATAAATCTTAAATTATTGGGTTGTTATCACCCACTTTACCAAACATTGGAAGGTATGGTAATGGACCCTCCATCTAATGATATATATATATTGAAACTACTCCAAATATAATGATTTAAATTATTCTCTTCCAAATGAAAATAATAAAGCTATAACTTACTTCTTTTGGTGAGATAAATAGGATGATTGATATTTGCATATCATGAATAGATACGGTTTTGATCATGTATTAAATTTGTTAGGAAAAATTTAGTTATATACAAAAAATATTTTGAGATAAAGTATATTATATTATTTGTGTAATTATGTATTCTGGGTTAAAGAAGATTTAAACTATATATACAACGGTGGATTATCACAACATAGGACTAATAAATAGTGATATAATTAATGTTCTCCGACTAACACTAACTGTTTGAAACACATTTTTAAGAAGGGTTTGTGAGTTAGGTACCTAGGATTAGAGATAGATTTTGAATAAAATAGAAAATTGGTGTAATTATTCGAAAGAAAATAGTAATATAATTCAATAACATTTATTATTATTTTTGTAGTAATGAGATCTTTAATCTTGTACATATTAGATATAGCTCTAAGTATGTTTACCAAATGTTGACATTTGCAAGAGATTTAAATAAAGAAATGAAATGATTAATTGGAAAATGTGACAAATGTTTTACAAATTGTAAATTGGAATTGAAACCAAAGAAGATGACACACTACCAACTTGTTGATATGGGAACAAACTGGGTACCCCACACCCATATTGCTTCATTGATGTGCATATAAGTAATAATGATCCAATTGTGAAGTATGGTCTCTCTCTATAGATAACACTTCCATAGAGTTGGGTATATAGGTCTTGTTCTTGGGTCAATCTACTTTAATCTCCCATTCCCATCATATTTGAGAGCTTCTTGTTTTGGAATTTCTTGAAAACATTAGGTCCCATCCTATGAACATATTGACATGAGTTAGTACCATCAGCTAATACTAATTTTATAGGGAGCAGTTATTTAATTTTGGGTCAGACATTATTCAAATGCAATAATAAATAAAGACAATCGACAATTAATAATTTGAACCACACCAAATCAATCAGATTCAACAAGAACTCGAGATCAAGTCGTGTCCCTCACCCAATAAAGAATCCCCCGAACCCCAAAAACCTTGATAATGCCCAAAGCATGAACTTCAGTCGAACGCGTCGCACAACTTTATTTCGTACTTCACATAAAGCATGTCATAACATAGCTAGTAAATCTAACCTCTACCGTAATAACAAAACAACAAATATCCTAATTCTTTTCCGAAGTGAACTGGTAAGTAACAATTCCATAGAGAAACCAGAACATTCTCAGACTGGGACCACACTCCGATAAATTATGGACACACATCTCCTCTATTGCATAGTAGAACTAGTGTTCTATAAAACGACCGTCTTGACACTATTTTTCACCTCACTGTCCCATTTTAAGCTAATCGAACGGTGGCGAACTTTTGGTAGTCCAGGCGGCCGATCAGGCGGCTAGGTGACCAGTCGAACCGAATTCTTTTTGAAAAAAATCAATTATATTTTAAAACTTAAAACGTTAAGAATGAGAACAAGAAAACAACCAGAGTTGTTTCGTTCCCTTATCTCACCCTAGAACCTTATGTCCTAAATCTCTTTGCCTTTGACGAACGTTCGTCGCCTGCCGCACATCTTTTGTGAATCAGTCAAAGTTGGAGTTCTTGGGCTTTAGATTTCACTTTATATTTGTAACGGCTGATTTATATTTGTTTATTCAATTTGTGTGAGTTATGGGTTGATTTGCTTACTCGATTTATGGGAGCTTAGAGTTTATTTTCAAATTTTCACCGTGAAAATTATTTGGATGATTATGTGATGAAAATTTAGCAACTTTTGTTGTTGTCGATTTCAGAATTTTTATCCTTAATTTTGTGACCACTAATCACTATGTTAGATTGTCACAAAAACATTGGGGTTGCTGATTTTTTTATATTTACTTTATATAACATAATTTATTTTATATTAGAATAAGTAAAATAAAAAATTCAGATTCTATTAATCCCCGATTAATTCTCTTGAAGTGTTGTCCGCCCGACTAGCGCCTATCATTTCTTGAAACATTGGGTAGACAAATAGGTTGAAGCTAGAAGGACCTTCTTCCCATTAGTGTCAGTTTGAACTTTAAAGTCTCTTATATTTTAATATGATATCAAAATTTAGTGACCTAGTTTACTGTGCATGTTTCCCTTTCATACTATAAAGTAAAAATATATAAGAAATAAAGATAATTCTACATACTCTGCGATAGGTATGTACAATTTTTACTTAACTCTAATGATTAAAAATTTATTTTTTGCACGCTCTTAAGTTACGTAAAATTTCAAGCCGTCAACCTTTTAGAAATTTTGTTTTTAGAGGAAATAACGAAAATACTCCTATACAATATATTCATTTAACTTTTTTTTAAATAAAGATTTAAAAAGTGATTTTAGCATTATAAATTTTTTAAAGAACTTCTTTTCAAAAATAAATTAAAAATAAAAAAACGATATTTTAAACTTATTTTAATGTTAATATTAAAATTAATTTTTTGTTTCATAAAAAATATTTTTTAAAGAAAAATAATAATATATATTTCTAATTTTTCTAATACAAAATTATTTTCAGCATTTCTAAAAAATTAAGAGGATTTTTAACAAAAAAAGAACGAGAGTAAATTTTTGATGATATAAAGAAGTATAAGATAATCCTTTTAATGAAGAGGAGTTAAGTAAAAGAAAATTCGAAGGTAAAAGCGAATTTTATTAATTAAATAGCAACTAACCCGGCATCAAGCCGGACATCTGAAATTACAGTTGGTGGTACAGACCCCTCACCATAATCACAGCTACTGTTAGTTAAAACAAACATGGCCAATTCGTGAGCCATTTGATTACAAGTAAAACAAAGAACACATGTTCCGATAGTGGGTAGTACGCAACACCGTACGCTAATGATTTCTCCAAAGTTGTGCAGCTCGACCTGTTTAGCATCACGTAGAGCCACGACCTCCAACTCATACGGATGGAGAAATCCCGTGATCTTGCTGCAAAATGCTTTACACATGCATCCATGATAACTCCGGAGACCAATCGACTCGAACCAGTTAGCTTCATGCAGAGCCACGGCCTCCAACTCATACGGATGGAGAAACCCCGTAATCTTGCTGCAGACCGATTTAAACCAGCTTCCTCGATCAACCCTGCGATCAATATGGGTATCGCGAAATTCAAATTCTCCCAGCACATTAGGTTTAACTTCATCAACCCATCGACACCAGGGACCCCTCTTTTCCTTACAATACCGATCACAATAGGACACACAAGTGACGTATTGAATCTTAAGCAAGTCGAGTACCCCTAGTTCGGTGTGCTTCCATGAGTCTGCCCACCGACGCCAGATAATTTCATATCCCTCCCAATACCGATTTACCAACCAATCAAAACCGCTGGTTCCCACGTATTGAAGCTTAAGCAAGCCGAGACCCCATAATTTGGTATGCTTACATAAGTCTGCCCACCGACGCCAGATAACACCAGTTCCCTCCTAGTACCGATCTACCGTCCCGACCCAAGCTCGCCCCACCTGCAATTCCGTCCTGAACCCCACCGCACTCGACTCCGTTCCTGCCATCTCACTAGATCTGTTTCCTTCACCACCAGCTGCTGTCGCAGCTACCACTGCAAGACCCGAAACTGTAGTTGTACTAGAAGCCTTCATAGACGGAGTCGTGCTGCCGTGGGACATCGTCGATTTTCGACGAACAACCCAAATCGCCACGAGCAAAGGGTACAAACCGCAAAGAAAATCCTGCCGCCGACTAGGTTTTTTTTTGAAACCCTGCGTAATCCACACATCTACTCTCTATGTTTTTTTCGGAGTTAAGTAATAGTTGTTTGCACACAGACGTTAAAATATCCTTTAAAAGTTATATTCAATTGTATTAAATTATAGGGTTTCAATCGGAGACAAACCTATCAATTCACTACAAATTTTAGAACGCTTGTGATCCATTGGATGAAATAATCAATGGTCAGATTTAATGCTGACTCATTAATGGCATATTAACGTAAATATGAATTAACTATACATTTCTTTTGGTCAATTTATACCATCAGAGGGGTATAAATGTACTTTTATACCCTTATTTATTTTGAATATTATTTCCTTAATTAAATATCTTAATTTTGAATTTTGAATATTATTTCCTTAGTTAAATATCTTAATTTTGAATTTTGAATATTATTTCCTTAATTAAATATCTAATTTTAAATTTTGTTTATATCATATGATATTCTTTAATTAAATATCACTTGTAAACCGTTTATCGATTTAATGCAATGGTTTTATTGGTTTATATGATATGTTTAATCATCTGATTCATCTAATACGTTTCATTTGATATGTTTTATCTGACATGTGTCATTTGCGATTATATGTTCAATTACAAACCGTTTCATCGGTTCAATATAATAGTTCATCAATTCACATGATATGTTTGATCATCGGTTTCATCTCATATGTTTCAACTTATATGTTTCATCTGATATATTTCATCTGACATGTTTCATTGGATTTGTTTCATATGATATGTTCCATCAAACCGAGTTTATAAATATGGTTCATCAAATATGTTTCATCAAACCCGATCCATAAATAAGCTTCATCTATAATGTTTCATCCAATCGGTTTTGTAAAAAATTTATTGATTTGTGTCCCTCGGTCAAAATTGTTGTGAATTCATAAGCAAAAGCAAGTAATCACGTTACACTGCTGCACAAGGGACGTGAATGATTCCACAATCCTTTAAATATCACACGATTATACTACATGGACTTACTTTGATCCACCTTCCTCTCTAAGACCAAAAGTGAAAATGGGGAAGAAGCAAAACTCGGTGGAAGGAGGAACTTGTCATGTTTCTCTACAATTATTCCTCTTCCACATGAAGTTGTTGTCGTGTCCTATCAAAAACAGCTCTGAAGGACTCATGCTCTGCTCGTAGCTGCTCTTGAAACATGTTCTGCCTTCTCGACCTACCACTTCCATGGATTGATCCCGCTCCATCTTCAGGTAACGGATTGGACTTCTGCATGCATAAACATTATTCAGCTACCATATTGGCTTCTACTCAATTTCTAATGAGGAATTATAGTCCAGACAGATGCATGAAGGAAATTAAACATATCAACCACAAACTAGGCCAGGGCCCGCAATGAAGAACCAGTAGCTAGCTCTATTCATGTAATTGTGCTGCTTCACATGACTATCCAAGCAACAAAATTATCTTGAAATATTGATGTTTTCACATGCGACAAGTCTCAAACTAGACTGAGACGAGAGGTCAAAACTAGCTCAAGCAATATCACTAAATCCAGACGGATTCTATACACGTTCTTAATAGAAACAACAGAACATTACACACAAGGCTCTCTTCCAGTTTGTTTCATAAGTTCAATTGTATTCCTCACACATCACCCGCACAATAAAATCAAACCCATCAATAAAAACAACAATATCAGGAAAAAATCGATGAACCCAGATGAGAATATGAACCCAAAATCACTACTATATCAATATTCACCCATTCAACATAAAAAAAAAGCTACAAAAAAACAGATGAATAAATAACCAACCAGAAACCGTTGCGGAATCGACGATGTTTGCGATGTCACTGAATCGCTGAGAATCATCGCCGCCGCCGTCATCAGGAGGGTCGATGCCCCAGTATGAAATCGCCGTCGTTGGGAAGGAGCTGAATCGCCAGTTGTCGTTGCCGTGGAGACCGTTGAGTGGGGATCGCTGGAGGTCTCGAAGCTTGGGGTCATCGCGCCGCTTGGAATCACCGGCGACGGAGGGTTGGGCTGCTGTCGACGTCGTGAGAAGCGTTGCAGTCGCCGCGAATCGCCGTCGCCGCTGCCACGATGGGATTAGGATGTGCATCGTGTATTGAAGGAGGCTATGCTTATATAAGATTAGGGTTTCTAATATATATATAGATAGAAAGAAAGACTACAGTACCCTTTTTATATTTTTTCTAATTGTTTCATATATTATTAATTATAATTGTTGATGAAACTAATCCAATGGTTATTTAAGTGTTTTAAGAGTTGTATTGAGATGATGGTCTGTAGTATACCTCTTCCCTAAATTATAATATATTAAAAAATCAGAAGAGTCATCACGACGATATGATCATAAAAAAACTATTTTGTATAAAATGTACAGAATATAGGGTGTTAGTGAGTGAGTGATTGCCAAATAATATGCAAACAAATAATAAAAGCTATCGACTTGCGGAGTAGTTGAAAATGATTAAACTTTTTTTAAAAAAGATAAATCCAATAGGTCAATGTCACGGTTTCATCACCATTTCTCTTTATATTTAACATTACCCTACAAAATATCTATTACTGAGGGAATATTGTTGTCTTGGCTTTATTGGTACATTAAATAGTCATAAGATTAACGAACCCCACTTGCCCAAATAATCGGAAACTTTCATGTAACTTTTTACCCCAAAATTAAATATACCCTCCCTTAAATTTTAGGGAAAATTCCACTTAACACCTTTTAAATTTGGCTGAGTTTCACTTAACTCCCCTTAATTTTAAAATAAACTTGTGAAGTCCCTTAAGTTTGAAAAAGTTTCACATTACCCTTTTCTGTTAACTTTTTTTAAAATACTGTTAACTTTTTTACAAAATGACGAAAATACCCTTTTCATTGAAAAATTATAATAAATTAATAAAAATGATTTTTGAACTTTTTTACATAATGTTTTCATTGTATAAAATAAAGAATAAAATTATGTTAGTAGTAAAAATAAATTTTTAAAATTTTTTCTTATAATGTTTTTAAAAAAAATTTAAAATGATTTTAAACATCGTTTTTTTCTATTTTTAAATTTTTTATGAAATTTTTTTTCAAAAGAAAATTAATACTAAAATATATTTTTTATTCTTTGTTTTTGTAAAAAAAATAAGAAAACAAAAGGTTCAAAATCTTTTGTATTTATTATTTTTAATTTTTTTAATGAAAGGGTATTTTCGTCATTTCACAAAAAGTTAACATAATTTTCAAAAAAGTTAACTGAAAATAGGTAAAGTGAGACTTTTGCAAATTTAGGGGACTCCACAAGTAGATTTTGAACTTAAGAGGGGTTAAGTGAAACTCGGCCAAACTTAGGAGTAGCTAAGTGGAATTTTCCTTAAATTTTAATACAAATAAAAATTGTATAATATATGAAATTGAGTAGTACATATTAACCGTGTCTTTAAAATTAAATGTTTAAGCTGTTAGTTGAATTGGACCCTATAACCTCTATATAGGCTCATTTCATTTCACTGCTTTTTAACGTAAGATTAACTCAGAGGGACATTTTCACTTAACACCTCTTAAGTTTGGCCGAGTTTCACTTAACTCCCTTTAATTTTAAAATCAACTTATAAATTCCCTTAAATTTGAAAAAAATTCACTTTACCATTTTCTGTTAACTTTTTGCAAAATGACGAAAATACCCTTTTATTGAAAAATTATAATAAATTAATAAAAATGATTTTTGAACTTTTTTATATAATGTTTTCATTATATAAAATAAATAATAAATTCTGTTAGTAGTAAAAATAATTTTTAAAAAAATTTTCTCATAAATTTTTTAAAAATTTTTAAACATCTTTTTTTTAAAAATCCTTTATGAATTTTTTTTAAAAAAAATAATACCAAAATATATATTTTATTTTTTTTGTAAAAAAATAAGAAAACAAAAAGTTCAAAATAATTTTTATTTATTATTTTTAATTTTTTTAATGAAAGGGTATTTTCGTCATTTCACAAAAAGTTAACAGAATTTTTAAAAAAGTTAACTGAAAATGAGTAAAGTGAGACTTTTGCAAACTTAGAAAAACTCCACAAGTAGATTTTGAACTTAAGAGTAATTAAGGGAAATTCGATCAAACTTAAGAATGACTGAATGAAATTTTCCGTAACTTAAATTCTCACTCTACTTCAACATAACGCAACCATAAAACATATTAGTTTAGGGGTAAAATGTAGCATTTTTGTAAGAGATTTATGAGTTTAAATTAAACATTGGAACTGAAAAACTTTTTATAATAGTTGTGAGCTTTATGTTTGGGCCTTTAAAACTCACTTTAATGAATATTTTCTTTTTCATTTTATTTGTTTAATTTAATATATATTATTGTTTTAATAATGATTATAACTATTTTATTAGTTAATTTATTATTTTTGTTTTTAGTTAATTCATTTTTTGGTTCTTATATATAATTTTAACTATTGAAATTTTGGGAACTTTCTAAGTTATGTTGAGCTTGAACGTAAAGTTAACTTATTGAATAAACGAGTCAAATTCGAGCCCAACCTACTATAGTTTGGAAGGCTTGCAGCTGATTCACTTCAAATTTATATACACATAGAAGTTAAATTCGAATTCAACCAAAAATATAAATGATCAAACTCAAAAATAAATTTTTTATATGCATGTAGTAATAATTTTATTGTTAAAATTATTATTTTTAACTAATTATATTATCAAAGGAATTAAAATTTTATGGACAATTCCACTTAGCACCTCTTAAGTTTGGTTGAGTTTCACTTAACTCCCTTTATCTTCAAAATCAACTTGTGAAGTCCCTTAAGTTTGAAAAAGTTTCACTTTACCCTTTTCTGTTAACTTTTTAAAAAATTCTGTTAACTTTTTTGCAAGATGACGAAAATACCCTTTTATTGAAAATTTATAATAAATTAATAAAAATGATTTTTGAACTTTTTATATAATTTTTTCATTGTATAAAATAAAGAATAAAATTATGTTAATAATAAAAATAATTTTTAAAAAGTTTTTCTAATAAATTTTTTTTAAAAAATTTTAAACATCGTTTTTTTATAAATTTTTTATGAATGTTTTTAAAAAAAAATTAATACTAAAATATTTTTTTATTCGTTGTTTTTTGTAAAAAAAATAAGAAAACAAAAAGTTCAAAATCATTTTTGTTTATTATTTTTAATTTTTTTAATCAAATGGTATTTTCGTCATTTCACAAAAAGTTAACATAATTTTCAAAAAAGTTAACTAAAAATGGGTAAAGTGAGACTTTTGCAAACTTAGGGGACTCCACAAGTAGATTTTGAACTTAAGAGAGGTTAAGTGAAACTCGGCCAAACTTAAGAGTGACTAAGTAAAAATTTCCCCAAATTTTGATATGACAAATATAAATTTTTTAATGTAAAGGACGAATATTTAAGTGTACTAAAATGTCATATTTTTTTTATCAATTAATACATCATCCAATAATACCGTTCATCAATTGTAATATCTTGACAAACAATTGACTATTATGTATGTAGAGGTCGCATAAATATAAATTGGGGTATGAACATTTCACTGAATCCTTACCTCCCTTTTCTTTTACTTCATATATTACTTAAAAGAAAAATTACACGAAATTTGGTAGGACATCAAATATCGTCTTCCTTAAATTTAGCAAGATCTTGGTAAACAATAGGGGACCTTAAATTTATGATTTCCTCTCAATCATCCTCTCCTCTCATGCTTTATATGATCATTGAAAATCTGGACCACCTCATTTACTTACTATAAAATACTAACCACAGCTTTACTTTCCAAACGCTCAAATAATATCTTAGCATTCAAACTGAAAAGTAAAATAAGCTTTTCACCATCACTACTCAATAAAGTCAAGTGTACAGCCATAATTTTGTTTTAATCACAACAAATACCATGCATACGATACAACCAGGTCTTAGAATAAATCAATTTTATTTTGGTGACGAATCCAATCATTTTCTCTGATAATACATAGACCAAGATTAGTAACAAATCATAAATGCAAACTATGAAACCAAGCAGGCAATAGATTCAAAAATAGAAACATCAAAGGATTGAAACAGCAATATCCTTGCAATCATAGAAATGCCAAACCCAAATCTAGTACAATGTATCTGCAATAATGTATAATAGCAGGAGATAACAAAAAACTAGCAATGAATAAAAGCAAAATAAGTTGCCTCCATCACCCTCACTTACAGGTCCTGCACGTTCAAACCTGCATGGGTAGAAGAATTGAATCAGAAATGAGAAGCCAACTGAGAATAAAAAAGACACACATTGACAAAGCAAAACATATGCCTCAAGTCCAAATCATTAAATTTTTCAATAGAACTAGATTTTATATTGATATGAATTCAAAATAAAGAGGTCAGCTCAAGATTCGTTTAAAACTGGAAACGACAGGGAACCCAGGCAAAACATACTTTAAAAGTACAAAACAGCTATTCAATTGCTATTTTGCAAGAGTTGCACATAACATAATCTGGCAAGTTTATATAATCAGCAATGAGTATAAAGACAAAGAATAGAGTGTAGATGAGTACAATTTAAAAGGGGGAAATTTTAAAAAAATGAATATCCTTATTTGTAAGAAATTGCGTTCACATATTGAGGCCAGAAAAAAAATTAAAAACCACTAAATTACAATGAGCATGAAGTATAAAAAGAGTGTATATCCTATAATAAAACTAATAATTAATTCAGAAGTAATCTGAACACGAGGTTCTTAATAACTAACCTGGAGGAAGAGACTGCTTCAACTTGTCAGCCTTCTCATTGTCAAACACACAAAGTGTGTAGAGATACTTGGAGCAACGAACCTTGAACTTGACAACATCTTTGCTTCTCTTGATTTTCACAGAACGGGCATCTTTCCTCCTGGCTGTAAGGAGGAAATCCTTGATCTCATGTATTTGCTTAGGCTGGGGACAAAACAAAAAGATGTTTAGCACATAATGGACATGTGAACTTGGTCATGACTAAACAAGGATATATATATATCTAAACCCTCTTAAATAACAGAGCACTACTACTTACCAACATAGAAAATTAAAACAAATGAAATGCACATGACATTACATTTTGATATAATCACGCACTGTAAGCATAAGCAATAATTAAAAAGGAAAATAGCATACACCTGGACAATATCTTGTTTCAATTGAAAGCAGTACTTAAAAAAATGTATAACTTACTGAAGTTTTAGCACTTTGATTTACCCATTACAAGCTAAAAAGCATCACATTGACAAGAAACTTTATCATTATAATGTACACACAACGTCATCAGTTAGCATCATCTATCTACCTAACTACTCAAAATGCTTCCATCTTTATAGTCATCACAAACCATTCAAGTTTGGAATGTAATAACATCATTACTCAGGCTTGAAATGTGTAGATTTAGTTTCAAGGATTTTCATACCCCTACAACCCATCTCACAACCTTAACGTCCTAACACTGTCACTAGAATCTCAACCCTGTTGAGATCCAATCATTTAGATTTCTGAAAACAGCTTGACAAACAAACAACACTCTAAGGCCAGCAAAATCTGGAATAATACTATTCGGCTACAAATCATACCAAAAGGGAAATGCAGAAGCTGAATGCGAGCATGAAATATGAGAAAGTACCATTTTTGGCGGAGCTCTGCTGCGCGTAACAAACCCTAGCTTAGCTCCTCCGGGAATCGGAACGAAGAGGCGCTTTATATAAACCCTACCTATTTTCCAATTTTACCCTTTTTCTTTTTGGGCTACGTATTTGTGGGCCGTGGAGTTCCATTGGGTTGGGCTTTTGAAATGAAAACTATATTTCAAATAAGAAAGTTATTTGCATACAAACCATGGCTTATCATACAAACTTGCGAACTTTTGGTATACATCCACGACCACGATTGAAGCGGTGGAAGTGGTGTGTAACATTCACGGTCTCTGATTTTATTTCCGTCTCTTCACTAGTCTGTAGGGACAAAATCGTCTTTGCACCTCATGTTTCACGATCAATCACTCCAACTCTCAATCGTAACTATGATTTCAATCCAAGAATCAATCGAAGACAATCCTTTTTCTCTAGCGACTTTCACCAACGGTAAGTCTTTTTCTCTAACAAGGTTCACCAACGATAATCATTCTTCTCCAATGATGTTGGCCGATGAGAGGTCTTGTTTTCCAGTGATTTATTCTCGACCTAACAGTATACTAATAATGTAATTCGAATCCAAAGATCAGTACATTAAGTAATTGTACGATCAATCGATAAATTAGTGATCGCGCGATCCACGAGTTCAATATTTGGCAAATCACTATTCTTTTGCGATATCTTATTGTCAAGATACAATTTCTCACGGTAATTGTTTCATGAAAAATATTTCATTTTCTTCGGACTGGTGAACACATTTCATAAAAAATGAAATAAATTTCAAGAAAATGGAAGACAAAATCGATAATGAAATACAGTAAAAATTGAATAGGCACGTAGGGGTGTTCACGGACGGGTTAACCGTCCGTGAGGTTGGCGGGTTGTGATTTTTGAGGCCGCTTACCACCCGCAATCGCAAAAATTTGGGCAGGTTCCCGACGAGTTTTCGGTTTTACCCGTACATGCCACAACATAATATAAAAATATATATGTAAAAACAATTTAGTAGTTAACTAAACCTACTTCTGGAGCATCCAAAAACTATCCTAATGGGTGAAAAAATCAGTAGACAGTGAATGAACACCATCTACTAATTGAAAAAACACCCCTAAACATATGTAGTATGCTCTAGAAGAAAATACCAAATACTAATGTTCCACACACAAGTCCAAATTGTCAATCACAAATTCACAACAATACAAGTAAAAAGAAAGCTCAAAAACTAGCATAAACTTCTTGAAGCTTCTTTAAGATCCACTGGCACCTCTAGCAAAGAGAAACCAAGTCTATGCCCATATCTTCAAGCTCCAAGTTCAACAAGCCAACACCTAGAATACAAAACGTAAGTGTTAGAACTTAAGAGTTAAATTTACACAAATATTTAAAATACAATTAAAAACTGAAATAGAGGTCATAAATCACAAAAAGACAAATTGTAAAGTGTGTACTGATGAATCTTTTCAATTCAAGGAAAATTTCTCAAACTCTACAACACATAAACATAAGTAAGTTTAACACTGAATACAATAAAAAATAATACAAGTGAACTATATAAAATTCTACCTTCATCAAGTTTTTCTTTTTTCTTCAAATTCTTCTCCATTGTGAGAATTTTCGTACGATCCACTTCTTCATAACTCAACAAAAACTCAGTTGCAGTTTGATTATAAGAGTAAGAAAGTATAGTAGAATCATTCCTTCTGTGACTACTGGCAGTATCTAAATGTCTACATATGAGTATTATATTTTGATCACATCTCTTGTTCTCAGGAAATTGTCTACATCTTCTCTTATGTCGCAGTAAACTATCTTAATGTTACACGGAAGAGTTTTCAAACAACGCTTACATGTAGTTATACGTTTACAATGTTCATTAATAGTAAGTTCAGTAAAATGTTTCCACACAATAAATTTATATTGGCCTCTACCACTAGGTGGTTTTGAATAACCTGGTGTTGGAGGCCGAGGGTTAGCCTGAGCGAGAGTCTGAATCTCTGTTTAAGTCCCGGTGAGAGCGAGTCTCAGAACAACAACATCTTCAGTGGATTCAGTTTTAATCTGTACAGACCCACAAATTGTTGAAATAATTAATAACAAATTATGATCAGTAATTGAGAAAATAGAGCAGAAACCCTAATTTCTTTTTTCATCTAGACCCACGGGAAGAAGAAACCCTAAACTGAGAGGATGAGAGCACAAAGAAGGCCACATGTTACAAGTATGAAAAGAAAAAAATTCAGAACGAGAAAATATAAAGAAGACTCTATAAATCGAAAGACTTGTAGTGTTTTTTTGTTGATGCATGTGGATTTCGATCTTCAAATTTTTATAGAGGTTGCTTGTTGGTCGATCACAGAGATAGGAGATAGAGAGTTTCATCTTTGAAAACGAGAAAACAATGCAGTGAGACACAAATTCTCTGCTTTGTCTAAGCATAGACAAACGAAAAAGGTGGAGAATGAAGACGCTTCGGTTGAACGATGAGGGTTTTGTGGAGAGAAAGAGAGAGAGAGAGAGAGAGAGAGAGTGGTCGTGTGAGTTAAGGTTGTGATGATTGTTGATTGATGAGTGGATGTGTGGTGTCGAATTAGAGTAAACTGAAGATGATGAATAAAATGGGTTGGGCTCGCGACGTTAATGTGCTGGGAAGCCTAGGCTTAGCTTAGGAGTTGGCTGACCGGACGGTCCGGATATCGGTCCGATTTTTTGCCTCAAAAACCGTCCCCCAGACCAGAGCCTTCTGGTTTCCTATTTCTAAACCCATGAACCAGACCAAAATTGTGAGTGGGTCACCGTGGTATCCGGTTCTGGTTCAATTTTTCGGTTCTCAGTTTTTTTAACACCTCTATGGGCATGGTCTCGCATTGTATTAGTACGGTTTTCACACTGTACTAGTGCACCAAGTATTGATGCGGTTTGACATTGTATTGGCGTTTTCACATTGTTCTAATACCCCTAGTATTGACATTCTTTTACACTATATTTGTGAGGGTTGACATTTTTATCAGTAATAAAACATCATAAAAAACAAAGACGAACTACAGGATCCAAAATTTTAACTATTAGACAAGGGATATACTAAATCAGGGTTGTTATAGGGTCGTCTTTGGGATAACGAATCAAGCATGCAACGATCACTCTCCCTCCCAGTTCGAAACTGTTCTTCCATCGTTCTCCTGCATAAGTGTATAATATCTTACTTGTGTGAACCACAACGCCTCATTAGAGGTTCTTTCCACCCCGTCAAAGACTTGTTCATTTCGACACAACCATATGTACTAGGCTCCCGGCAGGAAAAGCCTGCACAAGTTCTTCATTTTCCTCTGCCAATCTCATTCGCTCTCTAGTTGATGAATATTGTCTCGACCGTATTTGGTGGATCAAATGTTTGTCCTCACCATGTGCGGAAACTCTGCCAAAAGATATGCGACCACCTGTGAGAAAGAAACAAATGACCCACGTCTTCAGCGCTGCTTTCACAAAAGGCTCACTTCCATTTTGGCCACGGGAGAGGGACTTCCTGCTCTACTAAAAATAATTTTGCTGGGACGACCTTGTGGAGGAGGAGCCAACCGAATGATTTATAATTCGGGGGGACCAGGTTGTCCCAGGCGTCTCTGATACATGTCTTTTAGTTAAATTGTTTGTTTATTTGAGCTCATGTTTGTCTAGACTCAAAGTATGGGCCTTTTCTATTTTGTTGGTTGTAAGTCTTATGGGGTATTCAATCATGATTTTAATGGATTTAAGAAGTCTTTCAAAGTCTTGTGGTATTCAATTATGAATTTAGAAATACTTTTAAAGTCTTGTGGTATTTAATCACGACTTTAAAAATTATTTTAAAATCTTGTGGTATTCAATCATTACTTTAAAACTTTTAAAGTCACGTGGTATTCAATTATAAGTTTAAAAATACTTTTAAAATCTAAAGATATTGTAAAAATCAATGACTTCAAATGATTTTGAGAAATAGATGATTTTGAAAGTTTTTGTAGGCATAAAAAATTATTTTAAAAGTATCATCTCAAATCATTAGATTTGTAAAGTCATTTCATTTGAATTATAAAACTTTTTATATAAATTTGAAAAAGTCTCGTAAATTTTGAGAATTCATAAACTTTTGAAATTCATTCAAAATTCATTAAAATCCTTTGGCTCATTCTCTTCCCCCAGGGGCTGAAATGAGATTGATTTGGGAGTATGTCCCGAGTTCATACAAAAATCACTCTCTATAATCAATTTCTTTCTGATCTACCTCTAACCTAATTCTTCTTCTGCCTTCGGGCCAACTCCGATTTTAATACCTATCACTTGTATCAGAGGCCTCGATTCGGAAAAATTTTTCTCACTGATTGCTTACTTGGATTATTGCTGGTCAGGATGGAGATGAAGTTGGCAATCGTATAATGGGAATCAGAGCATCTGTCCACCTTATTTGACGCCAAAAGGGAAGAAAATTACAGTCAAACGGGAATTGTTTGCGACTTTGGAACGAAATCAACGAATGGAGACGCTATAGGTAGCTCTTGCAATGTCTAGAAGCAATAATAAAGCGCCTGAAAAAACCCTTGGCTCAACATCAAGTTGAGGAGGAGGAGGAACAATCCGAACCCATGGTTTTATTGCACAAAGGGGTATCGATTGAGTCTTTGACGATAGTGTTATATACCAAAAATTTGATTGCACCCGAGTTGTTCGATGAAATGCCTACACATAAATTATCAAGGAAACCTGAGGTACATTCACTAAAATTTGGATCTTATTCTTGCAACTTACCTGTAAAATACGGTGAGAGAGGTTTTGGAGGTGCAATGTGTTTGATTATGTTGGCGTGACAGGCTTAAATTCCCAATTAATTGAGAATGTAATCACTGAATCGACTGTGCACCGGTTCAATTGGGAACACTCACAAGGCAAAGAATTAGTTCATTACACTATTAATGGGGTATCGGTTAACTTCATATTGTATGAATTGGTTGAGAATGGGGGCTGGAATTTTAAAAGGATGGTAAATAATTATGTATTTTTGGTGGTGATTACAATTCATGGGCATGTTGGAAAGCTTTAATCATGCTTGAAGGTGTATGAAAAAGGGAAGCATGTAGCTTAGCATAGTTATATGCAACGCCTTATGTACTGATTGTTGTAGCATGGGATTTGTGCTATTGGTCCCTGAACAAATGCATGAGTGATATAATTGTTTCAAATTCTATGGCAGTATGGCTTGGTGAGCAATCTCTTGATGCACTTGGGCACTTTGTGTTACAACTATCAAATAACATTTATGCTGATTTAGCTAATCGCTAGCGTGCTGATCTAGACTCCAAAATGATTGTTCATCACACACCATTGAAGTTTCAGGCTCACATTTACTGGTTTTGTTAGAAGAAATGTGATGTAGCAAGTTATAGAACAGATCATGAATATTGGAGTCAAAGATATAAGAGAAGGGTCTTCTGCGTTTTCAAAGGAGGCTAGTGGTATTTATTTTTGGTGTTCGACTCAGAATCATGAATGTTACGGTCAATGAGACATGACTTATCTGGGAAAAGTTGATTGAAGAGGAAGATGTCAATCTCATAGATATTGTTCCTTTGCAACTACTAGTATAGATTGTAGTAGCTATACATGTGTTTGATGCAATTATGCTTGATACTCTGATAAGGAGCCTAAAATATTAGCCCCACAATCTGTTGTTCCAGCAGTTGTTCGGGGAACAAATTTGAGGTTTGATGAACTTGAGTGTTCCGAATGGTCACAACTCCTTGAAATCTTGAAGGAATTGGATTGGGGTGATAAAGTACAATTTTGGAGGCTTCCAGGGCTTCAAGAGATGGTTGTTAAATGTTTGGAAAATATTAATCCAAGTGCAAAGTCAACTGGTGCTCTCAAATATATGAAAAGAAGGCAAGATGTTGGAATATGTTTGAGTTACAGTTTCTGCAACATTGGTCATGTTATCGTCATTGAAGAAAGACTTCAAGATAATGGTGACGAGCTCACTAATGCCTCCTCAAATGACGATGTTGATAAGGTATTTGCATTGGAGTTTTCCGGTGATAATTTCAAACATGAGATTCTTATTGAAGTGCTTAGATATATCACGAGTACCACCCAATAGATGGACAATATTGCTTCTGCAATATATTATGCATTTCTAGTTAGCACGTATGTTCTCTCACCACAAGAAATAATTCCTTGCTTATTGGTGATTATGGATATTACACATGCTTCATCTATAATCACTCATCAAATGACAGACACAGTAATTAATACTAATATGCTTGATCACAAGAATTTGAAGAATCTTAGTCTTAAAAGAGTCCCCATTTTTTAGGAGGAGCTATTTTTATATAGGGAACTTCCTGATATGTTCTATTTCTATAAGTCTCATTATAATTCATTTCAAAGAGCAGGGGAATGGTCACATAAATCATTGATGGGCGAAATAACATATAAACAAGTTCCTCATTATATGAAGAAATTGGAGAAGGCTCAATCTATTAATACCTTGTGGTTGACTTCTTAGCTAAAGTTGTTTCACTATGGGTTGATGCAGGCTTCTGAGGTGAATTCAGTCTCCTTGAGTTCTTGCAATGCTAACTCTATTTTTTCTTTTGGCATGCCAACTTCACCAGCAACCTGGCCAACACTCACTACATGTGCAAAAGGGGAATTCATATGACAACTCAGGCACTGGTTCAATGAGGCAACTCTTTTCTCGAAGACTCTGTTAGTGAGTTCGCCTTTGGCCTTAAGAAGCAATTCACAATTTCGATTTGGCTTCGTGAGGACGCGAAGCATTTGAATGAGGGGTAGTTGATACATTTCTTTTAGTTAAATTGTTTGTTTATTTGGGCTCATGTTTGTCTGGGCTCCAAGTATGAGCCTTTTCTATTTTGTTGGTTGTAGGTCTTGGGCCTATTTGGGTTTTATGTCTTGTTGAATCTCTCTTTTCCTATATGTAACCGAGAGCTGAAATGAGAAATTATCAATTTGAGAATATGTCTTGAGTTCATACAAAAATCATTCTCTCTAAAATCAATTTCTTTCTCTTTTACCTATCCTATCATCTCTATCCTAATTCTTCTTCTGCATTCGAGCCAACTCTGATTTGGACCTATCAGCCTCGGTCATCCCATGGGGACCAGGCTGTCCTATAGGCGCCTCACTCATCCCATGAGGATCAGGCTGTCCCATAGGTGTTTCGGTCATCCGACGAGCATCAAGCTGTCCCATATGCGTTTCGCTCATCCAACTACTTCATATGTCGTTGTTTGGAATCATAGTTCAAAGGTCATGCTTACCTTGAAGCCCCGACAATCATATATCCAGAAGATAACATTCTCCATGTTCTCCATAGATTTCGCATTGTTGATTTAGATTCATCAACTCATCTCGCTGAACTGTTGACATAGGCGGGAGATACTTTGAAATGAGATTCTCCATCCACTTATATCTCATGCCTCTTAAGATAGTGTGACTCCTATTCTGGACACAATTATAAAGTGTTAGATTATATTTATGTTTCCTTTTCTTTCTTGTATTAGGATTTCCTATTCGATTCCTATCACCTCTATAAATAGAGGTCTCTTGTAATTCACAACACAATCAATTCAACAATATTCCTTATTGTTAATATGGTATCAGAGCCATATTGATCTTAGGCAAAATCTCTACAAATTTTTCGCTTTGCCCACTCGTCAATGATTTGTGATTCTGACGGGTGGGCGAGGCAATTCAATCTCAATTGATTATATATTTTTTTTCGCTTTGCCCACTCATCGGTGATTTGTAATAGCGATAGGTGGGCGAGGCTACGAAATCGCTTCCGCAAATATTCGTGAGGCTCCTTCACCGGACACTGTCCGAGGCCGCTTCGGTAATTTGGGTTACGAGGTTGAAGGTAGTTGGTCAAGAATGATGATGGAGTTGTTGATGCTTCAAATTGCTTGATTGGTTCTTCTCTCTTATGTTTTCTTCCAATAACTAGAAAGTACCAGCCGACCATTTGTCGCTATCTCGATATGTTCTCCTTGACTTGCATCTCAACTAGCTTCGGTTGGAATATTATTTTTCTTTGGATTGCTCGTTTCTTATTAGGCTCTGTTTTCGTCCTCTATGACATTTGTTTTGGCCAGCGGCCATAGTCCACGTGTACAATCCCGATCCGGAAAAGCTACCCCGTAATTCGGAAAATATATCCCGTAATCCGGAAAAGCTACCCCGTAATTCGGAAAATACATCCCGTAATTCGGAAATCGCACGTGAGAGGATTGATGAGCATCAACGAAATCCTTTTTTTTTAAGATTCCAACTCGCAAGAAGGGAAAAAGACTGGAACATATTATGATTAGTCCAGTACGTTGTCAGCCATCAAACATCTGTCATCATTGGGATCCTCTTCAAACTCAATTCTTTTTTCACCGCATTGAGTTTGAGGGGGCTGTTAGATTATATTTATGTTTCCTTTTCTTTCTTGTATTAGGGTTTCCTATTCGATTCATATCACCTCTATAAATAGAGGTCTCTTGTAATTCACAACACAATCAATTCAACAATATTCCTTATTGTTAACATAAAGTGATGGTGATATTTTCAATTCGGGAATCTCCATAAGCTGGACGGAAATTGCACAAAGTGGATC
Organism: Geranium rotundifolium; assembly: GCA_963920655.1. Classification (NCBI taxonomy): domain Eukaryota; kingdom Viridiplantae; phylum Streptophyta; class Magnoliopsida; order Geraniales; family Geraniaceae; genus Geranium; species Geranium rotundifolium. The sequence goes on along the minus strand of OY987313.1, from coordinate 19,002,754 downwards.
TGGGTTTAAATTTAATACTGATAAGAGCATAGAATTAGCTCTCTGATGCTTCGAAATTGCACTCGCAAAATATGCAAGGGTAATTCACGGCACGTACCGGCAGTGTACCAGTCACAAGTAATACATAGAAGTAAATTACGACCCTGAGTTTATATCGAACCCAAGGGACAAGGTGGCTACCCTTGTTTACCAAATCTTAATCACCCGAACCAAGTCTCGTGACTAATCTTGGTCGGTCGAAAGGTAGGGTTAAGGATAAAAATTGTAAAAATAAATTAAAAACGGGACATGGAAAGATTATAAACTAAATGAACAGAATAATCTAAACATAGATTGAAGATGATGAATTAGTTAACTAATAGAATCAAGAAATGAACTAAATTATAGTTATACTTGAGGTGTTGCTTCCCAGGGAGGTAACGAGAACTTCAAATCAACATCCATACCCCCATGTTAGGTGGATACAAGATCTATAGCGGGGTAAGAAGTAACCTACACGCAATCAAGGATAGATTTACCTCCCCCACTAGCATTAAGGTATGTGAATTCTCTGGCTCTTTCAGGGGTGAGCCTATAAATGCTACTACCGTGTTAACCCGCCTCACTCAAGGGTCAGATTTTAATTCGATTTCTATCACTCAGATCCATCTACTAGGTCCCTGTCACGTTATGCGAGGAGACTTGATCAGACAGTCCGAAATTAAGGGGATACAACTTTAAGTATAGATATGATAGAATCTCCCTCCTCAGCGCTACAAGCATATAAAATAACTACCTAAGTTTCCTTAATTCATAACTAACTAGAACATGGCCTCAACCCTGAGGTGCAATCAGATAGGCAAGTTCATATTCATAACGATAATTATGCAAATATATTAATTAAATCATGCATTATAAAATTCATAAATAACATAAACAACGAAATGAAACATGAACGAGGATCAAATTGCATTTATTGATAAAATAATTTACAAGAAAATGGTAGAGAGGATAAAACCCATTTGATTCTTGTTTGAGAATCAATACATGTTTTTTATCTCCGAACCTTTCCTACAAGCTTGGACCTTGGATCTCTAGACTCGTGTTCTGAAGAATATGAAGAACACGAAGAGAAAATGTGAATGAGATGTGGAAGAAAAGGATGTTTAAAATGATATCAGGAGCTAGCTATTTATACTAGTCGAGTCTGCCACTTGACTATAGGGCGTGGTGGTCGGCCACAGGGTCGTGGCCGGAACGATCCCTTGTTTTTAGCGGAGACGACTCGCCCACTTCAACATCATTTTACTGATCTTCTGGCCACGGATTGGCCACAGGTCGTAGTCATGGCCACGGTCAATGTCTTTCCCTAAAGTCTCGGGAACCGCTCCGCAAAATCCGAAGTAATCGTGGCCACAGACTTGGCCACAGAGTGTGATCCTCGACCATGGACTCGGTCGAGCACGAAGTAGGACACGGGAGCTTGGGGTCTTGAACACGGTTAGTGGTCGGTTGACCACGGTGGACTTCTCTTTTGGTCTTCAGGCATAAGTTTTGAGTTCCATCAGCTGCGGAGATGTGGACTGAATGATGAGATGTGGAAGTGAAGGATGTTGAAAATGATATAAGGAGCTGGCTATTTATACTAGTCGAGTCTGCCACTTGACCATAGGGCGTGGTGGTCGGCCATAGGGTCGTGGCCGGAACGATCCCTTGTTTTTAGCAGAGACGACTCGCCCACTTCAACATCATTTGACTGATCTTCTGGCCACGGATTGGCCACAAGTTATTTTTTAATATAATTTATTTTGTTATTTGAAAAGACAAATATACCCTTTAAGTCTAAGTTCAATTCAAAACTTTACCAGGGTAAAATAGTTATTTCATGTTTATTAAATATGTGCACAGTTTCGAAACTAAATACTAAGGGTATTTTGGTCTTTTTGCATATCAATTCATTTAGATTTAAGGGGTAATTCCATGTCAGTGCCCTAACTTTGCCTCATTTTTAAATCAGTACCCCAAGTTTGAAAAGTTTTTTGTCGGTACCCCAAGTTTAATTAGTTGCAGATAAGTACCTAATATGTTAAATCTAACAGAATTGAGATGTGAAAAGACTAAAATGTCCCTAATGCTTATAATAATTAATATTACATTGAAACTTTCGAGTTTAATAACTCTCTCATACGACCTCCGTTTCGGCCTCATAGTATATCAAATCGAAGAGAACAGAAGATAAACAACTTTGAAGAGTATTAATAATTAGATAAAAATTTATTAATCATTAATAATTAAATAATATTTATAATTAATAGTTAAATAATATTAATTATTAATTTTTTTTTCAAAGTTGTTTATCTTCCGATTCTCTTCGATTTGATATTTTATGAGACCAAAACGGAGGTCGTATTAGAGAGTTATTCCACTCAAAAGTTTCAATATAACATTCATTATTATAAGTATTAGGGGCATTTTGATATTTTCACATTCAAATTCTGTTAGATTTAACAGATTAGGTACTTATCTGCAACTAATTAAACTTCGGGTATCAAATAAAAACTTTTCAAACTTGGGGTACAGATTTGAAAATGAGGCAAAGTTTGAGTACTGACATGGAATTACCCATAGATTTAACACCATTAGCTACTTATCTACAATTAATTAAACTTGAGGTACCGCCAAAAAAAAATTCAAACTTAGGATACTGAATTCGAAATGAGGCAAAGTTGAGCTACTAACATGAAATTACCCCTTTATCTTACAAACTTACCTATGCAATGAAAATCATTTACCCAATAAATGCTTTTAGCTTTTACGTAAAAGCTAAAAATATTGAAGCATTTTTCTTTGCAAATTCTATAAAACTGTTTAATCCGTCCATTCATCCCTCACTCATTTTTACGGATTTCATAATCTCCAATTAATTTTATGTAATATATATATATATATATATATATAAATTCGGTTAACAATTAATATTATATAACTATATAACAAAAAATAACATACTTTATTATTTCACAAAAATCAAACAAGAATAATAATATTCATGAATTATTTCACATAAATCACACTTACCATAATAATTTACATAATACTTTATTTAAAAATGTATGTACCTTTTAATTCCCGCAACTTTGAATCCACCAGCTAATATAGAGAGAGATTATATGAAATGTAGTATTTGTGGGGGACACTTAATTTAGGGTACTCGGGAAATTTAAAAACAATACTAGTTGGGAAACTTTCACCGAAATTATGAAAATATCCTTGTCGGGAGGAAAATGTGTGGGAGAAGTTGTAGGGAGGGAAAAGTGGGAGGTTCTGCCAACATTTATACATTTTTCTTGTAGCGGTGTACATACCCGTGTGCGCTGTTACAAAAAAAGTTTGTAACGGCGCACACTCAGAGTCCGTCGTTACAAACAAACGGTAACACCAACGACTCGATTTCTAACCGTTTACTCCTAACGATAAAGTTTTGATCAACGGTCAATGATTTTGTAACGGCAGATAACGTAATGTACATGTCCACCGTTACAAAATATGCTTACTAACGGGGTACTGTTAAACGTATGCCGTTACAGTATTTTTGACGGCACACGAGAAATATTCGCCGTTACATAATTGTAACGGCGTACGCCGTCGAATAGTGTACTTTCTACCCATCACTAAAATAACTACTTTTCTAAATTAAAATTCAAAATGAAATTACATTAAGTTGGGAGGGGATGGACATTCAAACTAAATTTTTGTGACGGTACCGTCTTTACGGAAATCCCCAATAGTAAAAGTTAGTACTCTGGGAACATTTAAGTTGGTGGGAGATGGAGATTCACCTGGTTACAGTCCAAACCAAAGCAGTCTATATATAGGAGATGAGATGAGATGAGAAAACAGGCAAAAGATGGTAAATCAATAAGAGCAATGTAAAGAAGAAGAAAGAAAAGTTGTTTTCCACTACTGAAGATGCTGGCCAAAAGCCACAACATGTATGATAAAATTAAAGGCAAGTATATATATATATAGTTTTCAAATCAAATCTAAAGGCAAAAGGGCCAATATGGAATCTATTTTGGTACACTCCTCCAACTTTATATGCTATTGGATGTCAAGAACTGTAATTCATTATGGAGAAATGTCCCAATCATTTTTCTACCTAGTCATATAAAACTACATGCGGTCACAGTTCACATTGTTACCATAATTATTGTAAAAATACACATTATTACCATTAGGTATATGGAAATCCATTTATATATGTATATATTGGAGGGAACTTTCCAGTCTCTATACCCCATCCTATTATATCTCATTGGGATATATTCTGATATGTAAAATCTCTGCCTTTGTTTCTCCACATTATTATTGCATATATAGGTAGGGATTGAGAGAACAGTCCGTTTCGCAGGGACCAAACCCGCCGTTATCTCCAATAAATTCCCATAACCGATCAGGTGGATTGTTGTTTGTTTTTTCTTCCCAAACTCTAGTGACAAGAACATCATTCAATGTGTCCCATGAGCCTATTCAGAATACTCTACAGTTATGCATATCAAGTTTCACAAAGAAAAAAAATAAATCACACGCAGACCAATGTACTAGTTCTGTACCCATGAAACAACAAAGTTAATAATATAACGGAAACATGAGTTCGAATCTCAACTTGATATAATATATCTTTATATGTTAATTTATATTGAGTCAACAATCAAATTAATGATATAAATCAAACAATGGTTGAGCAGTAAATAAAATTAAACACATTCAAACAAAGAAAGAAAATGTAAAAGGAAGTAAAAGCAAAAAGCATATAAGCCAACACAAACTCCCATAACCATAAAGCAAAAAAGAAACCAAACTATAGACACTAGAAAAAATACAAGCATATGAATGAGAATGAAGAAGATCACAAGAAGAAAATAGATGGAACAACAGAAAATCACAACTATATATATAAATTATATAATGTCTAGAGGGATCATAGTAATGAGAAGTACGTTGTTCATGACTAGCAGACCAAAAATATATATCTCTATATATGATGATGATGATCATATATATATATATATATATATATATATATATATATATATATAATAATAATAATAATAAGAAGTATATAGAAGCTGCTGCAGCTAGGGTTTCCAAGCTGAAGCCCAAACCACAGGCTCATCTTTCCATGAAAGGTAAGCTCCATATTGTTGTTGTTGTTGATCTTGTTGTGGCAGCACCAGCCCCCACCCTGTCCTGTACCTCTTGAGCAATGCCTTGACATCATCAATGACATCGTCGCTGAAGCCGAATGGCGAAAACGCCTCCTTGAGCCTCTCACTCCATTGAACCCCTCTCTCCCTCCTCTCACACTCACCAATAATAACACTAGTTGCATTAATGTTATTATCATTAATATTGTTGTTCTGATCATCATGATGATCTTCTTCTTCTTGTTCTTGGTCGTCGTCGTCGTTGCATGCCAAAACCCTAACAATGCTTCTGGAGCACTCCCTCTCTAGAGCAAACCTGTCATTGCTGGTTGGAGGGAAGGTCTCCTCCAGCATGTCAAAGTAGGTGGTGTAGAAGGTCAAGCACTCGTCAAAGCAGCTGACGAAGTCGTGGCTGGTGGTGGACATGTCAGCCTCCTCCTCGACGACGGTGAGGACCCTAGGGTTGAGGGTCCTGAGGAAGCGGAGGAGGCCTCCCCTGTCCTGGAGGGGGACCCTCCTGAGAGCCCCCATGCAGTTGACGGCGAGGGCCTCCCCGTGGTCGGCGACCCCGAGGGACTCCCGGGTGAGGTCCCGGAGGCGAGCGACGTCAGAGACGACCCTGAAGTCGAAGGGGACCCCCATGAGCCTGGCGAACTTGTCCATGCGGAGGCCGACCTCCCGGATGACGGACCTGGCGGAGGCGCCGGGGGTGAGGACGACGGTGAGGCGGAGGCGGGGGGTGTCGGAGTGGGAGCGGGTGGCGAGGGACTCGAGGAGGGTGGGCCACTGGGTGCAGAGGGTGTTGCTGAGGTCGATGATGTGGAGGGTGGGCTCGCCGTCGAGGGCCTCGAGGATGGCGCCGTTGGAGGCGGCGTGGCCGAAGGTGGTCCAGGGGCTGGCCTCCTGGAACCTCAGGATGAGCCTGCGGGCGGAGTCGAAGGTCAGGGACTTGTCGGCCACGGAGGTTAGGGTTCGGAAGCAGCGCCGCCCAGAGTCGGTGGCCTTGCAGAAGAGGGCCTGGAGGAAGTAGGAACCCACCTTCTGCTCGGAGTCGCCGTAAGGGGAGGAAAGCTCGTTGATCATCCACAGAAGCTGCTGGATCTTCCCAGACTCCTTCTCGGAGATGGCTCGAGCGCACTCTCTCAGGATCTTCTTCGCCCATTTATTATTACCACACTCGTAGCTGCTACTCTTGTTTGGGGAACTCAACACACTCATGTCCATTTCTTCCTCACTTCATTAATTTCGAGAATTCATCATCACCTCACAAATAGATCGAACAATATCACTCCACAACCCCATAGGGTATATTATATTTGGTATATCACAATCAGACGTGTCTTACACATATATATTTTATTTTCTCAATCAATTTTCACATTATCTCTTTATTTGCAGTTTTAGAAGATGTCTCATCGCCACTAAATCTCTACAAACTTGTTTAATTATATTTTTAGTATACTTTTTTATTAATTGTAAATATATAACATATGTATGGTACCTTTATCTATACATCGGACATTCTAATAGAATGGGGAGTATATATCAGATCAATAGTATTGAATTATGCGTATATGGAAACGACAATCAGACATATAATATATATTTTATTTTTTCGGTTGGTTTTGACATAATTTTTATTTGTATTCTTATTAAATGAGTGTATTATCACGCCTAAGTACGAAAATCTCCATATGTTCAAACTTGTTTAATTATATTTATAATATATATTTTATTTCATGTTTTATATTATATATTACATATATATATATACACAACTAACTTTATGTATATATATTGAATATAGGGCGGGCGGTATAATCGCTTTCTGACCGATGATTTAGAACATTATTTTGATATCTTTTTTCTTTTTCTACCGATTTAAATTAAACATTGGCTTTTATCAAAATTGGAGGAATGTGATATGTAAGGGTGTGGGTTACGTATGAGGCCCCACAGGGATAGTGACACAAATCATGAGAAGGTGATGAGTTGATTATAAAATGATTAAGGTCAAAATGATGATTAAAAGGGAGGGTTTGGCAAGGAATAAAACATTTATTCCTTTCAAGTTTAATCTTATAAAGGAATCCCAATGATTTAGCTATGAACATCATTTTCTTTCCCAAACACAAACAAATAGATGGCGATAAGAGCTAGAATACATCAACAATTATTGTAATTGCTTATTGTTTATTTATTTATTATTTCCTATAGTTTTTACCTCTTCGACAAAACACCCATTTGCAATCACATGAATAAGGCAATCTAAACATCTACAAACATGGTTTCTCCCGTAATGTTATGTTTTTTTCCTAAGGAAAAGCAAAATTTTAAATTAAATAATACTTAACTCGGCATCAAGCCGGACAACTAAAGATACAGATGATAGGACATACCTCTCACCATAATTACAGCCACTGTTAGTTAAAACAAACATGACCAATTCGTGAGTCATTTGATTACGAGCAAAACAAAGAACAGAAGTTTCAATAATGGATAATACACAACACCGTTCAACAATGATTTTTCCAAAGTTGTTCAGCCCGACATGTTTAACATCATGTAGAGGCACGACCTCCAACTCATATGGATGGAGAAATCTCGTGGTCTTAATGCAGAATACTTTACACATACATATCTGATAACCTTGGAGAACAATCGGCTCGAACCAGATAGCATCATGCAGAGTCACGACCTCCAATTCATACAGATGGAGAAACCCCGTGATCTTACCGCAAACCGATTTAAACCAGCTTCCTCGATCAACCCTGCGATAAGTATGGACATCGCGAACTCCCAGCTCATTGGGTTTAACCGGATCAACCCATCGACACCAGGAACCTCCCCGTTTTCTTCCTGTACCGATCCAAATAAGCCACGTATTGAATTTTGAGCAAGCCAAGACCCCATACTTCGGCCTACTTGCATGAGTCTGCCCACCGACGCCAGATAACTCCGGTTCCCTCCTAATACCAGTCTACTAACCAACCAAAACCGCTTTTTCCTGGTTCTCAAGTCTCAGCCCGCCCCGGTTCAAATCCCATCTCCCACCCGACCCCCTCCTCTTCCTCAACCCTTCCTCTGGCCGACCTTCTTCCACGACCCCAAACTTCCCTTGGCCAGCCCTAGTCCCAGACCCCCATGTCCTCCCTGCCCCTGCCCAGCTCCCCCGTTCCTATCTTTTGCCCAGCACAAAAGCAAAACCCCCAGCCTTCCATGCTATGTCGTTGCAATCTAGGCGCTACCCATCTGCAACTCCAACCTCACCCGTCTCAGCCCATCCCCAAACCACCCGACCACGCCTCCATCAAACCCAGATCTACCTCCACAAGAGCTATGTTCCTATCGTTGCACCACGCTGACGTTGACGCTAGTACCACGCAGACGTCGACACCCATAAGAGATCGGCGCCGCGAGACTTCGCCCAATTATGACGAAACAACCCTAAGAGAAGGGTACAGGCCGCTTACCGTATGTGTAAAGCTTTCACAATTTACCTGAAATGTTATGTTTTAGTCATACTAATAATTAAATAATTATTTGAATTATAATTAAATCTCATACATATATATATATATAAGTTGTTCGATATATGATTTACCTATACATGTTTAATTATTTACTATTATATAAGACATTGAATTAATAGATCATTTTTTTTTCTTTTTCAATAGTAGGTGGTCTGTATCCTATCGTCTCTTCCAAGGCGATTAGGGTTTCTCCCGTTCTGTGGCGAGGTCTCGCGACGGCACGTCTGTGAGTTAACCCGAGGGTGACTCCGGGGTGCTGCGGCGATATCAGATGATGGTGAGGCGAGGAGGCTCGACTATGGAGGAGGACATGCGAGGGAGGTCTTGGGCGGGTTTGCACAAGATGGCAGTTATAGGCGGGGGGCTGCAGGGGTCGTAAAGGATGGTGGGCGCGGCGGCGTCGGGTCGGCGCAGTACGACGGTGGCGAGCAGGGGAGGTTGGAGTTGGCAGGGGGTTTGGCTACGAGGCTGGCCAGGGGGAGGTCGGAGCGGGGCAGAGGGAGGTCAAGGGCGAGGATTTGGACCGACGGAGACGGAGGGATTGCAAGAGGCAAGGGGGAGAGAGGTTGGGGAGGTCCGGATGGGGTTTGGAAAGAGGAGGAGGTCGGGTTCGGAGCTGGGTTTCGAGTTGGGACGGGATGCGACCCGGGAACCGTATAGGTGGTGTGGTGGGTTGGTGGGTCGGTATTAGGAGGGAACTGGAGTTATCTGGTGTCAGTGGGCAGACTCAGGGAAGTATATTGAACTCGGGGGTCTCGGCTGGCTTAAGCTTCAATACGTCACCGGGGTGTCATATTGGGATCGATATTGGAAGAAAACGGGGGGTCCTTGATGTTGCTGGGTTGATCCGGTTAAACCCAATGAGCTGGGAGGATTTAAACTTCGCAATACTGATCGTAGGATTGATCGAGGAAGGTGGTTTAAGGCGGTCTACAGCAAGATCACAGGGATTCTCCATCCGTATGAGTTGGAGGTCGTGGCTCTGCATGATGCTAACTGGTTCAAGTTGACCGGTCTTCAGGGTTATCATGGACGCCTGTGTAAACCATTCTACAGAAAGATCACGGGGCTTCTCCATCCGTATGAATTGGAGGCCGTGGCTCTGCAAGATGCTAAACGGGTCAAGCTGAACAATTTTGGAGGAATCTGCGAACGGGGTTGCGTACTACCCACAACCGGAACATGCAATCAAATGCCTCACGAATTGACCAGTTTTGTCTTAACTAACAGTAGTTGAGTTTATGGTGAGAGGGCTGTCCCACCAACTGTAGCTTCAGCTGTTCGGGTTGATGCCGGGTTAGTTGTTATTTTCTAAATAAAATTCGATTTTACTTAAAAAAAAATAACACAAGGAGTACGATGAAATATTTATAATGTTTTAATTAGTTTTCAAATCTATACGGAATAGTTTGACACGTTTAGAGTGATGCTTTAATTATTGTTTTCTATATTTATCTCAGTGAGAGAATCAAGAGAGAACCTATCCTTGTACCTAAGTAAACAATGAAGCTAAACAAGTCACCTGATAGGGTTTAAACATAATAATTATTATGCTCCTCATCATGTTTATATATATTGATGTAAGAACATATTTGTTGTATGCATCTGATTAATTATTAATGTAATCTTAATGCTCTTCCAATGGTGTCTCTAGCCAGCAGATTTGAATAATAATAATAATGTATGTGTAATGTAACAATCACCAACCAGATTTTATTAGAACAAAAAAAGTGTTTAGTGTTCAAACATGCCAACTTGTCCTTTGTTATGTTATTATTTTGTGTACTTTGATGTCACTCTGTCACTCTCACCTCTCTGGTAGCTTCAACTCTTTGTCTTTGATTTATCATCAATATTACCCTAATTCATTATTCAAAACCGATGGATGCACATTAATACGAAAACATCATAACAAGTCTTAATGATTAGGATTGGAATAGTGTTATGTGGATCGCGAGCCAATCAAATATTAAAATAAGCTATTGTCAGTTATATCACACATCTACAAATAAATTGGAGACCACAAAAGAAAGTGAAACAAATCAGACGTGTAAAATTGAATTAATACACGTGAGCCAATCGGGTATCTAAATTGGGATTATTCCATGACAAATGATTAGAGAAGAAGACAAGGAAGAAGCAAAGGTCTCTGTATTCTTCTCCCCCCATATCCAATCATCACATAAAATGTCTTTGCCCTAAGCCACCTTTCTTCTATTTGGTACAAAATTATATATATATTTCTCTTTGTAAAAGATGACCTCAAAGGGGGATTCCATTCTTGTGGTCCATGACATTGCAGCCTGCTACTTTGTCTGCAACTGCAACAGCAACAGCAACAAACATTTTGGTTATTCTAATACTTATCATTAGGGTTCTTGTATATTTTGTGTGCAAATTTGTACTCATTTGCACTCACAATGTACTATTAGCTACGGCATCCGCCTGCAATGCAGCGTTTTCTTTCCCTTGACTCTTTCAACGTCGCGTGGAAGGAAATGTAAGAAGTAAGATGGGTTTATGTGACGACAGTGAAAAGGAAAAACAATGCTGATATGTCCGCATCCAAAACTCTAGAGGGGAAAGGAACTTATCTAATAATCTTCGTTCCCTTCCTCTTGTCTTTGTTTTCTTCAAGGAGCCAAAGGGGAAAAAAGGGGACCTCTAGAATCCAAATCCGAGCAACAAAACAGCTTCTCTTGTTCTTTCTTTGGTCAGCAATCACCTGGGCACAAGGGATTGGGGGACCCCGAAAACCCACATAATTCAATCAACAACAGCGACTATTCACGCTTCTTTCATCAGTTATTGATTGCATATGAAGGGTAGGGAGGAGCCTAAAATTCCATATTGAAATAGCTATAACCAATAAAGCAACTTACTTTTCCTCTTTCCTTTTCTTGCTCCCCTTTGTTGTTAGATGCTCAATTTAGCTACAAGCCAGGCTGCAACCAAGTAGCCTCCATTTTAGAACACGAGGATAATGACAATTTCACATTTCAAACAATAATAATAATAATAAAATGTAGTTGTAACGAACATAATTTTCAAATGGGTTCTTTGATAATGGTTTATAACATTCTACTACAAGGTTATGGGTGGAAGATTTTGGATATCTAATGGTAAATACAACCAAATAATAGGGTATCTATCTACATGAGTTATACAATTTACAAAAAAACAAATCAGAATTTGGGTTGTAAAGTAGGGTTCTCTTGCATTCTTTAGAGGTGATGATGATAAAATAAGTGTGAATGGAAAACTGAAAAGCCACATGATATGTCCTAGAAAAGTTGTAAGGAGGTACAAAAGCTGTAGGAGGCTGATGTTACATGCCTCCACTAACTCATCAGTTTTTACGACATATCTAAGACATAAGGCTGCAAATATTCTAGATGATAAGCCATTAAACAATCCAAGCACCATGAGCCATGAGTTGCGGTGTGTCAAAGTGTCCCACATTGAAAGAATGTGAATTTAGTGACCTCTTGATATACTAGTCCACCTAATAGCTTAAGCTTTTGGGGTTAGAGTGAGTTTAACAAGGTGAAAGTCAAATTTAACTGATAACTTATAAGGGTTTATGAATCAAACAAAGCATTTAAATGGAAAGAGAAACTTTAAAAAAAATAGCAGTACCCCGATTATAGCTCTTGAGCCGTGGCGCCAAGCCGCATAAACTCATATAGCATTTAAACATAGATAGTATAGAAGGGTTTAATCATATTAGGAAAGTAATTGTTAAGAAGGCATGCGGATAGTATCCATTGGATTGAAGACAAGCCATGCAATGCTACAAGAGACTTCCAAACAAAAATGGAGAGTACCAGAAGTGATTATCCAAAACATTGTGAGTGTTTAAGGGATTCAGCCAAAGAATTAATTTTAAGCAAAACGAAGCGGGGGACAGAATGTCTTTAGCTGATGTACTATGTATGCTACACAAGAATCTTGAGAAGATCAATATTAAAACATGAAATGTTCACAAGATAAGTACATATACTAAATGTCGAAAGAAGGTATTGATTTTGATGGGTCACACGAGAGCTGTTTCGATGCCAAACCATTTCATGAATAAATTCCAACAGAAACACATATAACAAGTGATAAGCGAAATTATATACTTACAAGACCCAACATATGATGTTGTATGATGAACCATCCCTGGCTTGACGTCATTGCCATCATAATCCCAGCGACATCATCTAGCAATATTTATCCATCTCTAGTTCCTATACGCATAACGTTAGGATTCCACATGTGAGTTCAGGTCCCACATCGGAAGTGTACGGGGTATAAGGAAAGTTTATACACACATTAGACCCAAGACCCACTAGGCTAGTCTTTTGGGTCAGAGGTAGGCTCTAATGTGTATATGAGCTTTCTTTGTGGTGTGCTCTTCCTTGGTAAGGCTCGTGTCTCCCCAACAAGTGGTATCAGAGGCAGGTTTGCACATATCTCATCGGGTCAGCAGGCCAGTGGATCTCATGGTGATTCAGAGCCAAGTAGGCCGGAGGATCCAGAGAGCCATGATTGATCAGGCCAGGATTGCCAGATGGGCCAGCGGGTGAGAGTGCAAGACGATTTGGGCTTAGGAGGAGCAAACTCGATGTGATGAGGATCAATGTGGAGGGGGAGATTGTTAGGATTCCACATGTGAGTCCAGGTCCCACATTGGAAATGTACGGGGTATAAGGAGAGTTTATATACACATTAGACTCACTAGGCTAGTCTTTTGAGTCAGAGGTGAGCTTTAATGTGTATATGGGTTTTCTTTGTGGTGTGCTCCTCCTTAGTAAGGCCCGTGTCTCCCCAACACATAATACACAAGGACAACAAGATAAATGTGAACATACATGGAAAAAGAACTCATAATTTATACATTGTGATGAATTGGATATTCTAGAGGCAAGAAGAATGTAAAGCGTCACTCATGTCAAATTATATCAAAGTTTGATTCACAATTTCACAAGGTTATTGATACGGGGGCGGCTTTAAATAAGTAGAATGAGATGAGTTTGAAGTTATTTTTGTAGTTTCTTGGGTTTGAAGTTTTCGATTGAAAAAAGTGTAGGAATGGATGAGAAAAATAGGATTTCGTAGAGAATGGGTTTGAGGTTTGAGGAATAGAACCGCCACTTAGCCTGGTATAGACTAAGATAAGGTTTAACCGCCACTTAGCCGGGTATAGGCTAAGATAAGGTTTTTACGCCACACCTAGGATCCTCGGCCTAAGGTGATAAGTAAAATAAGACAAAGTCTCAAGCACAAATCTATAATTTTTATTCTCTCAAATCTGATTTTTCCAAGAGGCAAAGCCCATTTAAATACATGTAATTAGGAAATAACAACTAGGAACTGGGAAAAAAATAACAAACTAAAAACTAAGATATTAGGAAATAACAATTTGGAAAGTAGATCTACTTGCGCTACAAGCCACTTATTCTAGAAACTAAATATTAGAAAATACAAAATAGGCAATTAAAAGTGTTGGGCACATGTGCTTAAATTCCTTAATGTCCCTGCATCAGTTATGCAAGTTCATTTCTTCAGTCCCTGGTTGGATGATAGTAATAGGCATGCACTGCCAGACTGCCTTCTAATCAATTGCCTAATATTAGTTCTTTTCCCTCCGATAGTAAAGCTTCAAAGCTAGACTGCTGTCCATATTAGGAAATGCTTAACCGCAATGCCCATGCTCCACCTCAAAGGTGTGCTTTGCCTTGTTTTCTTGGTTTTTGCAATATAGCTCTGTCTTGTTAGGTATGCTTTAGATTTAGTGCTTGCTTGTTTCAGAGAGTGCCAATTATAGATCTTATCATGGCAATGACCTGGCAGTTCATGTTGGTGTTTCATTTGATGGGAGACATGGACTTCCAGAAGATTACTTCAGAGTCATATAACAATCGGCGGATGTTATACAGTTAGAACCCATTATTAGTTTAATCACATCTGCTTTAACACTCATCATCTTTATGTGAGAACAATGCCTTCAATGCAACTGTGGATCGAGGAAGTTCCATCGTGCATTGTGAACTTTGTATCCCATGCTTCATACATGGTTCTAAATTGCAAGCCATCAAAAACAAAGGGAGAGAAAATCTAAAAAATGATGACTCATTGAGTATTCACAAGAAATCGCCTAATAATTTAAAGACATTCCACCTTTCAGAAGAATATTTATCTATTCATTCTATACAGTGTGTCTTTGCACGTGGTCACAAATTTTGCTTTCTATCAATCAGGGTTCTAGAGTTGCCTATTTTGGGTTTTCTAATTTGTATTAGTTGTTAGTTTCCTAATTAGTTTGTGTATTCCTTATATAAAGAGATGCTCCCATTGTCTTACTTAAGGACATCAAGTATTCATCAACAAAGCTTGAGATTGACACTTTCTTATTATTATTTTTTTTTATCAAAATAATAATATTTTGCTTTGTGAGATGCTTCCATTGTCATACTTAAGGACATCAAGTATTCATCAATAAAGCTTGAGATTGACACTTTCTTCTACTTATTATTTTTTGTCATAAATAATAATATGTTGCTTTGTATTAAACTTAAGGCTCGTCTCTAGAATATTTTTAGAGCCCATATCTAAAATGTTCTTAAGGCATGTATTTATAGTATTCCTAGGACCATATATAGAATGTTTTTATTCTAGATTATTCTATCTCTTCTTATATAAGAAGAACTTCTCTTGTAATCTAGGAAAGCAAATCAAATATAATACCAAATTCAGAGATTGCCACTTTGTTATTAAGAAATAAGGATACTTACCAAGTTATCATGTAACATATAAGTAGGAGACAGCGAAACCTCCCTCAGATGAGCTTAATGCTTCCATCCCTTCTGATGACCATCCTCCATGTACGGCTCAAGGAAGCCTATGAACTGAAACGGAAAATCAACATGATCGTATTCAAAAGTTCACATAAGAAGTGCTAAGAGTCCATCAAGTGCAATGCAAGTACATTCCTGAAGAAGTGTTCCATACAATGCAAGTACTTTTTAGGCTAAGACGTTATTTAATCCCTACACAGGCTACATTCTTCCTAGACCCATAACATGAATACAAGTAAATCATGCCAACCTTATTCCCATCTTTAGACCACCTTGCACCATAGCCATCAAAACCTCTTATCTCAAAGACAATGCCATGAGGTGGGACAACGTGCACATTCAACCAGCAACAAGAAGCAATTAAGCCACTGATGACTTCCACAGCAAGCATATTTTTATTTGAATCTGGTAATAAATAGAAAGAAAATAAAATATTGGTATTATGAAAATAGTAAAAAGGATAGAAATCGCCCCTTTTCCGATGGGAAAAAATCCAGCAAATGCAGGACTAAATACCTAATGCAAAGTCTTACAATATTGCCAGCAAGTTTCTCGAAATATACTCAGTTTGTAGGAATAAATGCAAGATGAATTCAAAGAGGTACTCACCACTTCCTTCACAATTACCCCAATTTTTATTGCGACTTCTATTGGCATGTTTTGCCAAGGCCCTGGCTCCATGACTCAATGTACTACCTTTAACCTGAAGACAAGAAAGATATAAACAAGAATTTCTCTTCACAAGGCCCAATGTTGTTATTTTAATTTTCGCAATTGATAAAATAATGCCGCGTCATCACAACTCATTATTTTACATTTGGGTTATACGGCAACTTAAATGATGAAATTAGAGATGATCTTGGCGGAGGAAGAGCTTCAAGAATAGTTCCAATAGTATGAGCAAGACCAAGAAAGCTTTGAACTCCATCATAGCTCAGTCCCTGTACCACATTCCATGACTTAAAGTTTTTTCCTTCTTAACGTGACATTGCACAGTTCAATATTTGGTACATAGACCATATAAATAATCTACCATAAAATAACAGAACTCCACTAACATGTGCAAGCGTTCACAGCATGCAAATGGAATTACATCACCAACTAAATATACAAAAGAATAACATCATTATCTCACTTGTAACAAGAGAACCTGGATTTAGCTCACACACAGGTAAGGGCTAGGGAAAAGAAAATTATGAAAATAAAGAAAAAAAGATAAGCTAAACATAAGAGGACTCCCAACAAGCTTCTGAAAGAATGTAATCAGGCCATGTCAAGCAAAGGACAAGAGAGCCTTCTATTATAAACCATAACATATTTTTATCAAGAAATGACAAGCACTGAATACAACAAAGGCATGTAAGTAAGTAAATAAGAGCTTTACATCCCACCAAATAAGTGAAACTTGATTCAATCAATAGGTGAGATTAAATCTCAAATTCACCAAGTACTATAGTTTTTTTATATGGGAAATAACCATGTGTATGTGTTGCCAAAAGATAAGGACAAAAAGAAATTAAACATAACAATCTCACAAGCAAGTACACTTACAGATAGTATGCTAGCCAAGATTATATAGGGCTGAGCAGTCACTTTTGAAACACAAATTGCAACAACACCATTGGACCTCTCATTCTCTTCCATACACAAATCCCTATAAATTTGCAAGCCTGCAAAGTGAAATTGGTGTCACGTATGATTCAGAAATTACTTTTCAACCAAAAAACTGTAGTGGCGTCAAACTAAATTATGTTTCAGCAACTCTTTCATCTGAAGTAAGACCAAAAAATGAACAGATAGACGTGGACACAATTTCTACAGTAGAAGCTTTACCAATATTACAGAAGTATAGAGATACAAGAAGAGCGAAAACACAAGGCTATTTTATATGAGCAATTGCAGTCCAGTTTAAGGGAACTTCAAATGAAAACTTTCAAAACTTTCCCATCAGACACCCTCAAGGAATTCACAAATCAGTTTCATTAAGGCTCATATCCCTATTCCCACCACTGTTACAAGCAACCAGACAGACCTATAAGATAGCTCCTATAACATTATTTTCTCATCCAGTTTCATTTTCATATCTCACTCGGTTCTAGACAATTGAAAATCCAGAAAACTCTTAAATTTCCTAGGACATTTAGCACCAAATAATCTCTAAACGTTAGCAAAAAGTTTCAAATTCGATGTTGTTTCATGCTACATTAATGAAGCATGCTTGAAGAACTTAATACTCATGGTTTCTTTTTAACATGTTACTATGTTAGATGAGCATGCATTCCAAAGCTGGAATTTCATTGCAAGAAAACACCCATGTGAGTAAAATTCAGTAATTTTCGGTATAGCCCAAGCTGGTGCAGAATCATAAAGCAGTGAATACCAGTACCTTCTTCAACGGTTTCAACTTCAGGAAAGACTTTCTCAAGGCCCTCTGCTTCCAGCATCTCAGAAAATGAATTATATGTCTTGATATTCTGATAAGTGATTAGGTTAGGAATCCACCTATGTATTAAACAATTGATGAATTACAGCAATATGCTATCACCTGAACTTCCAACAGAACACATTTATTCAAAAGAATCAAAGAACCCGGTCTGATTCTGAAACAGAGAAATTAGTAAATTACCAATAAATATCACTAAAATAATGTGAGTAATCCTAAAGTATTGAAGATAAAGAAATTTACAAAATAATAAGGCCACAGAGGAGGAAGAGAAGACCAGTACACAAACAGAATATAAACTAGAGTGTTAAACAAGGTCCGAAATAAATGAAAGAAACTATCAGGCTTACTATTAACGGCCTAGGCACAAGAAGAAGCAAAAGCACAAGAGCTTAAGCCCATACCAGTATGGGAAGCGTATGCGCATATTAGAAGATCAAACTAAAGTGAGAAGTTTTATCTTCTAGCCCTAGCCTACAAAGCAAATGGCCCACTTGGACTCGCAGTTGAAAAAACTAGCTGCTATCAGCAACAACAATATGCTCATCTTTGGATCATATCACATCTCTAGTTTATAAATCTACAAGAAGTTTTATTTAATAGAAATCTATTTAAAGGTAGCAGTTCAATAAGAAAAAGAGTCACTTTTGGTTAAGACTGGACGAAGCTATCTAACAGACCATGTTTATAGCCCTTACAAGTTGTCAAAAGCAGCGGTCGAAATCCATAAACTCAATATATTTATGCAAAATGCACGAATAACAACATATAAACGGTTATAACTTACAACACATACCTACCATACTTATCAACAGCACATCTTCCTTCAATTGTTTTGCGGCCGTCTACAAAGAAACAATGCCCCAATGCAGGTAGAGGATAAATAACCAATAAAATCAACAGAAGAGAAATACAGTGTTCTTGTCATACTATTGTGATACATTATACCTTTCAGTTGTGAAAAGAAGGGTTTCTGAACATGAAGTTCACAGACAATAGTCTTCAGAATCTGATGAAACCCAACAAATAAGTGCCCGCCATCAACATAACTACACACATGTATAAATACAAAAATGAAAGAGAAAAACAGTCATTAGCTAGCACTAACATCAGTTAACTGAGACCCTTTATCTAGAATCAACTCTTTCCACTCAGTTTCTTTCTGTTCCAATGAACTGTCTTCATTGATGAACCCCAAGTCACTATGTGCCCTGAATAAGATTCCAGAAACTATAGACTTGTACAGAGCTGAAGCTAGGCGTTTGTACAAAGGGTAAGGGGGCACCCCATTGAAAGAATCTGCAGACATTTGAAATCAACACAATTTCCACTTAGATTTTCTCGAGACCCAAATGGAAGATGAACACATAAGTGGGATCGGAAGAAATTACCGAAAGAGGACGACAGTGAAATGGGGTCTTCTGGGTCTTCTAAGAGGAGGTTTGAGCAGAAGAATCTCGACAAACCCAGATCAAATTCAAGGGTTTGATCGACTGAGGAGTGGAGGATGAACTTCAGTAGCTCTTCCATGGAGTCTCTCGGATCAAGCGAACACGTCAATGGAGAAGATGGATGTTCCATTTCTCTACTTGCCGCTTGGCGCTTGCTATTGAGACACTGTTCGACAACAGAAACAATTGAAACTTTAACTTTTCGTTTCAAAGCCTGGACAATGTCACAGAAACACATTTAACGGTTAAATTGCTATTCCAATTCCAAATAATATACAAATAATTCAATTATCCACGAGAATTTAATCTATAAATCTTATTCATGTTAATTAATATCTTAATTTAATAGTTAAATTTGAAATTTATGGATTGCTTAGACTTTGAAGAGCAACGGCCCGTCCTAAGTGCGTCTTAGGGTTTCTGTCTCGCTTCTTCTGGCGAGGTCGCGGCGGTGGTTCAACGTGTGCATGGCTACGAGAGCTCGGAGGCGACAACGAATTTGGCAGAGTCTGTGATTGATTTAACTCGGGTGAGAAAGGGGAGGACAAAGGGAAAGGGGGTCGATGGATTCGTCGAGTTACCAGAGGTCGTGTCGGCGATTGCTGAATTGAGGTTTTCGGACCGGTGCTCTATGGGCGTAAGAGGCTGGGGTGCAGGAGGTCGCGATTAGGAGGGGGCTTGTTTACGATTTGTTTTGATTTGCAGGGAGTTGGATCTGACTAGTTTCGATCGATACCGATCGTGAGGTTTGTTTTTGTCTGGGTTGTTATGTAGAAATTGGGCGAGCACGACACTGTAGAAGGAGAGGAGTGGGTCAGGGTCGAGGGCTGGTCAAGGGTCGATCAGGAGCTTGGCGATGACAAAGTTTGGAGGGTATTATTTTGATATCATCTGCGAGGGGAGACGGACCCAGGAGGTGGTCATCAATGGTTGGGCAGAGAAGCTCTGACGACTAGTTTGTTGCGGGATCGATGGAGACCGGTGCAGCGAGGGCAGACAGATCCAAGAGGGGCTAATCAGAAGTATGGCAGAAAAATTCTAGTGATTTGCTTGTCGCGACTTGGGTTGGATGATGCCTCGATACTGGGAGAGATGAGGAGTTCTCTAGCGTTTATGGGCAGATTTATGTAAGGATATCGAATTATGGGGTATTAGTTTTCTTAAACTTCAATACGTTTTCGTGGTGTCCCGTTGGGCCATTTGGGGGTCCAGATGGCACGAGACTCTTGATAAGGGAAAAGGATTGAAGGGAATCGTTTTATTTCGCAGGTTTATTTGGGTGGCGTACTAAGGACTTGCTCTAAGTGTTTTTGGAGTGGTTCTTGAAACGCATTTGCGGAGAGTCTCAACCCATTCGAGATGGAGGCCGCAAAGTTACAAGAGATATGTCGTTGCGCTATATTTTATTTTGCTAATTGTTCTTGTAATTTCATGGCTCGTGACTGAGATATGCTTCAACTAACAGTAGCTGAAATCATAGTGCAGGGTCTGTCCCATATCTGATGTTTTGACTGTTAGGTGTAATGGCAAATTAGTTTGTTTTATAATTCAATAATATATCGCGCCCTATAAAAAGAGGACTAAATAATGTAAGAACACAATCAAATAATTGAACAAAACTAATCAACACACTGACAGAAAACATGAATGCCAATTTATTGCTTTCTTCAATTCCCTGATGGCTACAAGCTATAATCTGTACACTGAAATTAACCAAAATGTGGGTCTCTAACTTGATTTACAGTTGATTCCATGTTCAGAGGATGAGATTTGATATGCAGACATCTTAGTTGGTGGCTAAAAGTTTGATTGGTCACGACTGCGCTAGAAGGATGTAGTTCGCTAACTCCTCGTTGATCGTTACTGGAAGTGGTGGCATCTGCATCATTATGTTTGGCATTTCATTCAACCTGTTACATTCCATTCGAATGAATACAGCTTAACAAATTTATGCAGAGGAATAACTCAGATTTTAAAGAAAAGGTTGCAACATACCTATCCATGATTCTGAAGTTATTGCGAGCTTGGAGAAAGAGATTGATGTTCTCCTGTATCTGAAAAGGGTAAGGCTCAGTATGTTAGGCATTTACAGACAAACTGTAGAGATTCTTGGTCTCTGGTTTCCAGTAAGAATTATATCAACAAGGAAATACTTTCACCTGGAAAGCATGAATGTTTGCAGAGATTTGAGCAAGAGCCAGTGCATTTTGCCTAAGAAGCTCTCCCATAGGACCGCCTATAGCTGTTAAGGTCACAATTAATTTCTTCAGTACAGCTAGTACACAGAAAAAAAAATCAAAATTGCATATTTACAGACTCTACAAGTACAGAACCATAGTATGCATGAACTTAACGATCTGGTAATGTACAATATCATGTGATATGATTGTTGTGTTCTTAGGAATTTAATCTGAAAATTATACAGAATCCTGATATTAGGCGTCATTGTCTAGTCCGAGTAGGATAAGTGGATTTCCAATTCCATAGCTCAATAAAATTTGTCTCCTGGCTAATGCATGTAGGTAAATTTTGGAATTTGGGACAAATGAAAAATAAATTTTAGCAAAAATGCGCAAATATTAACTGAATATGTAATATGCAATTTTATAAACCCGCACACATTTATCACTAGAAGAGCGTATGTTTTTTTTGAAATGTAAAACCAATAAGACTAACAAAGAACTGTATGCAAGGAAATGCGGTCAGACCTTGGTATGATATACCGTCATCATTGTTTGCATTAGGAACCACTGGCTGTGGGTGTGGAGGAACATTTTGTCGCACTGTAAAGGGTAATGGCTTCACTGAGTGGTCGGAAGCTCTTTCCTGCAAAAGTAATACAACAACAACCTCCTAAGCACTCAGGGATCCGATACATGTAGCCGAGAAATAAAAAGATCTCAGGATTCAAGAAATAGGTGTGCATGAACTAAGAGCCAATAAGTAGTCATCATGTGCAAGTCAAAACCTTTTCAAAATCCCTAATAAGCCACAGGTATTGATGACCCTCAAACTACCACCATTGCCTACCATTACAGAGGGAGGAGAGGGTTCAAAACTGTCCCTAGAGCTGACCAACTCTCCACATTTGGCATAATTGGAGAAAAGTATGTTTTTCAATAGCCACCAAAACATTCAATGTTTTTAACTTTCCAAATACAATATCCAGTGATTATTGAACAAAATGCATCCCAGCAGAAACCATACATATAATTTACATGATTATTAAAATAATATTTCTAGTAAATTATGGCACAAAAAAAAAATTTGGTAACCTTTTTCTCATTGCCTTTCCTTGTTTCCTTCCTTCTTTTGCCATTCTCTTTTTTCTGCACAAATAAATGTATCCATTCAAATACTTTATATACAGCTCCCCAGTAGTTAGTACAAATATCCACATTTTACCCTTGCATCATATGGATTTGCTAGAAAATAACGACAAGATAATTACATCTTTCACCAAATTCACACGCACACTCAACCATCTAGTTTATTACTCGCAAACCAGAAAACAAACTGAATCAATTGCACACAAATACTGCATATCTATTGAACTAGGTGAATTCTCACTGCAGAAGAAGAAAGATCCTGCAAGTTTAAGCAACAATCCTAGAAGTAGAAACTCTAAAGGAGAGCCACCAAAGATCAGCTGAGGTGCAGTGCTGTCATACATCTATGAATGCACTCCGAATGTTTGATTTTTATTAAGCGAATAATTATTTTGAAAAGAATCATAACAAAAAGAAAATGGGGTTAATCCTTGGGCTTTAATGTAAATGGTGAAGTAGTGACATGACCAAGATATGCCTTGGGATCAAATTCTTGCTAGAAAGAAGCTAAAGGAGTCGGAATAATAAAACTTACAGTCATCCATCTGCAGCGCAATGCCACATCCCGGACTGTCTTATTTGGTAGCGACATTGCTATCTTTGCATATCGAATAATGTTTGGCACAGACACATATCTGTAAAAAATAACAATGTCATGTCGGTTTTAAGAATTACTTGTGCGTAAAGTTAAACCAGAGTTACATCCCAAAAATATAATTAGACCGAAAATGTAGGCGACCAAAATAATAGAAAAAGATGCTGATAGCAGGCTAACTGATGTTAGTGAGAAGGTTTATGTTTAATGAACTCATATTCAATACTAGCTTGTCAAGAAATAGTATCTTTGCAACTGTACTAAAAAGTAAAACAAAAAATAATGCTTTAGTTCAGCAATTGAACAACAAAAGTCTGGTAGACCATGTACTGCTGCAGCACCTATTATTCAGAAACAGGATGGTTTCCACAGCTTCTCCATGGTTTTATATTTTACATTTTAAATGAAGCATATAAGTTGAAGATGCCACAGCTCTTAATAGGAAGCTCAATCATCTATTTGGTGACATTATTTTGGGCAGTGCTGCTCAAACATCAGTGGACATAGGCATCCAATTTGGACTATTCCCTAAAGGAAGGGGCTACTTCTAAAAGCTCCATGATCATTGGTTAATGATTGTGAAATGTCCAATAGCGTCACTAGAAAAAAAATGCTAAAAATGCAATCATTGTGCCAACTACACGACAGATTAGAACTCCATGCTATCTGATCAGAAATCAAAGACCTTTGCAATAAGAAAATCCAAATCATAACACGGCTTAACAGAGAATAGCCCAATCTCAATTCAATAAAAACGCTTGATGCATTTTCAATACTCCTCCAAAAGCTTACACACAGAAAGAGGAAAATTAATGTTGTCAAAATTCACAACACTATCACTACCCAATTGGTCTCACTCTCAGAAAATCCATAAAACCTCAAATTGCTACTTACTTGGTTAGGCCATCTTCCAGAACTGTCTGCTCCTCGGTGGTCCATTCCACGGCAACATCCGGATTGTGCAGCACCATAGCCGAGTTTTCAGGTTTCAACCCATTCCCATTTATGGAAGACGATCCATGGCTGGGCTCTTGATGGCTACCAAATGGGTTAGCCATCAATCACCTCTCGAGTAATATAAGATCGAAACCCAGAAACAGAAGCTCGGAATCGGACACTCCAGTCAAGCCAATTTTGGTCCAAAACGGAAGAACCCAAATAGAGAAATTTGGAAAAAAAGATCACTTTGATGTAGATTAGGATAGAGAATGAGTATAAACATAGCAATACATGACATATGAATTATATCGAATATTTATATGTATGTATGGGAATGGAAAGATAGCTCGGAGAAGGGAGGGTTCTTACTCTTATGGTAGATGAGAAAAATGTAAATCTAGCTTATATATTCTCTCTTTTTTCCTATTATATTTTGTTTTTTGGATATCCTTTATCATTTACTTTCGTTTCTGTTGGGAATTTTATTTTACATGCTTATCTATTACTACCAAAATGTTATTTCAAAATAATTTATAAAAAGAATTACAATCAGTATATGAAAATGGGTCAGAGTGAGAGTCTTCTATTTCAAAAGAAATTACTCAAAGTTTGAATCCCAATAAGTTTTGAAAATAGGAAGAAACTTATTATAATTAGCTAATTTGACTGTTGAATAGTATGGATTCAAATTAAATGCACCAAACCAAATCCCAATATTGGTGGAAACATCTATAGATGATGTAATTGTTCATATGCTTTTTTAGTCCTCCATTTTTATCGTTTAATTTTTAAAAAAAATTCATGAATTCAGTTAAAACTATTTGATTTTAGCGGTTTTCATCATTGAGATGATTAATTAACAAACTATTACAAATTCAACTTTTTTTGCAATATTTCATTTGAAGCATTAAATGGTAATTGAAGCTACTAACACCAGAATATGATTGCTCAGAGAGAGATATGATACTATAGAATGGATGGTAGGGCACTTAAATATACAAAGATAAAATATGGGGTGGCAACACAATTTCAATACAATACAAAAAGAAACCCTAACCACAACCTCAGTGGAATCTCCCATTCAATACAACAATGTACTGAAAACTAACAATGAATAAATCGGTATCCATAATTCAAAAGCACCGCCTCGACAGCCTGCATCATCACCATAACAATATATCATGGATAGATACATCAATCATCTAAATGAAAAACATAATCATATATAAAGATAGAGGCACATAAATTTATAGCCGACGTAGGGGACAGTACGAATCATGTAGACACATATGTAACTATATTCTTCGGATAAAAATGAATCAACAAGAGATGTAGATGGGATGTTGCTAAACTGTAAGTGTTGACGTAACCATAACCTTTTGAAACTTAACTATTTTATCATACTTGTTAAGAGGGGAAATAATCGGCAATAAATTGACCATAACAAGACCATCCACTCAAATATCAATCTACAACAAGTAAATGGCGCTTCTTGTGTTGTGTATGTCCTTTGTTCAGATCATTAATTAATATTTTTGAATTTTATTTGACAAGTAAAACCAACAAAGGCAATACATTGCAGCAGGAGGGAGGGTGCTTACCAGGATTTTTGAAAGTCTCTGACGTTGGCAGTGCGGGTAATGACATTTCTATAATATTAAATATATGATATTAGAATCTATACATCAAAACAAGTTATACCCATTTTTCTCAAGGAATCCTAATAAATTATGGAAAAAAAAAATTGGTTATTAAGTTAGCAACCTGGAGCACAAAGAGAAAATGATGACATAGTAGACGACAAAGGCCATGGGGCCGCTATATTGTTAGTCAAATCGCATGTAAAGCTAAAGCCTGTTACATTGTCAAGAACCAGATATGAATATAAGCTTCGAAGTAGACACCCTACATTTACATAAAAATACACATTATAAATAATGGATTATGGGAAGGCAAGGTTGGACGGGGAAAGAGGAACAACAAATAAAAAATTGCCAACCTTGTTCACCATAGGCTTCTACAGCACCCATGACATGAGCCATAGAACAGACAGAAAAGTCAGATATGAAAAAATAATGACCATAGAAAAGGAAAGTCAAAAAACATTATTAACATTACCTTGGACACTAAAATCTTTCAAATCTACATCGCAAAGTTCATAAATATTTTTCATGACCCGCCTCTCCATAGCATGGACCCAAGCAGTGTAGCACATATGATTGCTTGTTTATTTGTAATTAACATTTGGTTCTATATCCCTGTCATGTAAGTGTTCAACGAACAACAGCATGAAGAATTTGGAGCAGCTACATTGCGACATGCCTTAATTACTTCTGAAGGTTGCTTAAAATCCAAAGGACAAACTGCAAGAGAAATATTTACTTTGCTAAAATGAAACTGTGAAACAACTAAAAACAGACTGTATTACATACAAACGGAGAGGTTAAGACATGCTCATAAGGATAAGAGTCTTTGATTTTGAATCATGTCATGCCATCTCCATGGACCATGGCAGATGATGCATGTAATCTTCTAGCTTGTTGTGTAGTGAACATTGATTTGCAGATTTTCACACAATAAAAGAAACATAAGCTAGAACAACAAATTGTCTAGTGGCTAACCATGTGTGGTATGTAATTAATCCTCATAATCCTTGCATTACAGATATAACACAAATAAAGGGATGATAAGGTCGATGAATGAAAACTTGATATAATATCAAACACACCTTTGTTAACTTTGAAGGTGGATAGTATCCGGAACACATTATTTGCAGCATCTGGTGATAGTTTCCTTGAAAAATATGAATATACCACTCCTTTACAATCACTAAGAGCATCCATATGATTTGGCCTGGAAACAAATTTTTTGTTCTCATTTATCTCCAATTGTTCCCCTGAAAGACAAAGAACAGCATCCAGAATTGCAGGATGACATACTGGCCTACAGCACTCCTTAAGAGGATCAACAGTGCTACATGCATCGAGTAATTTGGTTGTATTCACTCTTTTCTCAAAGTCACCAATGTCTTTCACAGGACAAGATCCACCAGTAAGATTTGATGATTTTACAAAACAAATTGTGGGTACTGTAATATTTGCACCCCTGTTAGCTAATACACTTGTAATATCAGTAAAACAATTATCAGCAGTCTCACTTTGCAAAACCAACTTATCAGAGTTTAGGTTGTAGAAACCCTGGAAAATGTGAAGTAAACTGCTAAGCTGGGGACAGCATATTACGTTCCCTACAAGAGCCGCCAAAGTTTGTGAACAATCGGATGCTGTTTTTTCCATGATAATTGAAAAGGCAGAGAAGTTTACAGAACATTTCCCAGTTAAAAATGGCTCATACGTACGTGGAAAAGTTGGATACATTGGTGGCAAAGATTCTTCTGGAAGCGGGTAATGTGGAATAACAGCAGGTGATATTTCTATGGGATAAAACTCACTACTAGGCGACTCTGCTAGTTTAGAGGTAGAAAGTGGCATATCAAATGCCACAACATCTTGTAAACTGGATAACCAAAGGCAAAGGGTAAATAATAATAAAATGTGACGGCAAAATGGACCTGCAATTAGATAGAAGTTGCCACTCATTAGACAGTAGCCACATGTGTAAAATTTAATACTGAAGTAAAACAAAATACATCTATAAAATACAAAAAAGGGAAGAAAAATAAACGCTAATTATCTTATGATGCATTATTATGGCAATCACGTGATTTAGATAAGAGTTGAAAACAAGGTTATTTCTCTCGAATTATAAGGTAAGTATGAGAAGACAGAACGTCGAGAACATGACCAACATTCATATAACCTAAGTAATATACTTCAAACTGTATCTTTTATCACATCATTGGACAAGTAAGTAACAACGATTGTAAGAGTTAGTTATTACCCTTAAGACGACAAATGGTCAACATACAGCCCATAGTTCCACTACCCGCATGGCACAATCAGTTTTCCAAATAGGGCCCACCCTATAGCAGCTGAAATCATTCCAAAAACAGTTCAGAGCCATGTAACAACACATGTACCAACACGAGTATTACAATAGAACTCCATAGCTAATTATGCATGATAAGGAAACAACAATACTTTAAGGAATACATCATTCAAGAAGAATTACTTAAATGAAAAAATGCAACATTAAGCTTATTAGTTGCAGATGGTATGAGATATACAAACACACTGAGTTCATATCCTATCAGGTGGATGTCACATAGAAGTTTTGTTTGTGAAGTTATTCATTCTTCAACTCACATATTAAAATAAACCAAGCACTAATAATCAAGCAAATGGTATGGAACCTAACTTCTTCTCTCCCAACCTCAATAAGTTATCCATTAAATCAAAAGTAATATTACAAAACATCATAATAGATGCACAAAATAAAAGTCTACATGAAGTTTGGAGCAAACCACTGTCTTTTTTATGGGGAATTACATAAAATATAAAGATTGTCCACATCAGGTGTTTGACACCAAACCAACTATTCAGTCAATACTCACAACTGACTGCATAATTTGTATGCATCATTGATTATAGAGCTTGCCCGATGAAGCTCATATCAGACATTTTGCAACTTGTAGAAAACAAAGTGCAGCTGAGCACAAATAATAACCTTCGTTTCTTGGGTATGATATAAAATAATAGTTCCCAAGAAACAAAGCAAAAACCAAATAAGAAATATAAACAAAAAATTCACTTTAAAGTTGTTCCAATTTTCAAACACACAAATGAAATCATACAAACTAGTGCCCAGTGGGCTCAATCGAAGCATAAACACCCTTCCCACACACTCTACCAACTAACTACCCAACGAAAAGAAAACCCACTCACACCGAAACCAACCCAGAAAATCACCTGAAGATGAAGAACCCATGAATCACGATACGGTGAAAAAAGGAAGGATTTTGGGGGTTAAGATCGAAAACCAAGAAACATCAAATCATGGTGAGTGTGGATCTACCGAATAAGAGCCCAAATCGGAGCTTCCCAGCTCAGCGAACAAAGGATGTTGTTGGTGATAGCGGTGGAGTAGGTAGGCGATGCTTATGCACATAATCAGACGGTTGGGTTCTGAAAGTGGAGGAAGTAAAGATTGAAGGAGAAGAAGAAAAACCCAAGGCAAAAGGACCAGCCAGCTCCAGCGGGTCATACTCGACCCAACCCGAACCGTGTTCTCCATGTACTAAACCACCATTTTAACCAAAAACCGATAAGAATCGAACTGAACCAACTTGAAAAATTAAAAAAACTTTTAAGTAAACTAGTTCATTTTGGTTCGGATATGATTCATATTATTAAAAAGGGAATATTGCATGTCACTGTGATGTAATATGCAACTTTTGCATGTCACTATCTTCTACTTTTTTTAGTTGCATGTCAACACTGTGAGGTTTGAATTAGTTGCACCGTCGTTAAATGAGACGGAAGTTGTTAGTTTTTAGGTCACATGGGTTGCATGTGATGTAATATTTTTTTCATAATTCCTAAACTAATCTTGAAGTCGTTTTTTGTAATAAGTTGGAGAAGCCTCTCGTCTTTCTCCCATTGACAAACTGATAGTCGAAGTTTTGAAGGTCGAAGGAGAAAGCTCTAAAGGGCGAGGTCAAAATCGAGACATAGTGGTTGAATATGGGCGAAAAACCAAAGAGAAGTGGGGTGACGAATTGCTAATGTAGAGTTCCAGCTCCAGTTCGAACTTCCCGGTCAAAAGAGAATCCAGGAAGAAAATTCATGAGTTGTGTCTCTACTTTGTAAGTATCAAACTAATTATATGGTATTTTGGGTTCAATTTCAATCCCTTGGGTTCAATGTAATAGTTGAGGTTTGAATTTGGGACCAAACCTATATTAGGGTTTTCATTTAGAAACTAGGGTTTCATGAGTCTGCGAATAATTGATTGAGTTAATTTGTGATTCTCTATCACTCGATTTTGGTTGAAAATTTTGTTGGAATTTTTGCCATATAGTATGGTTTGTATGAAATTTATAATTTTTTGCATACTATGTGTACTGAAAATTAAAATTTGCTTCGAATAACATTGTTTTGTTGCTGTACAGGATACACACAAATGCCAATTTCTTGAGTGGGTTGATCCAAGGACATGTCTGTATGGTAAGAGAATTTTGGCAAAAGTTGAAGAAATAAAAGCAAAGAATGTGAAATTGGAGGCTCTTTTGGCTGAAAAAATATGAGTTGAAGAAAGTTGAAGATATGATGAGAAAGTTGTGTAAGAATAAAGGACAAAACAAAAATTGGAAAACCTTGTGTTGGTCATTCTCTTAAGTGTATTAGTATACATGTTGGTGGTCAAATTTAATGAAAATGTAAGGCCACACAATGGACTGAATAGGTTGATGTTGAGTTAATGTTTGTGCTTATTAATTTGAAATGAAAAATAAAAATGAGATTAATTATGAGTTTGTGATTCTGATTTAGTATGTATGATTATGAGTTTGTATTACTAGTTGGGAAAGTTTGTGTATTGAATTATTTTGGAAGCAATATGAAATTTGTATGAGTTTTGGACTTAGTTGGTTATAAGGTTATAAGGTTATATGAAGGTTACAAAATGGTGCACATATGAACCCTATAAAATCTGTCATCCCTCTCAATAATTCCCACAGAAGCTGCACATAAGAAGAGTAACAGTGCAAACAAAAGCAAGAGAATCTGATTCTCATTCACATCAACTCCAACAAGTTTGTCTTGTAAACATTATGTCTTCCAACAAGCATAAAGGCAGAAGGATAAGAAAGTTTCATATTCAACCACAAAACCTAATTAAAACTAAAAAAATACAGTATTTCTTCACACAAAAGCAAGTGGTTGAAATTAAACAAAAATTGAAGTGGTCCACACTTCAATAACTTCAAGACTAGTTGGTGGGTGTGTGTCATCAAATTCAGCCATACTTGAATCTTGAGTGCCTTCATATTCTCTTCCAGTTTTTCTTCTTCCTTCCTCCTACAACTGGTACATCTACAATTGGAGAAGAAGCTGGTGTTATTGGTGAAGGATTCACAAATAGTGTTTCTTGAGAAAATCTAGAGGATGAGCTTGAAGATCCAACTTTTTTGAAGTACGACTACAAAAACTATGAACGAAAAGGGTTAGTGCTGAAATTTATTGTATATATACTGAAATTGAAATTGAACTGAGCATATAGATAACCAGAAACTGAAATAATGGACAAATGAGCAAAAGCACATAATCATAAATCCTTGCAAGTCTCTCATATTGTAACTAATGTTTTGACTATATATGTGTTTTCCCCTTCAACACTAACAGATTCATTAACATAATACTAACAAATTCACTAACATAATACTAACAGATTTACTAACATAATACTAAAAGATTCACTACCATATTCATTTATTTAGTTAATAATTTAACATAAAGGAAGTAGTATAGGAAAATACTACTATCTAATAATAGCATATCATAAATCTGTTTGAGAACAACAATATACTCTGAATGAACAACAATATAACCAATAAACATGTTTGAAATTTTGTTGTCGCATTAAGTCAACTTTGGCAAGTCTTTCAGATAGAAATTATTGGTCGATATTAACATTCTGTTTGTTCATAATAAAGGTAATATTTAACTTCTACTTTTTGAACTCAAGTGTAGAGAAATTAACTTAAAAATACTAAAATTTATACATGTGTTGATGTGACCAGTACATAATACTCGCACGAAATAGTCTTCACCATGTTCCTCACCATAGCAAGCTTTTACCTTTTTGTCCCAAATTTAATAGTTTATGCATCATTCTTCTCCTTAAAAATATGAACTGCAACTACCCTATTTGTTTTCATTCCCTAAGCTCTTTCGGGGTACACGTAGAAGGCCATGCTGACAATTCCCTTTTTTCCATTCTTATCATCCTTTTCTTCTCTCTTTGGGCTTCCAATCTCTTGCTCATGGCTTATTGTTTTCTCAAAACAGATTGTAGAGCTTCTTCAGGCTTTGCTGGTACACATTAAGGTTGTCCCTTTTTAGTTCATGATCCTTGATTTTTCTTTTTTTTTTCCTTTGAGCTATTGTTTCCCCGTAATCCTCAGTTGTACATGATCTTTTATTGTGCCCTCCTAAACCACATTTAGAACCGTTCATGGCACTTCATGTTCTAGGCACTTTCTCTCATTTGCAGGAGTGCTCGGTTTATTCTTTTTTGTAGTGACACCCTTCATTTTTCTTTTTCTTGGCCTATCAGGTGGCTTGTGAATGATTGGAGGCAGCAACCCAACCTCATCTCTTCCCATTGTTCGGCATTTCTTCATCCCAGGCACATTTAATATTTGACCACCCCAAATTCGTTTTTAAGTTTGTGTGTGATAATACATATCCATTTGTTGTACATGATCCATTCGTGCACACACAAGTGAAGCATAACCATGCTTACAAGGGATACCTCTTAGTTTTCATTTCAGACAAGTGCATATTCCCTTATTAATGTCCACTGTAAAGGTATCATCCCTCTCACTCACATCATCAATCTCTTCCCACTAAGAGTTGTTGAACAACCCTCGATTACAATCATTGCAATTCTAGAGTGTCTCTAATTTGAGGACACATCAGATGTGTGTGTTTGCTAATTTTTTCAATTTTTTTGTGAACCTCTTCATGAATTTCTTGAGATAATACTCAAGAAAACTCATGATTGGAAGATGTCTACCCTTAGTTATCCAAGCATTAAAACACTCACTTAAGTTATTTGTGTGACAAGAAAACTTAGCTCGTGGTGTGTAGTACGCTTTACACCATCCTTGAGGGGGTCTTTTTCTCAACCATGCGCCTGCTTCGGGGTACATGGCAGTCAAGGAATTCAGCTCATCCTCCAAATCAGCTGCACTAGTTGCACTTGCACGAGCCCGTAATTGTCTTTTCAACTCGTCATTCTTAAACATTTTGTACCAATTATCGTAGAGATGTCGCATACAATATCTATGGTATATCCAAGGATAATCGTTACTGAATATCTCCACGAGCCCCTACATTGGTTTTCACATGAGTATTAGGTTATGATAAAAAATATCGGATAAGTTAACAAACTGAGTAAATGACCAGAAAATACCTTCTGCTTATCAGATATGAACATCCAACGATTTTCATCATTATGCCCAAAGTCTACAAAAAATTGTTGGAGGAACCATCCTCAAAGTCTCTTTGTTCTCTTGCTCCACGATGGCCAATGCTAGCGGACACATGCCGACGTTGACATCTCGAGCAACCGTTGATAAAATTTGGCCTCCATAGAATCCTTTGAGATAACAGCCATCTAATCTAATGATAAGTCTACACCCTTTAATAAAACCTTCTTTCTAAGCTGCAAACCTTAGGTATAGTCGCTCAAACCTTGATAATGGAGGTTTATTATTTTCTTGAATAACCGGTTCAGCCTTGATGTATATATAGCTTCCATGGTTGCTGTCCTAAAGGTTACACACATACTTCTGGAGTTTTTTGTATTGTACTATCTCATCTCCTTGCAATAATTTCTTTTCTCGTTTTATGGTTCTATACAGTTTGTGTATTGATGGATATAACCCGATGTCTGACTCAATATGTGTTGCAAAGTTATTTATGTCCACTTCCTTATGATCTCGGATATACTTAAGGTACCTACAAGGTTGAATAAGTAAAAATGATTGACACCTAATGTTAAATAAATGAAAATGTTGTGTAACTAAAAAAAGTGAATAAGTTAAAATTCATACCCACACGCCAACACATCATAAGTAGCACTCATGTTCTCTCATACATGTCGAACATTGCAATAATGTCATCATCACCTTCAATTAGATGGAACGAATACTTGTACCATGGGTGTGGATCTCTAAACCAGAATTTGGTATTAGGATCACATCCTTATATTCCCACTATATCATGTAGGGTCATCAGAGAACATGCATCTGCATCCATGTTCTCAAAGTATGTCACAGTCCCACTATTGAACATGTATTTAGACTTCTTGACAAACTTCCACCATGATGGACTTTTAAAGTCCTCCTTACAGTTGGAGTACACACAACAATTACACCTTCCTATTCATTATTCGCACTCATTGAATTCATCTGTTACACCATATAAACTTCAATTTTTAAGGTAACTAACCATTAAAGGTTCCAAAATTTAAGGAACAATAAAACCTAAACCCTGAAACTCCAAATCATAGAAATAGAGATGGGTATTGCCCAAACATATACATAACCATATAAATTTCAGAATTTTAAGTTCATTTCATGCTCAATACCGTACATGCAAGATGTCAAGTTTGAAAATTTTGCAATACATGACAAAATACACAACAAATCACATAGAAATACCATAAATCATGGAAGATTTCAGTAAAAACAATTATCACTCACAATTCATCAATTTCAAACTCGAGAACTCGAAACATATGTCAAAACCCTAATATTTACCTTCGATTTTTCTTCCCAATAACCGATTGAACTTCTTTCCTTTGATTCACGTTCGACCCAAGCCTCGATTTCAGCTTGGAACCAATCGTTCCTCTCGCGCGCTCTCGTTTTCAGACAATTTGGTAAAGTGAAAGCCAAAACATTACGCAGAAGAGATAAACATGTAAGGGATAAAAAGGGAAATCCACATACTTTAGTTATGAGTAAATTAGACTTCTCACCTTCCCACTTAACACTATCTTGACGGTGCAACTAATTCAAACCCCGCAGTGGTGACACGCAACTAAAAAAAGTAAAGGGTAGTGACATGCAAAAATTGCATAGTACATGGCAATGACATGTAATTTTCCATATTAAAAATCATTGATTAACCAGATAAATCGAGCTGAAATTCTACTTGCCACATGTCGCGCCCACAACCATCCACATATCATTCTTTATCCTCACATATAACATCATTTCAACATCAGACAAAAGCTCTATGCTAATAATACCCCTATTTCATTTTCATACCCTAAATTTCAAAGGGAAAAGTTCACTTACCTCACTCGTAGTTTACACGATTTTCACTTAACACCCTCGCAAAAAAAAAACTCGTTCTATGAATTCCTCGTGTTTTACAAACTTTTTACTTAAGTTTAACGGTGTTAGTTTTTGGTCAAAATGTCCAAAATACCCTCAACTATCCATTAAATTTTCAAAAAGCTGTCATTCATTCTCTCTACATCTCATATCACTACATATACTAATTTTGAAGTTGGTAAGCTTCATTTTCTTCAATTTTTGGCTCAAGGTTCTTAACAAATACACAATAATCATACATATATAACTACAACACCAAATTTAGACCATGATTCATGAACACAAATCCAATCGCAGGCAACAAAGAACACAATTTTGCACAATATAATTTAAATAAAACATAAAATCTGGAGAATGATTTGCAAAAAAAAATCGTTTGAGACGTTGTTCCACTTGTAGAACGACTTGGGGACGATGAATCTGGAGAAGAACTTAGGAATGGGACGCGGCGGAGACAACCAATCCACTCCGCGGAGCGCATCCACCAGATCCTCCGTCGTCACGGTTCCCCAATCCATAGGACTAACGAAACCCTAGAAACGAAACTTCAAGACGAAGAAGATGAGACAAAGAGAGAATAAGAGAGATGTGAAGAAGATAAGAGAACAAATTTGGATTTGGTCTCTCTACAAAAACGTTTTGTGAAGAACTTATCAATTGTTGGAGGCTGAAGAAAATAGAAATGTCGCTGTTTTGGTATTTTCAAGTTATTGTTAATTTTTTTTGAAGAATTCAAGTTAACATTTTGTTATATAATTAAAATAAATAACAATAAATGTTAAGTTATCTGGTTCAGTGGTAATGACCATTTCTATTAGATGAGAAGGTAGAGGTTCAAATCTCTTTGTAGACCTTATTGAGCTGTCGTCAAAGTTCTCAAAATTTAATTACCAGTAATTTTGTCAAATGGAATATAAAAAAATGAGATTCACGTTAAAATTAAGAATGGATCGTTCATGGATCTGAATTGGGAGAGGCGGAGGGGCCTTTTATTCATCACTCTATTTGAACTAAAACACAAGCCTCAATTCTGACGTGGAGCTCGCCGGATCCGAGCCCGAAGTCGCCGGATTCGTGGTCGGAATATTTGGCACCGTCCTCATCAGCATGTCCTGCTTTTGGCTTCCCCTACCATGTCTTCTTCCCCTCCAGCATAGCGTTCCTCGGCTTGTGATTCACGCACAAAGGCTTCGCGAAGAGGAGGGTCACCGATTTGAAGGACACCCTTTTGTGGGTGTTCTTTAAGAAGGGCATTTATGCCATTTTCACAAGAAAGAGTAGTCATGTGATGGTCACGTGATCAAAAACTAACACTGTCAGACTTAAGTGAAAAGTTTGTAAAACACAAGAACTTCACAAAACGAGTTTTTTTTTTTTTGGGTGTTAAGTGAAAATCGTGTAAACTACGAGGGAGGTAAGTGAATTTTTCCCAATTCCAAATACATCTCACACTAGAAATTGTACCAATTCACGACTTGAAAAGAGTTTCTTTCCTTTTTATGGAACCGTCTTTGCACCGTCTTATTTTCATTATATAAATGTTCTCCAAATCGATTCAATGAATCACATCACGATTCACAACCTTTGTCTCTATCTCACTATGTCCATCAAATCGCCCCCATCTCCTTGATGAATATAGATTCGACGAATAAAGAGATTCCGACTTTAGAACTCTCCTCAGTAGCTAGCTTGAGTTCGTGTTTACAGTATCGGATGGAACGAGAAAATATAAAATAGAATATCGATGGTAAAGTAAAATATGAACGTAAATTTTTTTTTAAACATAAAATCAGCCCAAACGTCATACCCATAAAATATGTCGTTTCGGTTTAAAATTAAAACCGAACCACTTTTTATTCGGTTAAAAACCAACCAATTAATTACATTTGGTTTTAAAGATTTTAAAGCTAATATTTTTTATTTGGTTAGAGTTTGGATCGTTTGGTTCGGTTAACCGACTATGGACAACCCTGTTTGTAGCAGATCGACACGTTAGGATTGCGACACGAGCCCTCTCGCCCCAAGTTAGGGGTGCTCAAATATAATCGGAAACCGATAAACCGACCGGGACCGGACAGAAATTGACTGGGTAAAACCGGAACGGCCAAAACCGGAACAAATTCGGTTGCAAATTTTGATAACCGGGACGGTCCGGTTTAGTTAACAGTTTTGAAGTTATAAAACTGCGATTAACCGTAACAAACCGAAAGTGGTCTATCGAAAAACTGTGTGATAATTGGAGCCGTTGATATGCTTTCATCAATAGATGTGCTCCCTGCACATGTCCCCATGCCATCCACATGTGTCTTCCCCATGCACAACCCACCTCTTTCTCTTCTCTCACATCACCACACCGATTTGGTTTTCAAGTTGCAGAGCAAGAATCGCACTCACACTCACACAAACACAAAGTAATCTACTTGCCATACCACTAGACCAACCAAGATTTTGAAATAATTTTAAGTTTAATTTGAACTTATGTTCGGTTTCGGCTGAACCAGAAAACTGGTGTAATTTTCCGGTTAATTGCCCAATTATGGTCGGTTTCGGTTTCTATTTCTGAAAACCGGCCACACCCGGTCAGGTTCTCGGTTCCCGGTCCTGGTTCGGGTTAACCGGGAATGAGCAGCCCTAGCCCAGGCCAACATAAGCTTAACTTCATAAAGACCGAATTACCCTTGCCATGCTCATCAATTTACACCCAAACAGAACTACAACTACCTTC
Source organism: Geranium rotundifolium (assembly GCA_963920655.1). Lineage (NCBI taxonomy): Eukaryota > Viridiplantae > Streptophyta > Magnoliopsida > Geraniales > Geraniaceae > Geranium > Geranium rotundifolium. The sequence continues at coordinate 18,964,682 of OY987313.1, read as the reverse complement.
TCTAGTATCGTTTCTCTTCCCTTTCCTTTGATAAACAGATCCTCTCTCCAGCAGCAACCTCACACCCTCGGCGCCGCCGCCTCCGTCGGAGGTACGGATTCTGAGCTTCTTTCCGGTAAGTATTCAATCCTTACATGATAAAAATGTATGTTTCAAATTTCACTTCTGAATATTTTTGAGGAGTTTCTATGGCGATTTCTTGTAATATAGGGTTAGTTATGGTTTCAGGTTCTTGGCGTAGTGTTGTTGACACAAACTTGCTATTATGATTAATCTACATCGTCTGTTATGCTCGAATTCAATTACCACAAGTAAGTGCACATCAAAATTTCTGATATATAGAGTCGAATTCACAGTTGGAAATGATATAAGATTCATGTCAAAGAATGGCATTGGAAATTATCAAAATGTTAGCTTCCGAGCATTCTCTGTAAAGTCTGGCGGTTTTGGTGATGGAGGTGAAGGCAGTGATGATTAGGGGAAACCTGCAGCTGGGTCATCTGGTGGAACTGGGTCTGCCAGTCTCAGTTGGGATGCAGGTTCCTCCTGGTCTACTGGACTGACCAAGGAGCATTTTGATGAATCGGGCAGTGGCCAGCAGACTAGTTCTGTGGGGAATCTCAGTCTCGGTCTCAATTTCCATAGGATTCTGGCTTACAAGAGGTAGAGGAAAATTTGAAGGAATTGCACAATGAGAACAAGAAGTACACAGTAGAAAGGCTTGCTAAAGCTTACAGAATAATGAGGCAGCGTGTGCATGCTGTTCTTTGGCTTAAAGAACTTGAAGCTGAACGGGAAAGGAAGCTTGGGCAGCCCCTTGATGACTCTATTGACCTCTTGCTTGACAAATTCCCAGAGTAAGATAACTTTATAGTATTTGATATTTTGATGGTGTAGCTTCCTTGCATTATGGACCTATGTTCTGTGACTATTAGAACTTCACCACCATGGTAACAGTACATTTGTTTGCATATTGATACCTATGATAAGATGACCCCTTTTCTAATTTGATTTCTGTAAATCACGTGTTTAGCAGCCATACATTAGTCATTAGTGCCAGATAAATTTACTAGTGTGCATCCTAGCATGCCTAGGTTGTGTAGCTATATGTTTCATGCTATGGGTTTTGTCTATCAAAACGTTGAAAGCTCTTGTGTGGGCCACTCAATTGGGTGCTTTTTTATCCATTTATTACTGCAATCTAATTGCATTATCACACATGTGATGATTGGATGTGTTGCTATTAAACTAGAAGATGTTCAATAGCTTTTCAAATGCTGGTGTAAAAGTTATACACTTCAGCTACCTAGGTTTTCATGTCTCTTTAGTTGCAATTATGCTAGAGTTTGGTGGCTTTTAACGTATAGTCCAAGAATTTCATTAATAGTTAAATGCAGTTCTATGTTTATCCTATGCTGTGATTCAAAAGTTCCCTTGTAGTTATTTTTGGAAGCAATATCAATATGTTACCGGTGTTGCATTGCGCTGCTCTGATGGCCACCAGGGCAAGCAAGCTCCTATTCCTTTGGTTGTTGATGCCTTCTTGCATTAGATGACAGGATCTGATTTTTTATACCAAGAGGTGCATCCTTTTGAAAAATCAAGCTCAAGAGTCTTATCATTTTATTGTATTAGTTGTTGTCCAATAAATTTCAAGGGCAGGATTAAATCTGCAATTAACTATTAAAATTTGCGTTTTTTAAGGTTAGTTGTTCATCCCATGATTAAGTATTAAATGTCGCCTATTTTTGTATTACTTCAGTTTTTGCTGTATGAACTATAATGATATAATGCCATTAGATATGACACATTGATGAGCGGTTTATCCAAAACTATGGTGTTAAAAGGTGAACGCAACGTTGATTTCCAGATCATTTTACTGGGAAGATAGTTGTTCTACTAGACTACTAGTCAGAGGAAAGAAGCATTTTATTGGTATGGGGAAAGGGTTTAGCTAACTTCTCATATATCTTTTTGTTGCTGCAGAATTTTCAATTCACATGATAGGGAATTCCATGTGGCCGCTCTTCCCTATAAGCCAGATTTCAAGGTTTGCCAGAGGGTTGGGATGGTACAATCAGAGATAAGGATGAGGTCCACTATGAGATCTCCAAGAAAGAGGATGATATGCTATACCCCGATTTCGTTTTGAGAATGAACTTCAGCAAAAAAATGGTAAGTGCTAGGTGCAGTGTGCCTTTCTCTGGTTAGTATAGTGGAAACTAGTTAGTGGTACCCAAAAACTTTTTCGTTATCATCATGGTGGCACTACTTTTTTTCCATATGTTGACTCTAATGTTCTAGACTTCTAGTATAAAATTGTCCTTACTGGTTAAAGAGAAATGAAAGCTTGTTGCATAAATACCATGTCACCTCCATTCTTGTGTAATCACGTACGTGCGTGTGTGTGTGAGTGTTCAATGTATGCAAGTTAAATGATTGCATGACTATGCTGCAGTTGTGCTACTAAGCAGTAAGTGTTTTTCATACCAAAGGTTGTGGGTGAAGTGGCAGAGACCTCATGTAATAAGCATGAGGTCGCTTTGCTATTTAAATTATTGCTGATAAAAGAAGGAGTAAATGTTTTCTGTCTCTTCAAGTTTCAGTTTCATATTTTTCTCTCCTGGCCTGATTGTTTGCCTAGAACCCTTTGAATGGTGTGGTTTGTATTGTATCAGATGTCAGGGGAAGTAAAAGGCCACAAATACAGCAGGAGACGCTCTTCACAAGGATGGAATATAACTGTGGAGAAACTGGGGCCAAAGGGGAAGCGCGGAGATGGTGGCGGCTGGAAGTTTGTCAGCTTACCAGATGGCTCAAGTCGACCACTAAATGAAATGGAGAAGCTGTATGTGAAGAGAGAGACTCCCTGCCGGCGGCACAAATTTCTTCCTCCAAACGCATTACACTCTCGCCTATCGTCAAATAGGTGCCAGCATTTGTGATTTCTTAGTACTGTATTTCTCCCTTATCCAATGTTTGACACTTTAAGGTACACTACTATTGCTACTCTCCTTTCTGTCTGCTCGAAGTTTTGACCAGAGCCTCAGAACTTTGTTCTTCTTTGTTTTAGTTCCGGTTTGGTTTTAGATATTGAGTTCTCAGTTTAGTGATTCTCTTACTTGGATTGATGAATAATTTTTGTAACTATTTTTGTCTTCGTTGGTGCTACCTATGTATAGCACATTGGAGTTAGTTAAGTTAATAATGCTTTGGAGTTTTTGCTGAATAGTTTATTAAAATTAGTCCTGATGATTAGATACAGTTATAGAGTTCATTGGTTCGAATAATGGTGAATTTTAATTTGTTGCATTATATCCTTCCAAATGAATCATTGAATGGGCTTTGCTGATAAATTTGTTAATTATTTTGGAAAAGGAAAATGCAACAAGGATTATAGGACTTACTATATAAAGAACATGAACAATCGATTGGATATATTTTAATAAAAAGTTAAGATGGGAAAAAATGAAAACAATGGAAAATTACATAATACTACTACTCTAACTATACCTCATTTGCACATCGTTATCATGTTTGTCTTTTCGCTCCCCTTCTCTTCATCCTCCGTTCATCCTTTCATTTTCTCTCTTCCCTTCCTCAACCATCATCAAACCTGAATCGATTTCTCTCTTCTTTCATTTCTCAACCCATCTATTATTGAATTTGTAATTTGTAATTTTTGTTGCCAAAAAATCAGCGTCTCATCTTACTATTGTTCAAACACATATAATTTAAATGTAACAAAACTTGATCTCATATATTAACACTTATAGTTCTGATGAATTAAAACACATGATCTGTTAATCAAAAGGTGGAATTAATTAATTGGATCGGAAAAAATGGCAAGCTCATTACCCTATCCAAACTTTTGTGAAGGAAAGAGAATAGAGTGTAACCATATAAAAAAGAAGGAATGAGTAAATGAAAAGGGAGAGAAAATAATGAAGAGTCAAAAGAAAGAGAGGGAAGAGAGAAAATCGAGAGAAGAGCTATTAGAGTTATGCCCCAGTCCAATATATAAGTGATCTACAGATGTAATGTTTTATCATCTTTCCGAATAAATGAATCGGCATATATTACTAATGTGTTGTAGTAATATATCGAATGTAATTTGATCTATGTCATTATGTGTGTAACCACTAATAGTAGATCTATAGATCAGAAAGAATTACATTTGATGAGTCCCTGATCAGCTAAGCTTCTTCTGAAGCGATCAGTATGAGACTAACTCATTGTGATCATGCTCTACTGATCATGGCAAAGTGCGTGCCGGAGTTATATCATAGATACCATCAGGTCGATGATATCGGACAACCCGATTGTGAGTATGCTGCAAAGATCCAGTCATGAGATACTCACATATCGTAACTTGTCATTATATCCTAAGACCAAGGAGTCTTTGTGTACACTATGTAACGAATACCTAAGTTTGACCTAGTCTAACGTTATCTGTAAAAGGATAACTATAACGGTTTCGATTGGCTTTGATATTTGTTGCACTAGTGAACTCGAAAGGCGTCTGAGGGATTTATCACTCATACTTCGGTATGAGAAAGATATCCGTTTAGGCCACTTGATGAGTATGACTGAAGGAATAGCACGGCTGTGCAGGTGATACCTTAGTATCAGTTTTCAGTCATCTCAGATATCAAGAAACAGTGATTGATAAATTAGGATGACCATTCTATGCCTATTGATCAATCTGGATATCGGTTTGATAAAAGGACAGTGACATGTACGATAACAGGTTAAGTCGAATAATCGATAATCACGAACATTGGATAATCATAATGTCTTGCTAAAGGCCACTTATGATGGAAAGGGTAAAATAGTAATTTTACCAGTCTGCCAATTGTTCGTGAGCCTAGAGGGTCACACGCATTAAGCACGATGCATGACAAATAATTATGGATGAGAATTGAGAACGATTCGGTAGTTTTCTGGCCTAAGGTTTTAACCAGACGGTTGAAGAAATCAATTCGAGGAAATTGAACCGTTTTGTCTAAACCGAAATTATAACTCAAGTTAATGGGTTTAATTTGGGTTCTAGCTAAACGGGCTTGAAGCCCATTTAAGGATTCAAATGATGAATAGGGAAGATGTGCAAATAGGAGTTTAAGAAGGGTAAATATGCAATTATTAATTTGAAATTCAATTTTATTTCAAATTAAAAATTCCAAAATATCTCCCATAATTTTCTCCAACTATTGGTGACCACTTCCCTCTTCTTCCTCCTCCCTTTGGACTGAATTCTCTCTCTCTCTTCATCCTCCATTGTTGTCAAGCTTCTCTAAAAAATTAATAGCAAAATTATTGAGTGAAAACCTCTTCGGTTGTGGTGCTTGTGTGGACTTGATAGAGAAACACTGTACTTGTGTTTTCATCGATTAGAAGAGGTAACTTTCAGATTTATATTTATATATATAACATGTTGAAATTGCATTAAGATCTAAGCATGTTTCGATCACCACGGTTACATAACGTCCACTGCATGATATTCATCGATTGGAACCCGTGGTGATCTCTTTCAAGAGCTTTTGATTGATTTGTTCAAGTTTTTTTTTCAAATTAAACAAATAAAAACTCGTCATCCAATATCTGCCGCCAGGTTACGAAATTCATAACTCGAGGAGATCTCGACTAGTTGACAAATGTGGAGTTTCAAAAACTCTAAAGGATCTAGGCAAATCTCGTTTTGAATTATATATATATATATATATATACTATTTAATCATTTTAACCCAAAACTCGTCACTAATTAACAACCTAAAAAACTAATTAGTCTCCAAGGGAAACTATTGGTGAACAAGTCTTGGTTTCAAACCCCGTTGTGATCAGGGTGGGGAAGCGTTAAATGGTAGATTTAAAATAGGATGTAATTAAAAAAACTATTAGTTAAATAATCAAAATTAAATATAAAACTAAACAATAACCTAAAACTAAAACAAATTATGAAGAAGGGAGTGCAAAACGAATGAAAATATGTCAAACTTAGTGCCAATAAAAATAGTACTGCTATTGAACTACGTTGTTTGAGTAGAAAGGGAAAAATATTGATAATTTATATAACACCCAACTAAAACAACGGAGGCGAGATGGGGTGGGAGACGAAACGACATGGAGGCTACAAACATAATTAGATAAGTGGAGAGGGTCTTGGAAAATTGAGTCGAAATAGATGACTTGTGTAATAACCTAGAACCCAAATCGGGTTGACTAGGATTATACCGGATTAGATCGAATTTGATTTGTTTTGACCGAAATTCATCAAATTTAGATCAGATTAGACTGTATTGAAATTGATTCGTTTGACCGACTTTTGGCTGAACCCAAGCTTCTCATCTCGGGGAGTTCTAAAATTCGGAGATCTCAGGAAATTCAAAACACTGTTATTAACATTAGCAAAACCAGTTAAAATTTCAAAATCAGCATTTTTTTCATGATTGAAAAATATGAAATTATTAATGAAAACTAAGCAAATGGAGAAAGAGGATAGCATATAAATTGAAGATCAACACCTCAATTATGTTTCCATAAAAATATAGTGAAAGAATACAAACCCAAAATTAAGAAAGTCGAAAAATCTGATAAGCGAAAAGAAGGATGAACTAAAGATGTGTTTGGCTCAGGCAAAGAAATTGATGGTTTTTTTAAATTTAAAAACTAGTTATGGAAATTATGTCTGTTAAATTTAATATAAGAATTCACAAGAGGGCATATTTATTATTTGGGAAAATAAAATAAAAAATATAACATTGTGAAGTTTCCTGAAACAAAATTGTAGTTATAGGATTGGAAAACCACATTTTAAAATTAGGGTTATTTGTGTACAAAACAGATACGGAGGGATAGTAATGTGTAAGTTCCTCTAAAAGCAATATGTGACTAAAAACCTAAAAGTTTAATAGAAACAAAAACATATAATCCAAACACAAATTAATTATATCGTCTTCCTCTCATATCCCGTAGATTAACATGAATTAAATTTGTTGTTACGTTGTTTGTTGGCTTATTTTTTAAACACTAAGAAAGAGGTCGAGCATCTGATATGAAAAGATGTCAAGATGTATGTTACAGCTTCTTACTCGACATTTTGAGTATCACAAGATTAGTAAGTTTCTTTATTATGAAGATATTCGGCGATTGAGAATCTTGAAGATCTCTAGCTGTGTACAAGACTTTTGGGAAGTTTTGATTGTATTATGATTCTGGAAAACTACATGCCGTGATAGAGATTCTGAAAAGATATTCAGCGACAAGGATTTGGGAAACCAAGATATTAAATGGTTAAGGAAACCCTAATGCATTCTGGGATTCATTTTGAAGTTGCTATAAAAGTTGAGGCTCCACCCTTAGTAGCTTCTAGCTTTTTCGGTATATACACAGAGCTCTTAGATGTGAATGATTGGCCGATTGAGAGGTTGTGTTCCACGAAGGACAGTTGTGAATCACTACTAGAATCGAAAGATCAAAAGTGAGTGATTGCGGGTTTCAAGGTGGTTGCGTGATTGAATATTCACGCTCAAGTTCAAACATCGACTTGTGACATCCGAACAGGGAGAGTGCTCGTAGAGTGGAATCAAGACGGAGTCTTGGATTCAGGAGGAGCCCCTGAGATAGGTTTGCACTTGTAATAGTAGCATAGGGTATTGATCTGTGTGATGATCATTGATACTTGTATGTTGTGACTAATTACGATATAGTGAAACCGTTCCACTGGCAGAGTGCCCCCAGACGTAGGTGAGATTGTACCGAAATGGGTAAACAATTTGTGTGTCGTTGTTTACTATTTTCGTATTGTTATTGCCCGTGTCTGCTTACTGACAAGTTGTTAAGAACATTCTTTTGATATTGTTCGTGACATTTTGTCTAATCAACTAATCAGAATTTCAAAATTTTAATTCATCTCTCTCACAACCTTACTTAATATATGTCATTAATGAGACACCTCAATGGTTGACCATCACAATGTTTGTGGCGAAGTCTATAGATTAATCTCACAAGTACCCATATGAATTGTACACTTTCACATAACTACCCACATCAAACTTAATAAAAAAATAATTACCCTTATGTTTAACTCACATTGTGCATCGTACCATTTTTAGACAGATTTAGATAAAACTAGACTCGTTCTCCTCACATCACCAAAGACTTTCTACAATTTCAAAAATACCCTCACACCTCATCATTTGAACTATCTCTCATATGTCTTTTTCTTCTTCCTCGAGCACATCTGCACCGAGTAGGGGAGCTACTCAACAGTGTACCACAACATCGCCTCCCGTAAATCAGACATCGCCTCAAAACTGACTTGTAGTACAAGTGTCTCGGATGGTTCAAATAAGAGTGAGACAGACTTGTATAAAAGCACGAATCAGATGTAGGTGGTGAAAAAAGTGTTGGGGGATATGTACATGCCGACGGAGGTTCGAGAACCATATTTCAGTAAATCGTACGACGAGATCTCAACCGTCAACTTTTTAGACTTCCCAAAAGGGTTTTTTATCGTCAAAATGACACTCAATCGGTCATTGGAAAGAGAAAAGGGAGATAAATATAGAAGATTGTGAATTTCAAGAAAGTTCAGAGCTTGAGATTCCTGGAAGCCAAACACGATGGAAGTAGGGAAAAATGAAAAACGATTATTTAGATAAAAAAACGTGAATGAAAAAACTAGAAAAAAAAACGATACCAAACATAATTCTAAAGTAAGTAAGGTTGTTAGATAATGTTTAGAACGTTTGAACAACAAATAGATTTTTTGGGGATTGATTATGATTTGATAAAATAAATCAATTGCCATTTGGAGAAGTTGATTAAGCTAGGTATTGGGATCCCCAATTTTAACCTAAACTTCAGCTCTTATAGTCCGCGAAATGTGTAGAATCAATTACTCATATCTAACCTGCGTAGATTAGAGCTACAATAACCCCCATTCCACTCTTAGAAACCTATAGGAAATTCATATTCTGCGAGTTGGGGCTCCTTAACTGTAAACCGTGTTCATTTGACTATTTCACCAATATAGGCCCGATCCTCTACCCATACTCGACAATTATCAACTTAATTGCAAGACATGAGTGAGACCCTTAACCATAACCATAACCATAACCCTAACCCAAAACTAGTTCATGTTTTAATCACCAATAATTCTCTATCTCTTTCAAATCCAAACCCCAATCATAAATCTAGTTACTCATGAACATGCAATTATTAACAATTAAGCTAAAACTCATACCCACAGTCATCAACCAAACTTCTAAAGTGACAATCTCACCACTATCTACTCAACCAACAATAAACTACACTAGAACAACTCTAACCATCACTCAACATCATCAATCAAGCAATTAACTAAGTCGACACGCACAATCACATACTTGAGCCATCATTAACATTAATATTCGATCCAAATCTCAACGATCAATGAACAATTCCACAATCAAAACCCAACTTAAACTTTTATAAGATGCAAATCAACTAAAAAATTCCCAAATCAATATATGAATATCCAAATCTCAAATTCCCATCAAAAGTCCAAACAAACTAAAGTAGAAATTACAATACCCTACTCTAAGAGTTTGATCTACGCTCTTCACCTTCACCTTGATCTTTTAGATCCAAAACCTAACTCCTCCTTACTCTTGATCTTCAACCTCTACATTTTTTACCTCTCCAAATCTCTCAGAATCCCTTTGAGACTCTCCTAAAAGGGCCAAACTTGAAATTGAAAACCTCAAGGGTTGCTATTCATACCAATATACAAGATAGGGGCAAAATGGTAAAAATATGAAAATTTTCGAGTTGTTGTTGTCAGGTCACGACACGTCAAGTTACGGCAGGGTATCGTGACTAAGTGTGTCGTGACTTGCTCCTCCTGAAACCCGAGAATGTTTAGCTTTTTAAGTAGAACGTTTACATTTCTAGTATAAATTTTGCATTTTTAGTACAACATTTTTGTTATTTTCGTTTTTGCGATTAAAATTCTGATATGAAGCAAAGCCAAGAAGTCAGACACAAAGTTGTAACTAATTATGTTGAAAATTTGGTTAAACACAGGCAACAGTTTAAACTATAAACAAACAATAATAATGACACCAGAGATGATTACCCAGTTCGGTGCAACGTCACCTACATCTGGGGGACCTCGGCCAGTGGAAAGATATTTCACTATTATGTAGTTATAAGTACAAATTCAAGTACCAACTAGCTATCACACAAGCTATTGACTTAAGCTAATTTAACTACTAGCTCTCGTACCTAGACCAGGGTTCTACTCCCCTTGTCTTCGAGTCCTCCTCGAGTCCACCCTTCGAGCAAGCCTATACTCGGTGTCGTAGTCTTCTTGACAAATTTGTAAATCTTCAATCACGAACACAAGAACCCTAATCGATCAAACACTCAATCTTTGTGGATTGATGCTTAATCGAAGCACACCGTTCTAGCAAACCAATCAGACTCTCAACACGCCTATATTGCACGGTTAAGAGCTCTGAGAAACTTCAGCACAAATAAAAGAACGGACAAGTTACTAATGGGGAAGCACAAGGTTTTTATAACAACCTCACATTCCTAATCTGTCTCGGATTAGGAATAGGAAGTCTCAGACTTCCTAACAATTTAGGCAAGCTGACAGTTGGCGTTGCCGCCTTTGATGAGGTGTTTGTTGACAACTGGAAGTTGCCTAGAACTCGTCGTGACGTCATTCTTCTTGCGCTGCAGGTTTCAGTTGCCTGATCTTGTCGTGACGTCTTCAGCGACTCAAAATAGGAAAGTTTCCTTTCCTTTCTTAATCTGGAGTATATGCAGTCGCACTAAATGTCGTGCAACATGTTGTAATGACTTCTTACTTTTGCGCTAAAAAATTATGCCAACACTAAACGTAGCAACAATCTCCCCCTTTGGCAATTTTTTTGGCAAACACATTTCGATTTTTTCTCTGCAACATCCTTATTATTCAGAGCCCATCATTATGTCAGCAACTTCCTTTAGGGCATCTTTCGTGGCCTTCCGCACACGACTTTTTCCATAGCTTTATCTCCCCCTGGTTGGCTAATAAAATTACCAAAAGCAATCGACATATAATAGCAAAGTTTAAACAAAATATGAACCAGCTCAAATCATGAGCAAATACCAACCCCAAGAAGGGGGCAAACACATCTTGACGACACGCCTTATGTTCTTCTCAATCTCCGGTAGAGATTTATCTCCCATTTAGGACAATCTTCTTCAGCCGTTGTCAATCTTCATGTTTGACTTCTGTGTCCTGCAGCAGACCACGTCTTCTTGTTGAGTCTTCTCGTCTTTTGTCTTTTTCTGGTAAGGAGTGTTTATCATGTTGCAACATGTTTGTGACGCATGTTTCAAATAATGATGTACCGACAAGTTGTAATATGTTTGTTACGCATATTCTAACCATGTCGTTCCTTAAGTCACAACGTAAGCTGAACATGTTTGTGACGCATGTTTCAACCAACATACTGTTACAGATTACCAGTTTGTGATGATGATAAATTATCCCTGATTGCCTCAAACATGACAAAGGATAAGTATATAGGAAATAAAGCAAAACAAAATATCCAGCCTCTTAAACACGAGGCAAATATCCAGCCTCTAAACACGAGGCAAAATCTTTACAACCCAAAAAGTTAACCTGGACAAATCCCGGGGATTTAAGTGTTTGTGCAAAATCAAGAGTTTTTGTTTTTAGAAACATAGGGAACCTAGATAGATTTCAGGAGGAGGAGGAGGAGAAAGCATCATCTTCTTCGATAGCGGGACCTTCTGTTGGAGCAGCCAGTAAATCATGGAGGGGTTGTTCAAAGGTAGTCTTGCGACTTGAGAGAGTGGCAATGGAATTCTCCAGATCAGCAATTCCTTCCATGAGCTTATGCACTGTCATGTCTCTGATGGACCCTGGTGCTTTGGAGCTGCTTTCGGCTTCATAGGTTCTTACAAAAGGTCGTGGAACATCCTTGACATGTTTCCCTTCGAACAACTTCGAGCTTATGTGAAGTTCCAAAGGATTCTTTCCAACCAGATGATTGTTTCGAACAATGTTAGGAAATTGTTGGATCATCATGCCACATATAAGAGAAGGGAAGCCGATAGGTAGCTTGATGGCATATGATCTCGCATGTCTAGAGAGATGTTCATACCTTAAAAGGAGACCCGAAGTCAAAAGGAGAGTTCATACCTATTTGGTAAATTAGCCTAGCTAGGTCTGCCCGAATGCTTGATCCATGAGAAGAGGGTGTCCAGTTTGCCATGTCGATTCGATAGAGAATGGAATATTTGGCTGTGAGTTATGAGGAAGCAATGATCCCTTTTTCTGGCCATGCCTTCAATCTGCCTCCAGTGACTTCTTGTGTGATGCGGTCCATAGATGGACTGTGTTGATTTTTGTAGGACACTTCTCTTCCTAGGTAGATGTTGATTGCTTTAGCAGAGAAGTCGAAGCAGTTCCCTCTTACATATACCTGTCTGAATTCAGGACTGGCTGGATTGTTGTATGCTTCGGAGAGATTCACCACGAGCTCACGTACAAGAGCCGGATAGTACGGGCCAACATCAGAGACAATTTTCATGAGTTGTGTACTTTGAAGAAGCTCTATGATGATTTTCATTTCTTTAGCATTAGCAAATAGTTCATTTTCTGGGTAAATTGTGCGATTGCACACATACTTCCATCTGCTAGCGCCTTCAATGTTGTGGAACGAAACATTGTCGATGGGTACGTCAAGAACATCTTTTGGTAGCCTCAGCCTTTTCTTAGTACTGAGAATGTTCAGACCATCTTTTTCTTCTGGCTCCTCTACATCAACAGTTTTCTTCTTCTTGTTTCTGCCAGAAGTTGGCACAGATGCTTCAATCTATACTGAGGCTTTTCTTTTCCCTCTCCTATCAGGTGTCACCTCTATATTTTTCTTGGTTCTTAATCTATTAAGAGTGGCATTGTCTTCACTTGGTGGGGACGTTGGGGCGTTCTCCTCCGTGGGTTGCTTCGGTGAAGATTCCTCAGAAGTTGGAATCGAAGGCTTATATGAAGTTTTAGGGTTACCTGATCTCCTTCTAAGAGGAGGGATTTCTTTGTCGCTTTCTCCCTCTAAGACATGTAGTGGTGTAGATAAAGGTTTTGAATGTTGTGATTCAGGATTGCCTCCAGGAAGTTCTGCTTCACGCACCTTGACCCCATGCTGATTGTGAGTCGTTCTCGAAGCCTTGATTTTCTTCGCGACATGCTTAATTCTCACCATGGTTGTAGATGCTTTCGATGGATTTGGAATGGTTGCAGTAGCTCTCAAAACGTGAGAGTTAGTAGTTGAGGAAACCCTAGCTTTTCGAGATAATGGAGTAAGTGGCGTGAGAATAGTGAAGAGTCGCCCTTTACTGATTTCTTTTCCTTTATTTTCGAGTCGCCTAGGTATATGAACAGGTTGCATATCTTTTGTCAAAACAGAAGATCTACAAAAGAGAGAGAAAAATAAATCTACAAAAGCTCCATCTCTTCTTTCCTGACTTCCGATTACTCAAGGGAACAAAGTCCAAGGGAAGCCCTTAAACTTTCGAACTTGTTTGCATCTAATGCTTTTGTGAAGATGTCAGCGATTTGTTTCTCAGTAGGGAGATACTCGAGCTTTATCCTCTTGTTTTCTACAAGCTTACAAATAAAATGATGCCTCATATCAATGTACTTGGTTTTGCTGTATTGAACTGGGTTCTTTGAGATGCTGATTGCACTGATGTTGTCACAGAATAAAGTCATGACTTATTGTTTGACTCCATACTCTGCCAACATCTGTTTCATCCATAGTAGCTGAGTACAACTACTTTCAGCTGCAATATAATCGGACTCAGCTGTAGACAGAGTAATACAATTTTGCTTTTTGCTGAACCAAGACACAAGATTATTCTCAAGATAGAAACAACCTCCAGAGGTACTTCTTCTATCTGGGGTGCTTCTCGCCCAATCAGCACCACAGTATCCAACAAGAGTAGAAAATGTATCAAAGAAATATAACAAACACAATTTAGAGGTTCCTGAGATGTACCTTATTATTCTCTTGGCGTGAGTTAAGTGACTAGCTTTTAGATTGGCTTGATACCGAGCACAGACTCCCACTGAGAAAGCAATGTCGGGGCGACTTGCTGTGAGGTAGAGACGACTTCCAATAATGCTTCGATAGAGGCTTTGATCAACTGGTTCTTCAAGATCATCTTTTGTGCATTTAATATGAGTTGCAATGGGGGTTCTTTTGTGTGAAGCCTTTTCCAACCCGAATTTCTTCACAATATTCTTTGCATATTTTCCTTGGGAGATAAATATTCCATCCTTCATTTGCTTGATCTGGAAGCCTAGGAAGTATGTTAGCTCTCCAACCATACTCATCTCAAATTCAGGCTGTATATGATGTACGAAACGTTCCACCATCCTGTCTGACATTCCTCCATAATCAACATATATTTGGGAAATCATGATGTTACTTCCTTTCTTTTTAACGAAGAGAGTTTTGTCTATTCTCCCTCGAATATAGCCATTCTGTACTAGGCATTGAGTAAGACGTTCATACCATGCTCGTGGTGCTTGTTTAAGGTCGTAGAGAGCTTTCTTCAGTTTGTAGACATAATGAGGAGAATTTTGATCTTCAAACCCTTTTGGTTGAGCAACATAGACTTCTTCGTCACGGTCTTCGTTACCGACTTCTGGCATGACATCATAATTGGACACTTCTTCCTCATCGTCGCTAGGTTGTTCACCGTTATCATTAATAGCAACATTGATAGATTTCATAATAGACCGGGTGCGTTTGTTGAATACCTGAAAGGCACGACTATTTCTGGAGTACCCAAGGAAGATGCCTTCGTCACTCTTGAGATCAAGTTTGCGTTGAGGTTCCCTATATGCGAGAATGTAGCATATCGATCCAAAGACATGGAAGTGTTTGACATTAGGCTTCCTCCCCCTCCATATTTCATAAAGAGTGATTGAGGTTCCAGGACGAAGGGTAACTCCATTATGAATATGGCAAGTCGTATTCAGAGTCTCAGCCTAGAGGTAATACAAGATGTCTTTGGCTAGCATCATGACTTTGGCCATCTCTTGAGGGGTACGATTTTTCCGTTCCACGATCCCGTTCTGTTGGGAAGTGATAGGAGCAGAGGATTCATGAGCTATTCCTTCAGCGTCACAGAAGTTTTCAAGGCTGATATTTTCAAACTCCTTTCCATGATCACTTCTGAGTCGGACGACTTTGCCAATGGTTTCTCCATTTTCTTTTTGATCTTTCCGACATAAGGCTTTGAAACCTGAGACATTGTCTGACTTTTCTCTAATAAAGTCATCCCAGGTGCACCTTGATAAGTCGTCAACACATACCAATATATATTTCTTTCCTCCTAGACTCTCAACTTGCATAGGTCCCATACGGTCATCACAAAGAAGTTCTAGAACACGAGAAGTAGTAAGATGTTGTACCTTCTTGTGTGACGTCTTAACTTGTTTGCTAATATGGCATTCTCCACAAATTTTCCCTTCAACAATTTTTAGGTTGGGGACTCCAATAATTGCCTTTTCAGAGAGAATCTTCTGTATGCTTCTCAGATTGATGTGACCAAGCTTTTGATGCCATAACTTCGCCTCTTGAGCTTTGGAAATAAAGCACTTAGTTGACTAGGTTGTGACTGTTGAAGACTATAGATAACAGTTATCAAGAGACCTGAAACATGTCATGAATTCTTTTTGGTGTTTGTCTTTGACAATACACTTGTCACGAGTAAAGTTGACATCTAGGTCTAGATCACATATTTGACTGATGCTGATGAGGTTAGCTGTAAAACCTTCTACCAATAGTAAACAAAGTGAGTTAGGGAGATTAAGCTTTCCCTTTCCAAGAACTATAGCTTTTACGCCATCACCAAAAGTGACAAAGCTACTTGTACATGGTATTAAGGTGACCAAGAACGAGCTATTGCCAGTCATATGTTGAGATGAGCCACTATTAAAGTACCAATCATTTCTAGTTGAAGCTTTTAGAGAAGTGTATGCGATATTCGCTCGATAATTTACCTCCTTGACTCTCCATTCCTTTCGAGGTTGGGCTTTCTTGATGGTGGTCCTTTGTTTGACGGAGTTTCATCCATATATACGATAGCAGAAAGGTCGGATGTGACCTTTTTTACCACAATAGTGACTTACCCAGTTATGTCTTTTGTTCTTTGGTCCGTGAGGAAGCAGGGTATGAGGCTTCCTGTTCGTCTGATCAGTTGCGAAGGTCTGAGACTTCTGACGGGGCATGTGGATGATAGTCTTCTGAGGAACAAAGACGGTGTGCGATGATGAACCTCCTTTCGAGTATCCAAGGCCTTCCATATTTTTAGCTGGCTTTCCGATAGAGAGAATTTGATCTAGAGTGTCAGTACTTGGATTCATCATCTTCACAGATTTGGTTACTTGGTCTAACTTGCTGTTTAACCGTGCCACTTCCCTTTTGAGATCAACAATAGTTTCGAGATGTCTTGATTTGTCTTCATTAAGGGAGAGAATGAGAGCATTCTGTTTTTCGATTACCTGAGAGTCTTCAAGCCACTTGACATACCATTCGTTGTATGCGTTGTTGAGAGTTTCATCGGATAGCTCATCATCAGAGTCATACTTCTTTGAGGCTTCGGGAGGTTGATCTAATGTGGTCGTGGAGGCAGCGAAAGCAACATAGTTACCTCTGTGCTCAGAGTCACTGTCTTTGTCTTCTTCGTCGTCAGTTAGAGAGGCATTGAAACCTTTCTTTTGTTTCTTCAAGTAGTTAGGGCATTCCTTCTGTATGTGCCCATACCCCTCACATTCGAAGCATTGGACCCCTTTTTCCTTTCCTGGTAGCTCACCACGTCTAGCATCTTTGTTGGCGCTCTCGAACTTCTGGAACTTGTGTTGTGTCTTGTCTCTGACTACACGAGTGACATTCTTCCCTGCCATCTGGTTGAATTTTTTCATAACTTTATCGTAGTTTTTGGCCAGCATGGCGATTGTATCATCAATTTCACTGCCTGAATCAAAATCCACCAATTGCTTCTGTCTTTAGGTAGAACTTCTGAAGGCTACGCCTTTATGCTTTTTCTCTATTGACGGAAGAGAAAGCTCGAAGGTCATGAGAGAGCCCATAAGCTCATCAAATTTCAATGTCTTAAGGTCATGGACTTCTTCTATGACCGTGATCTTCATCTTGAATCCGGGACTTAGAGCTCTCAGCGTTTTTCTGACTAGATCTTCATCGGTCATAGGTTTGCCAAGTGAGTAGGACTCATTGGCTAGATCCCTGATACGTACGTTGAATTCAGCTATAGTTTCATCTTCATTCATGACAAGAGCTTCAAAATTGGTGGTGAGGTACTGGAGCTTTTGTTCTCGGACTTTGGAGGTTCCTTCATAAGCAACAACAAGAGTGTCCCACGCGATTTTGGCACTTGTGCATGTGTTGATAAGCCGAAAGACGTTTTTGTCTACTCCATTAAATATGACATTGAGTGCTCGAGAATTACCTAGGGCGGCTTCATCTTCATCCGCGCTCCACTCCTTTTCTAGTTTAATGCTAGTTTGATTTCCTTGAGCATCAGCATAATAAGGTTCCTCCCACCCATTGATAACAACCTTCCAGGTTTTGCTGTCGAGAGACTTCATGAAGGCACACATTCGTGCTTTCTAGTACCCATAGTTAGTTCCGTCGAGCACTGGTGGTCGATTGACTGATCCTCCTTCCTTTGAATCCATATTAGCTAGTCAGAATCTTTGTAGGAAATCACCTAAGAGATAAGGTGCCTCCTCTGATACCAATTGAAATTCTAATATGTAGCAAAGCCCAGAAGTCGGACACAAAGTCGTAACTAATTGTGTCGACAATTTGGCTAAACACAGGCAACAGTTTAAACTATAAACAAACAATAATAATGACACCAGAGATGATTACCCAGTTCGGTGCAACGTCACCTACATCTGGGGGCTCTCGGCCATTTGAAAGATACTTCACTATTATGTAGTTATAAGTACAACTTCAAGTACCAACTAGCTATCACACAAGCTATTGACTTAAGCTACTTTAACTACTAGCTCTTGTACCTAGACCAGGGTCCTACTCCCCCTGTCTTCGAGTCCTCTTCGAGTCCACCCTTTGAGTAAGCCTATGCTCGGTGTCGTAGTCTTCTTGACATATTTGTGAATCTTCAATCACGAACACAAGAACCCTAATCGATCAAACACTCAATCTTTGTGGATTGATGTTCAATCGAATCACACCGTTCTAGCAAACCAATCAGACTCTCAACACGCCTATGTTGCACGGTTAAGAGTTCTGAGAAATTTCAGCACAAATAAAAGAACAGACAGGTTGATAATGGGGAAGCACAAGCTTTTTATAGCAACCTCACATTCCTAATCTGTCTCGGATTAGGAATAGGAAGTCCCAGACTTCCTAACAATTTAGTCAAGCTGACAGTTGTCATTGCCGCCTTTGCTAAGGTGTTTGTTGACAGCTGGAAGTTGCCTAGAACTCGTCGTGACGTCATTCTTCTTGTGCTGCAGGTTTCAGTAGCCTGATCTTGTCGTGACGTCTTCAGCGACTCAAAATATGAAAGCTTCATTTCCTTTCTTAATCTGGAGTATATGCAGTCGCACTAAATGTCGTGCATCATGTTGTAATGACTTCTTACTTTTGCGCTAAAAAATTATGCCAACACTAAACGTAGCAACAACGATAATGTTTTAGTCTTAGTTGAAATTTTGCATTTTTAGTAGCACAAATTTGTTATTTTCGTTTTTGTGATAATGTTTAATGAGTTTCGAGATCAAATTTTTTATTATAATTTTAGTTATCTAGGAGTAACTTTTGCATTTTCGGTAGAACCTTTGCATTTTCAACAGAACAATTTTGTTATTTTCGATTTTGCGATAGTGTTTAATTAATTTTGAGATATTCTACTCCCAATTTTAAACAGTATACTCCCGATATCGAACATTATACTCTTAGTGTTGAAAATTCTACTCCCACTTTCAATATTCTACTCTCAATAATGAATATTCTACTCCTAATTATGAACATTCTACTTCATATAAGAACGAACTCCAAAGTTTATTCTAGTTAGAAATGCAAATATTCTATTAAAAAATGCAAATGTTCTACTACTAACATATGACAGATTTAAATATGAGTCTCAGAAAATTGAAACATCTCGAAACTCATTAAACATTGTCGCGAAAACGAAAATAACAAAAATGTTCTACTTAAAATGCAAAAGTTATAATGTAAATGCAAACGTTTTACTCATAATGCTAAACATTTATTGCGAACGCGCGCAGAACACTTAAGTGCACAGTGCGCGTTGCCGCACAAAAATACGGAACTACCCATCACTTAAGTGCACAGTGCGCTCTGCCACATGTCGCATACTGTTTTAACTCGCTACGATGAGCGGCTCACATGCATTCATCCGAGTTCGTTCCGACTACTTGTTTGTAGTGGAGTGTGCCTCTACCCAATATATTATTAGAAGGGTAATATAAATATTTCAAACCAAATTTGATACCGGTTAAACATAATTATACATCTTCGCAGTGAAGTAACACATAACTCAATTGACCATAGTGAATGAAGAAAAAGTGAAATTTCCCAAAAATAAAATTGTCCCTTGTTTACCTTGGGGATAGGCCAGACTTTTCTCTCTCGAGCTTGAGAGGCATCAGGACTCGGAGAATAGAAGAAGGAAAGAGAAAAAAGGACTACAAAGAATTAGCTCCTAACAGAGCATGGTTTCTGCAGAGCAACAACAATGAAGAACAGCAACACCAACAACAGTAGCAACACTAATCACAGCCAATTTGACCATAAACCGCCCAGGAATGATGACAGTTCCACGACTATTGATTCCAGATTCAATCAGACGCTCAAAAATGTTCAAGGGTAAGAACAAAAATGTTCACTTCCCACATGAATTCTCGATCTTTCAGTTATCATTCATCGTTTCACAGTCTCCAATTCTTTTGAGTTTCATCGGATTTGGAGAACCCGTTTGTCATACGAGCTTCAGATCTCTCATTTCAGCCTCACAAATCTAGAAATTTAGCTGCCCTTGATTTCAGTTTCTCGCTGTTGATTGGCTTTTCTTCAAGTTTATAGCTTTTGATCTATCGTATTGCAGCATGTGGTGACTAAAATTGATGTGGGTTTTTCTTAATTTCGGGTTGTTTGGATAAATTCGGGACATAATGGTTGCGTGGTTCAATAGATCCTTGAGCTATGTTCTGCTTGATCGCTTAGAAAATGTAAGAGAAGAGAAGCTATTTAAAATGTTAAAATCTAAGTGGGTCCTGAATCTTCAAGTTTTGCTCCTACCTCTTTGATTTTTTTTCTCTTGCTCAATTTTCACATGAACTATGTTCAATCTACTACTGTACTATGGCTAATAATGCTCTGGTCTTTTCTATAGGATTAATGTTATATATCATAGTGCAACCTGCTTGTAATTTATGTTTATTATCAGTTTATCATCCACTTGTTACTAAAACATCATAGTTAGGATAAATTTGTCACAATAGTTTTTATTTGATAATGGGATAAGGCCAGCTTGATGATGACTATGGATAAAATTGTTTTCTATCAATCAACATGTTTTTATTTTTGCTTCGAGTTCAAGCCTCGCTGCTACTTGTAAGCAAACGTAAGCTTCCATCTACACATCCTAATATTTTCTTGTTATCAAGGTTGCTCAAAGGTCGCAGTATACCTGGTAAAGTATTACTAACAAGGAGATTGGACCCAGCAGATGAATTAAACTTGCCTTCTCCAGACTATAGAAGGAGCCAGTCGGCCAAAGACACCAGAACAAGTGAGCGGGCCAACAAATTACTAGAGGTAACAATGATAATTTATACATGGCTTGCGTTGTTGTTGCATTATAATAACATCAGTGTGTCAAATCTAAGCAATTTTAAGGTTTTAAATAAGAGAAAGTTGTACTCTTTTGCAGGAAGATGCCCGAAATACAACCAAAGAAGATAATATTCCCGATGTTGGTAAACTCAAATTAACAACCTCAAATATTGAGAATGCTTCTAATGAGGTCCAGAGTTCCACCATAGGTGCTAGAGCTACAGATTCTGCAAGGGTTACGAAGTTCACAAAGGAACTCTCAGGGACAGCAGTTAGATTGGGTAATGTGGAAGCTTTATCTACTATCTTATTTTTTTTTCCTACTCTAATGAAATAATGATAGCACGATAAGATGTGCATCTGGGATATAATGGTGCTTCTGTTAATTAGAGTGTCACCTTTAGATGGACTACCACGGCATGAACTTTCAGCTTTGTAATTGAAGTAGATCAGTGTTCTTCTCACCAGCAATTGGTTTTGCTCTGGTGTGGATTGAGTTGCAATCTTGTTAACACATATTGTGAATTCTATGGTTTGTAATGTTCATTTTCTTGCTTTCATCTTCATGCAGAGAGGTTGCGTGAACTAGCATGGAGTGGCGTTCCCCCATATATGCGTCCCACGACATGGAGACTTCTCTTGGTAAGCTTGACACTAGATGGGTGAAATTGCATCCATATGAAGTTATAAATGGCTATTATGGTCGTCGAATGCCAGTCATAAATATGGTTGATAAGATTGGTTGTGATCATGGAGGTATTTCCACCTACAAGGACATGAAATTCAACATCTGTTGTGTGTTAGACCTTCAATTTGTCATAGCTGTATCTTTTTAGGATCTGGAGGCTTATTGACTTATGTAACCCAAGGTTAACAATGGTTTTGTGCTATCAAATGGTTATTTGGTCTTGCTCCTCGTGATTCTTTTTTGCTCTTGACATATGAGCCAAATAGTGCACTGTAAATCTTGATGACTGATCAAGAGTTACTTTCTTGTAGCTCTATGATTTAAAATCCTAACATTTTTTTTTGTTTTCTTGTTGAACAGAAGTCAAAGAAAGCTTGAAAATGCTTAGAAACTTAATCAGTTTAAAGAACTCCTATTATTGATAAGTCATGCTTAATTGGTTGATTGCATCCTACCTTGATGTGTGAAGGTTTCATAAAATAATGAGGAAGCTGTTGGGCTCACCCTGTTGTTTTGCAGAGTTATATTTTTAGCATTTTTGGTTTTGAATTCTCCTCTTTTGTATCCTTGTGAGAGCTTGAGGGTTGATTTTGTTTAATGTCTATTGTTTATGACTTGTCTTTTATTACTTTTAATGTTATTTTTGAATTTATTTATTTATATTGACTGATAACTGTAACGGTCATTTGAGAAACCATCCCATTTAAATCAGAGGTTTGCCTGGTATGGCCGCTTATTAACAAGAGCTATCCTAATTGAATATATGTTGTTACTTGATTGGAATTTAAAAATGTACTGACAACAGGGATATGCACCGCCTAATTCAGATAGAAGGGAGGGTGTTCTGAGAAGGAAGCGACTTGAATATCTAGACTGTCTTTCTCAGTTTTATGACATTCCAGATACTGAACGTTCAGATGACGAGATCAACATGCTTCGTCAGGTATCTTAAGCTCTGGCTAAATACCTCTTCTGATTATTGATACTATATCCTGCCATCTCCTGACAATTGTCTGTCTTTCTTGGTAGATTGCTGTCGATTGCCCCAGAACTGTACCAGATGTTTCTTTCTTTCAACAAGATCAAGTTCAGAAATCATTGGAACGCGTCCTTTATACATGGTTTTACATTGTTCATTCCTTGTTTTTTTCCTTATAATCATTCACTTTCATGAAATATGATGCATGCTTGCTAGGAGACAACAATTGATTGCATTATCCTGAGAGGAGATCATTAAGCTAGATCAAAATTTGGCTAATATATACATGTCTAGCTATCTTACCAACCAACATTTGCTATAATTTTCTGAATGATTCATCATCCATCCTGTTATGAGTCGGTGACTGTCTTCTGCATCGGGTATATGATTATATGAAGTATAGACTTGTCAATGTTTCTGGTATGTAGACAAAGATGAGACTACAATCTGAGTTTCATGTTGATTCATCCTGCTAATCTTTGATCATGATGTGATTTAGACTAGTAGAATTGAATTTAAACTTCGTTTATAAGATTTAATTAAAGTCAGCTAGATCAATAGGTTATTTGTTGCATGATTTGGAGGTGGGTTCAACATTGTATATACAATATATGTGCATCAAGGTGCTATAATTGTATCTTGTTATTATCACAAGAACACGTATTACACTCCTAGAGCTCAATATTAGCTTGGGAAAATGGCAAAAAAGTGTTCTATACTATGACACTTTTGCAAGAGTGTTTGTCAATTTTGCTTTTTCATGCAAATTGTATGTATTTTGCAAAAATGAAGAAATTTCCCCTTAAGAATTTTTAGAATTATTTTTTTTTCTATTTTTATCTTCTAACTATAATTTGTATAATTTAAATATTTGTCAAATTATTTTTAAGTTAAAATTTATTTTATAAGAATCTAAATTCTTAATTTTAGAGACAATTTCGTCATTTTTGTAAAAGTATATACATTTTGCACGAGAAAACAAAGTTCACAACACATTTTTTCCATTAACAAAGTATACAACACCCTCTTGCAAAAGTGTCATAATATAGAGCACCTTTCTGCCATTTTCCCTATTGGCGTACACACTTCTCAAGCGAGTGGTTTTTGAGTGAATTTCGGTCTAACATTTTATCAATAGAAAAAGTAGTCAGCACATGGTGATGACCTTACCTGGTTGTTTTTCCTCATATTATATATTAAATTGACCTTTTTTTGAATGTTATGTTTCACGATATTCTTCTTTTAGATTCTCTTTTTTCTGCTTTTTGAGTGCTCGAGTTGCTCCCATCTGTCCTAGACCATGCTTGATTGATCATCAAGAAAATTTACAAGTTTCTTTATTTCTTTCCAGGGCCATTCGACATCCTGCCAGTGGATATGTTCAGGGAATAAATGATCTTGTTACGCCCTTCTTAGTTGTTTTCTTGTCTGAGTACTTAGAAGGGAGCATAGATAATTGGTCAATCTCTACTCTGTCTCTACAAAAAATTTCTGAAATAGAGGCTGATTGCTATTGGTGCCTATCAAAGTTGTTGGACGGTATGCAAGATCATTACACATTTGCCCAACCTGGAATCCAGAGACTTGTTTACAAGCTGAAGGAGATAGTTAGGCGGATTGATGGTAAGCCTTTATTCCTAGCTTTTATAGTTATTACCGTTGTTCTCTTTGTTTATGGAGAAGTTTCTAGCTGAGTTTTTAAAATTGAGTGAGCTATCAAATTGACCATGGCATAACTCTAGATAGGAAAAATAATATTCATATTTTGTTGATGTTATTGCAAATGCTGCCTTGCTTTTATCTCTTATAATTATTTGAAGGGTTTGGGTTGCAAATATATATGATATATATGTTGCAAAGTCATTCTCATAATTATATAGAAGTAATGTTCTTGGTATTTTTGTGTGGCACAGAAGTTCCACAAAAATGAGAAACTGAACTAAGCCAGCATAAGTGCATTCCATGTCAAAATGCTACAATCCACACATCTTATTTAGACTTTATATATGTCTATATACATTATACCATTCCCTATTGAGCATTGACATGTCCACTCTCTCTCTATTTGCACCAGAACCTGTTTCGCGGCACATGGATGAGCAGGGGCTCGAATTTCTTCAGTTTGCTTTTCGTTGGTTCAACTGTCTTCTAATACGAGAGGTTTGCTTCAAAACACACTTATCGGTTTCCCAATTTTATCTAGATTTCTCCAAAAGTTGTTTAACCCGCTGCAAGCTTAATTGTCATATAAATTTGCAATTTTGTCGTTTACTTTTATACTGTCGAAATAAGGGCAAGAACTAATATTGTTTTTGTTGTTTTGGTTAGATCCCTTTCCATCTTGTTACTCGGTTGTGGGACACATATCTTGCAGAAGGAGATGCATTGCCAGATTTCCTTGTGTACATATATGCCAGTTTTCTATTAACGGTAGGTGCAAGTCATCAGATGCATAAAATAAATGGTCCTTCTGATAAACACAATACTTGTGTTGGTATTTATGTTTATATTTGATACAGTGGTCAGATGAACTTCAGAAGCTGGAGTTCCAGGAGATGGTAATGTTCCTTCAACACCTGCCAACGCAAAACTGGAGTCACCAGGAGCTGGAAATGGTGCTATCGAGAGCATACATGTGGCACAGTATGTTCAACAACTCTCCCAGGCACTTGGCAACCTGAACCTGAAGCTCAAGGATGAAGGAATTTGCATGCATTCATTGCTCTGTGCTATCTATCTGTTGGTTTCTTACAAATGATGGATGGGTGTGTTCTCTTTTATGCTGATTACAAGAAGAAACCATTACATTACATCACATAACCAGGCAAGCAGTGTGTTTATTTTGTGGTGTGTAATGTCTGTATTTGTTCTGTACATTCACCTTTGATGGGAAGAGAAGAGCAAGAGCACTTGTGCTGTGTATAAACATATCCTTTTGTTTTCGGAACCGTTCTCGTTTAAATACACCCAACTATCAAAAGTTTTTTCCAGCTCTTAAATTTTCAAATAAGAGAAATGTCACGATAGTACACGAAGAATTAGATGTATTGCACTTGATTGCACCTAAGTGTTAATTTCGCCATCTCCTGGTTAATGAGGAGTTTGTTCGAAAGTTTTAGGTTACAATCCTTCTTCGATCACGATATCTTGGAGAGTTCCTTTGATGGAGCCAGACAGAGCATTTCATTGTAAATGATTTCCTGGCACATTATCGTATAGTGGACGTTGTCCATATATGCATAGTGAATGGTGAGTTTGAAATTGAATCTGTTGGTGGTGACAGAATAGGAGACGAAGGTTGGTTGAATTATCTTTGTTTCGATCTGTTGATGGAGTTGAAGAAGAACCCGTTGGAGCTGAAAGAAAACTTGTTGATGGAATTAAAGAAGAACTAGTTATAGCTGAAGAACCATTTGGACAAAGGAAAAAACAATACATGTAACCTCAAGTCAGTGGGTAATGTGAATGAACAAGTCTGATTTGAAAAAATCCGAGCTTGCATTGTGTTCCTTTAATGATGTAGCTGTTTTCTGTGTGCCCTCTTCAAGAATTATGCATGTCATAATTAATTTTTCTATATAGTATATATTTTGATCGACATGAAAATTAATTAACATGGAAACAGGTACAAACGATGCCAGAGAGGACGAAAAAATACATCAAGAATTTGTTTATATATTTGACTATGAATGAGAAATGAAAGATTGGAGTTTTATGTGCAGTTAAAAATTGTAAATTTTAGTTTTGGTGTAGCCGTTTATGAACTGGTACCGTGATGCAGATCATGTCTTTTAGGCCACAACATACACGTGTTCAACCTTAGCGGAACCGAAAGCTCAAATATAATTATATCTATTATTTTGATAAGCAGTTTACTTTATTAGAAAAGTAACAAAACAACACCGACAAAGAAAATGAAATCGCGAAAGGGAGCAACAGACTCTTGGCAATTTTAAAGACATTTCACGAACAAATGCATGAAGTTAAAGTGAATACAAAGTGAAATAAATGACGAGGACTTTAGTGAGTTGCAATTGGAGGAATTGATACTCAAATCTAATTATATCACACAAAACTTGTTATTTAATTGATTAGGGTTGCCTCAAGTATTGACTTGGGCTGACTTCAGACATTGATTTGGTAATAGCAGTAATTAATTGTGATGAGTGTGGGTATGAGAGAAGTTGGAGTTATAGAAGAGGCAGCGAAAGGTGTGGGTAAGAGGGTATGAGAAGGAGTTCAACTTACAGAACGGTGGTCGTGGGTAAAAAAGATTCTTTTGTCTTTTTGAAGAAACTAGTGTAATGCAAGCACGATGCGCGTGTTTTTCGTGTAATGTTTTAATTTATGTACGCGCAATTTGCGTGTCACACGTATAATATTTTAGATTAATATCTCTCATTACAATCTGTTGATTTATATTACAAAATTCAAAGTCTTAAAGTGTTATAATGACAAGCAATCTCTACCAAACCATAATTGTTTTTAATATAATATCAGTGACCAAATTAAAAACACAAAAAACTGCAAAAGAAACACAAAAAACTGCAAAAAAAAAAATTGTCATATAAAAACACGGTAACCACCAAACTACCATTATGTTCACTACAAAACTTTCTGACCAAACATAAACTCTCAAAATAACATAAACCTCATATTTTTCTTTTTAACTTAAATTAAAATAGTAATGAACTACTAACAAAACTTTATAAATATTTATATACACATATCAATATTTAACAGTATCATTCATGTTATTGGAAAAATGCATAAACATCATCTGCAAATTAAATACGAAATTTTAAAACAGCACAAATATTTATAAAAAGTATATCATGACAAAATTAACCAAAACAAATGTTATATTCAACGCTAATTAACTTCTTATATAATAAAAAAAACTAATTAAGTAAAAAAAGATTGAAAATTATCACAACACCCACCACTTAATATTTATAACAATACTAATATATAAATAATAACAATGCATATGAGAATTGTCGATCAATTATAAAACAATAATAACTGATAGATTTAAAAAAAAACTCTTTACACCCATTTTTTCAAGAAATAATGGTAAAATCAAATACACAAACATACATCTATATAAAACAAAGTTTGACGTTCTCACAACACCAACCATTAAATATTCATAAAATATCACAATATATACAATCAATAATATGTTGGACAAAATTGATAAAATGACAAAAGTTGACATATGTGTTAACAAGTGAATGGGTCAACTTGAGCCGTGATTTTGGAACGCTTTTACTCGGCCTAGAATGATGTGAAACACGTTTACATAATCTAGGATATGAGAGCTTTCCAACGGTATATCACGAGCTCTAAACGGACAAGAGGTGAATGAGAAATTGAACCTAAAAGATGACCACTTGAAATGAGTTGTGCTGAAAATTTGGGGGCCGAAAGTCTGCCACATTTTCACTAAGGCACAAAAACAAATTTCCATCAATATTTTTAATTTGTAAATAGGGAATAATGGAAATAAATATTTTCCAAATTAGTAAATTTGGGAATGAATATTTTTTCCAAAATCATGAAAAGAAAATAATATTCTCTAAGTTATAAATTGGGAAATAAGTGTGGTCATATTGTGCCATTAAAAGGAAAAATCTCTTAATTAGAAATTAAGAGAATATTTCGAGATATTGTCTTTCTCCTAAGAAATAAATTTGTAATTATTTCTTTCCCTTTCCCTTTAGGTTTCAACTTTTCCCTGAGCCTATAATTAGATAGTTTCGCTAGAGACGAAAACATCGAAAAATACCCTACCCGACCACCTATCTCTCTAGTTCTTCTTGCATGATTCTCTCTACATCACGGTTTAGAGTTCGCCTACGATCGACGTTGTATCCTGGGAGCGATCTGTCCATACGGGGGCAAAATTCGTCTTAAGGAAAGCGGATTACCGTGCCTCGTCGATAATCGTTTCCTCCTTCTTCATCTGTCCAATACCGAATCACAGGTCAAGTAAATATTATGTATTGTGACGGTGATATTCAATAATAATAAAATATTATTCATGGTGTTCGTCTCTTTCAATTTATTTAATTATTGCATGCATGCTTGAATGAATGTATTAATTGCTCGATTTGCGTTTATGGACTAACCCCGTATCTAACAATCTTGAGACGAATTTTTGTGTTCTAGTTTTTTCATAGACGCTTTCTAACCCGACGAACAGGTTACCATGGCGGAATTAATCTGATTTGACATATGGTCAAACATACTCGATAAAACGGTTTACTCGAAACTTTTTAAAATTCTTGTTAATCAAAAAGATTAACTTAATGTTCATGATTTATTGGTTTGAAATAATCAGATTTGATTATTATTTTTCCTAAGTTTCATTTTCCAGAGCATCGAACCAAGATTCGAAAAGCTGTCCAGGAAAATTCTGCGCTGTCGACGTTTAAGTTTGGCTCAAAACGAAGCACCTCTGGTCAGAATCAAGTTTTGACCAAAACTACAAAGTTGTAGAGGACGGAAAGAGGAATCCAAAGAAATTAATTTCAGAATTTTTGGATATCTGTAGCTCTCGCTACACCTTCCGTACAGTAACGCTACTGAAAGTGACAGGCTGAAATTTAATTGATGAATCTTTATTATAAACTTGTTTATTAATTATGAATTAATGAGTTATGTAATGAGATTGTGATTATATGTTTTGTGTAGCAATTCATATATGATGAACAGATAAATAATTATTTGGAATCATCTTGATAAGATTTCAACGGATCATATGTGAGAAGACACACAAATAAGGAGACAAGAGAATGAGAGTGGTCTCTTGAAGAGTAAGAAACATGTACAAGATAAGTTTGTTACTCCCTTATATTTTTATGTCATACTTGAATTGTGTGTTTAGATAATCAAACATGAGATGATTTTTGTATATATGTAATATATATACTCACACACTTATACGATTACAAATATGAGATGCTAATTTGTATATGTTTAGATAATCAAGCATGAGATGGTTTTTGTATATATGTAATATATATACTCACACACTTATACGATTACAAATATGAGATGCTAATTTGTATATGTTTATATGCTAAGATGAGTATATATATATGTATGTATGTATGTATGTATGTATGTATGTATGTATGTATGTATGTATGTCCATGATTTAATGATTATATATGTGTGCTAAGAACGATTATGCATGCTTATAAACGTATAGATGTATGTGTATATTTATGTGTATGCTAAGGGCAATATTCACATGCATGCGTATTATTATATTATAGATGAATATATGAGTATACATGCTAAGTGTGATATGAGTATATGTATGTGTATATGTCAAATTTACTAAATGGTTACGAGGACTAGATGCTTATGTGGTGTTGTAAATTTGACGCGTGAAATTGCATATTAATTGAGATGATATGATTTGACATAATTGGTCAAACAAGATGATGACCTACTTTATTCAATTGATGAATATAATGGTCTAGCGTTGCTCGATGCATGATTAATCGATTATGTTTCTTTCTATGGAACACGTAAGAACGATTCAATCAATGTTTATATGTAATCGATCTGTTTCTAAGTGAAACACGTAAAGACGATTAACATAAAGTAATGTTGTGAGCCTCTGACTCAGTTGATCCTGTTCTATTTATAGAACACGTAGGGACAACTCCAACCAGGTTCCAACGTACAGGAACACGCTGGTTGTGTGGGGGAACTACCTTCCTTTACAAGTAAAACCTAACGTTTTGTGTAGTAGAATTTTGTTCTCTACGGGTAGACGTTATGTGTGGTAGAACTTCGTTATCTACAGGTATAACAAGACCCTCGCGTGGTAGAACTACGCTCCACCAACGCGAGATCTGATTTTTGTGATCTGAATTATTTGTTCTAAGTGAACACGTTATTTAATTCGATCTAATTTTGTTATTCGTTGTATCAGATATGGTTGACGAAAACGCGAAAGCAACTGAACCAACGCTGCCATCCGATATGTGGCTAAAATGGTGGAGGTCTAGAGGGATCCCACAAAGAGCAAGAAACCCTAAAGAGGCGTTGCTAAGAAACCCAAGTCTAATGGGAAGTGCTTCAATTGTAACAAACAAGTGCTTATGTCTTCCGAATGCAGGATGCTGAAGAAAGGCAAAGAAACTTGAAGCTGACGTTGTAATGACACAAGAGATGTATGACATTAATTTAAGTGCTCAGTTGAGATTTGGAAATTATATGTAATTTCAATAAATTTCAAAGTTATGAATAAAATAAGAGAAACGTTTCTTATATTTATGTCTTTAACTCACTTAAATACATGTACAGTAGAAACAAGTTCATGCATGTTCTACTGCTAGTGGAAACACATTGTACTAAAGATGGAAAAACGTCCATTGATAAAGAAATCAGTTCCACTCATATGGAAATATGTTCCACTGAGAATGGAAGATGTTCTCTACTCATATGGAAATACGTTTCAATGATATTAAGAGATGCGTTTCACAATAATGGAAACACGTTCCATTTATAATGGAAACACAAACTGAGCAGTTTTCAAGTATAATGACAACAAGTATATACTGTTTAAGCAAATTATTCTTTGAAATAATATGATCTTAATTATTATATACTGTGATGTTAAGTTAATTTGATTCGTGTCATAGATGAACACACGCGAACAAATTGAAGGACTCCAGTGTTAATTTTGAATAACATGGTTTGCTACGAGAAAAATGCAAATTGAGTTCTTATGATCCAACTCTAGACGAGAGTACGGAAAGACGTATTGAACAGTATCAAATGCTGTAATTGATACACAGAATTTAATCTATGCATAAACATGTATGAACGATTATTTTAAAGACTATTAATTAATTAATCGATTCTACGAGACATGTAAAATAGATTAAACAATGTATATGTTTCTTTGTGAAACCCGTGAGATCAACATATGTTCGATTTGTTGATTGTTGGTCGGTATGATCCATCATGTTCAAAAACATAAAGGACAAAACCGAATGATCTTTGCGATCAACGAAAACACGTTGCGAAAACACATGTGAATATATTGAATGTTTTCAATTATTCATCTAGAATGTGTGGAATCAAGTTAGAACAATTATTTCCATTACCGAAAAACGTTGAATTGTCTAAACTTGATATATGAAATTGAATTTAAACATTTTAATTGATCAATTTCATGAATGTTTTTTTGGAAAAGAAGTAGTTCTGCGAAATGTCACTCACGTATCGAACATTCGCAAGAGAACTGTATCCGGCAAACTCTTAAGCTCATAAGGCATTAAGCTGGTGCAAGGCTGGAATGAGTTTTGACTAAGGATGAGATGCATGTGGAAAATGATGAGAACTTTTCATGCAAGTCCAAAATGATGAATAAAATAAGAGGGACGCTTCTTATGTTTAATTCAATAAGTCATTGTATGGATGGCATGTAAACTTGGACAAGTTGACCACGTAGCGCTGCGTAGGATAACAAATGTAGAATCCCTAAATTCTAAATGTGAATTTATGATAAGTCAAAAACCAACGAGATCTTCTTTCCTTAGGTGGCAAAGAAAATCGTCTGATTTAACCTTTAATGGGTTGTTACGATATATGTGGGGGGAAATTGTATGTCAGTTAGATACCTTTTAAATAAGGTAATCCCGCAAGAAATCAGACACGATATTGTAGAAATTATGGAAAAGAAACGAGTCTTTCAATAATTGCCTAAGAATGTGGGGGTACCTTGCCAAGGTAACAACCCTTTACAAGAGGCAATGAAATAAGTTCCAAAACGTTGGACTGTATTTGTATTGCATATGCCTTGCCTAGTGGTATCGGTTCTTGGTGTATGAATCAAACAGATTTCGAAATACAGAAGAACACGATAATGGAGTTAAAGAATGTTTAGTTCTTTGAACATATGAGTCCATGAAAAAGGGAATCGTAAGAATACTAAGGTATGTACGAGGAACCCATAACTATGGACTATACTATGCAAGAGAACCTGCCGTGCTAGAGGTATACTCTTATGCTTGTTGGATATCTAACATAAGGGATGTCAAAGACAAGAGAAGAAACGTCTCAACCCTAGCAGGAGGAGCTGCTTCATGGAAATCCTCACGACAAACGATAATAACCAGATTAACATGTAAATATGAGTTTAAAGCTTTGGATAAAGCTGTGGAAGAAGCCGAGGAACTACGTAACTAGAGGATATTCCTAAATGGCGAAAGCTTGTGCCTAAAATATGTGTACATTGTGGTCACTAAGCAACTATTTGTAGTGCACAGAGATTGGGGTAACGATAAAGATCGACACATGCGTCGTCGACATAACCTCGTTAAACAACTGATCTCTACGAGAATTATCTATGTTTACTTAATAAAGTCAAATGATAATATTGCAGATCCGCTAACCGTTGGGTTAAATGGAGATCAAGTTGATAAACATCGAAAGGAATGAGGCTCAAGCCCATATAATTAAGGCGTCATGTGAAGGAAAACCCTACCTAGTTGACTGGAGATCCCAAGATCTAGGTTCAAAGGGACAACCTAATTGCATGAACCTTGTGCGGTCACTGTGGGGGCAACCCCGAGACCATTCCTATGATGTCAAACAGTGACATAAAAATGGATCAGGTTAAGGTATGCTTCTAATGATACTTTGTGCATCACGAAGTTGAGCAAAAGATATCACTTATGTGAGAGTGAAGTGGGATTGCTTCAAAAGAAACTTATGGGGTTTAGTTCTCTTAAGCTCTTGCAGAACCAAGAGGTGTTCATGATCATAACGAACACAACCATGAGAACCTAACAACCGTGTTTGTTGATATATGTGTGAAGTATATGATCTCTTACGCTAAACGACAGAGAGTTCAAGAACATCGCGTCTACTCATCTGGCAGGAAGATAAGTATACTTTCACTAGGAAAGTTCAAAGGGGGTAACCTACTTATCCGATGCATATATCGACTGTAGAGAGTAATCACCATGTTGAAATAATTACACGTTCAATTTCATTCATGTGGGGGATTGTTGGACAAAATTGATAAAAATGGCAAAAGTTGACATATGTGTTAACAAGTGAATGGGTCAACTTGAGACGTGATTTTGGAACGCTTTTACTCGGCCTAGAATGATGTGAAACACGTTTACATAATCTAGGATATGAGAGCTTTCCAACGGTATATCACGAGCTCTAAACGGATAAGAGTTGAATGAGAATTTGAACCTAAAAGATGACCACTTGAAATGAGTTGTGCTGAAAATTTGGGGGCCGAAAGTCTGCCACATTTTCACTAAGGCACAAAAACGAATTTCCATCAATATTTTTAATTTGTAAATAGGGAATAATATTCGGAAATAAATATTTTCCAAATTATTAAATTTGGGAATGAATATTTTTTCCAAAATCATGAAAAGGAAATAATATTCTCTAAGTTATAAATTGGGAAATAAGTGTGGTCGTATTGTGCCATTAAAAGGAAAAATCTCTTAACTCGAAATTAAGAGAATATTACGAGATACTGTCGTTCTCCCTAAGAAAGAAATTTGTAATTATTTCTTTCCCTTTCCCTTTAGATTTCAACTTTTCCCTGAGCCTATAAATAGATAGTTTCGCTAGAGACGAAAACATCGAAAAATACCCTACCCGACCACCTATCTCTCTAGTTCTTCTTGCCCGATTATCTCTACATCACGGTTTAGAGTTCGCCTATGATCGACGTTGTATCCTGGGAGCGATCTGTCCATACGGGGGCAAAATTCGTCTCAAGGAAAGCGGATTACCGTGCCTCGTCGATAATCGTTTCCTCCTTCTTCATCTGTCCAATACCGAATCACAGGTCAAGTAAATATTATGTATTGTGACGGTGATATTCAATAATAATAAAGTATTATTCATGGTGTTCGTCTCTTTCAATTTATTTAATTATTGCATGCATGTTTGAATGAATGTATTACTTGCTCGATTTTCGTTTATGGACTAACCCCATATCTAACATAATATTAATACATATTAATTCAAAAAAATAATATTAATACATATTGAAACTGTCAGTTATTCATAAAAATATTACAGTATATACAATTAATAATATTAATATATATTAGAATTGCGTTCTTTTATTACTTGTAAAAAAGAATATAATTTTAGGTTTTATAAAAAATAATCTCTACACCCCGTTTTTAAAAAAGAGTGGTAAAATTAAATAAATATAATTTTTGGGGTCTCAAAACGTTTGCTAGCCACAATCCACTTGGGATTGATATTTGGGGTCGCAATCTTCATCCCCTTTTACATACAACTCGTATAATGCCATAGCATAGAAGGTGAAAAAGCCAAGGAACGAGGTTTTGGGAATCCTATGCGTGGATCTACACAAAATCTAGGATTTGTCCAGTGAAGAAAGTTATGAGGGTTGCAAGTATTCTTGTGCTTCATCTTCTACTGCGGTAGCAAGAAACCATCCCAAACTTCTCCACAACAAGACACTAGAGAACCATCATAGAGTTTAAGGTTTTACATCCCTCTTTATTCCTTATATATAAATTTTCTTCTTATATAATGGACGTGAACATTATGGTTGTGTGCCAAACAAAAACAATGTTAAGACTTAATGTATTTATGAAGTTTCAATGTTTCTTATATTTAATGTTGGATTTGTGCGCGTATTGTATATTGCTTGAGTTAGGTCATTTCAGTAGTCGTATGAGTCATGGACGAATCTTGAGAAAAATGATTCATGACCGACTCAACACATGTCAGGGGTTTCACTCTTTAGAACTCCAATCCAAACATCGTCTAGCTTAAGGGCTTGTGATTTGTGCTCATGTTTTGGCATAAGATATTTTTGAACACATTAATACTTGAAATGGATTTTGTATGTGAAGTACGCTCAATATAATCTAGCATTCCTGATTTATCTTTAAATTAATCCATTCTCACATTTTGTCACTATTCCTCTTTATTGGTTGATCTTTATGGCTCTTATCTATTTTCACATTTTCAAGAAATACGTGCTTGACCCTTTTTGGCTTATGTCGATACAATTTTGTATTTACCTGATTTTATTATTTGTACGATCACTTGTACTTGCGCATAATCAGACACCCGAGAGAACACCTTATGCAGGCTCACTAATAATAATATACAGCAGTGAAGTATAATTTCCCCTCAAATTTATATATTATATTTGACACTTTATTCCAATCACATAATTAATTATTTAGGTTAATGTTCTCTGTATGGGCCTTAAGGTTCAATGCCAAAGGCCCAATCAATCACATAATGATTATATGGTCATGGTGATGGACATGGTGTGAGCCAAAACATTTTCGCTCTGTTTGAAATCATTTTCGCCGAAAACAGGGTCAGCTAGGTTTCTTCTCCACTGCAACTGCAAGAGCTTAATCTCCAGCAATCCACAGGACAATACCACAAGTAAACTTCTCCTTTTCTCTTTCAATCCCAGAATTGAGTCACCAGATGCATCGTCGCCTTACCATTTTCACCCATCGGATTCTCAAGCATTCAATCGCCGCCTCCACCAGCTTCCATTCCCATCCTCCGAACCCTAGCTCCAATGGGTTCTTTGGGGTTGCCTTGTTTCGCTTGCTCTCTTTCACTCGCCACGCTCCCGACCCCGACGACCCCTCCTCCCTCATCAGAGACGACGGAGTCTCCGTCTGCTCCCAGCTCTGGATTGACAATTTCCGCGACCCTCACCGGACTGTCACCAATTTGACATCTTACATCAGGAGATTTGAGCTGTGGGTGCTCGCTTACCAGAAAGTATGCGCCGACGAGATTGGCACTTTCGTGCCCCGCAGCGCCGTGCAGAAGCCTGCATTGGAGGACCTGCTGGCCCTTCGAAATGCCGTTCTTGATGGCAGGTTTAAATGGGGCGCTAGGCTCGAATTCTTCTTGAAGTCTCCCAAGGACAACACTAATTACTCCTCATTGTCAAAGAGGAAGATTAAGGCTCTCTTGACCACCACGCAGCCACCCGCATTCCAAGACAGGGTTGTCCAGGAGGTTTTGTTTATGATTCTGGAGCCTATTTATGAAGCACGGTTTTCTCAAAAGTCGTTTGCTTTTAGGCCGGGAAGGACGGTTCACACAGCTTTGAGGGTCATCAGGAGGAGTTTTGCAGGATATCTTTGGTATTTGAAGGGGGATTTGAGTACCATCTTAGATGGAGTGGATGTGGGTTTGGTGATGAACGCGTTGACGAGGGACGTGAGGGATAAGAAGGTGATCGATTTGGTGAAGTCAGCGTTAGTTACGCCGGTGGTGGTCACTACTAGTTTTGAGAAGAAGAAAAGGATCAAGAGGATGTATCAGAAGAAGAAAGAATTAGCGGACGATGAGCCAAAGCCTGATCCTTATTGGTTAGAGACGTTCTTTGGCTTTGCTCCGGAGGAGGCACAGAGGCTTCCTTCTTGGGGACACTGCGGGATTCTCAGTCCCCTTTTGGCCAATATTTGTCTTGACGAGTTGGATCATTTTATGGAGGGAAAAATTAAGGAGTTTTACCATCCGTCAAAAAGTGGTGTTGCGTGGAATAGTCTGGAGGGGGAAGAGGAGCATGGTAATACATCTTGGCCAGAGTTTGTTCCAACAAGAGGGCCGGATAAAACAAGAAAGATGGATTATCTGCGTTATGGGGGTCACATTTTGATTGGCATTAGAGGTCCGAGGGCTGATGCAGCGACGCTGAGGAAGCAGTTAATTGAGTTCTGTGACCAAAAATATATGCTGAAGCTTGACAATGAGAGCCTTCCTATTGAACACATCACTAAAGGTATAATGTTTCTCGATCACGTGTTGTGCAGGAGAGTTGTGTATCCCACCCTTCGGTACACTACCACTGGTGGAAAGATCGTCAGCGAGAAGGGTGTTGGCACCCTTCTATCTGTCTCGGCCAGCTTAAAACAATGTATAAAGCAATTTAGGAAGTTGCAGTTAATCAAGGGGGATAACGATCCAGACCCACAACCTTGTTTCAGAATGTTTCATGCAACTCAAGCTCACACAAATGCACAAATGAATAAGTTTTTGTCAACCATGGTTGAGTGGTACAGGTATGCAGACAATCGAAAGAAAATTGTGAATTTTTGTTCATACATTCTTAGGGGTTCACTAGCAAAGCTTTATGCAGCAAAGTACAAGCTCCGGTCAAGAGCAAAGGTATACAAGATTGGTTCACGGAATTTAAGTCGTCCTTTGAAGGAAAAGAAAGGGCAATCACCCGAGTACCAAAATTTGCTCAGGATGGGTCTCGTTGAATCGATTGATGGGCTTCAATATACGAGGATGTCTCTTATACCTGAGACTGATTATACCCCTCTTCCAATTAATTGGAGACCTGATCATGAGAAGACTTTGCTAGAATACATAAAGCTTGAAGATCCTAAAACTCTCGAGGGGCAGCGGAGTTGCATCAGAGAACTAGGTCTTGTTTCACCTCAGGATTACATCTCTATGCTTGTTTGGAACTATAAAAGGAACGCAATCCCGATGGATCAGATATCCTTATTGAAGAGCAGCAGTAGTAATATTGACAGGGATCAACAGTGGCCTTTGGACTCAACTGATGAGAATCACAATGGCAGGAGCAAAGTAGAGGAAGATGGTTGCCATGTGGCACAATTGTAAAGATAAAGTTTATATGTTCTAGGAAAACATGATTTCCTATAAACAATCTGTCTTCAAAAGAGCCACAACAAAGCAGAACTGCTTTTGTCTACAATAAAGCCTGCTACGATTTTGGGATTTTGTAAGTATAGAGTAGTATCTTATACAACTCCAAATATTTTCTCTAATTTTAATCTTCCACATTGTTTGCTATAACTGCCAGCTGGCTAGTAAGTTTTTTTAGGCTGTAGTTGTCTTTAAGATAAGTTTACTTTTGGATGATATTCACACAGAAGAACTATGTAGCTCAGAAATAGTGTGTTAGCTTTAGTTGTTTTGAATATGCGAATGAGTTTGTATTTCATTGCTGACATAATTGTGAAAGCATTAGAACCCATGCTACTGGAATCATGTTCTCTCATTTCATTTATCACTATATTTTTTTGCTCATATTATAATGCAAAGGATCATTGCATTATGCCTGTAACTGTGTCAAAGATAATTTGTTGCAGAGATTGCCTTTTCTTATCTGGACATGGGTGTCTATGACTTAATATTGGCTAATATTGCTATCTATTTCATGCTGGTAATTATGCATTCTATCTAGGGAACAGTTGGTAATTCTTGAATTTTTTTGACATGTCTTTCTATTTTAAGAATCTTGGTAATGTCAAACTATCTGTAAATACAAATGTAAACTTGTATGCATAATTGATTATTCTGAACCCATAAATACGACGAGTGACAAGAGGTTAGTAATAAGTGCCTGGAAGTTAAAATGTAATAATATATCAGTACTGTAGGAGGAAGTGCATGATGGACGTCGACAACGTGTGAGGGTGGCTAGAGGCAGCAAGCTCGTGACTTAGGTTTCATCTCTTCAGCCCCTCACAGCCCAATCTCCCAGCCAAACAACTACAATAAGGCTAAGGTTTACATTTTCTTATATAAGTTTTTGTTTTGTATATCAGCATGAAATAGATAGCAATATTGCCAACATGGGGATTGGATCCAGCAACCCCATGCATATCTAAATTAGTCCTTCTTTGTCCA
The DNA here is from genome assembly GCA_963920655.1 of Geranium rotundifolium. Classification (NCBI taxonomy): domain Eukaryota; kingdom Viridiplantae; phylum Streptophyta; class Magnoliopsida; order Geraniales; family Geraniaceae; genus Geranium; species Geranium rotundifolium. Next base: position 18,925,399 of record OY987313.1, on the reverse strand, counting down.
CAAGCTATCTACTGCTGCACAGACCACTCTATATAATATATGCATATGGTTGCATCCGTAGTTTTGAAAATGATCAAAAGTTTAGGCAAGTTCTTTTAATTGTTGGCTTGATGATCGGAGTTTAAATCATTTACATTTTAAAACCTTCTATTATTGATAGATAATAGATATTTGCAGCACGAGGAAGTTTTTTTTGGAATAGGTAAATTAGGATTTATTCAAATAACATCCAAACAAATATAATATGGTTTTTGCTCTCTTCCTTTACCCAACATAGCACTCAAAGCTTGCCTTGGGTCATCATATTCATCCTAGCCAGTCTGTTTCTAGTCAATACTTGATTTTAACTCACCATTTAAAATATGAACACATGTTTAAGGTACAATATTGTTATACCAATTATGATAAGATAATTCTAAGTGCATTATATGAATATATTTAGTCTATTGAGGTCTGTGCCCAGACTAATACCATATGATAGATTCCACGTTGGGACCTTTTTTAGCTTTTGAACTTTGATCCTTAAGTATTTGTGAGTTTGCAATTGTCGTTGCTGTATACAGTTTTTTCTTGACATTTTACTTCCTATTTATAATCTGGTTCATTTGCTTATGAAGCATGGCTGTTCAAGTGAGCTTTCTGTAGTTGAAACAGCAGATGCCCAACTTATTCAATTTAAGGTATGCAATCTTTTGTTAGTTTTAGATTTGCTTCTGCATACTTTGCATTTGTTTCATATTGAAGTTAATCTTCTTAATTCAATGAACGTTTAAAAACATCTTAAAAGTCTGAATTTCCAAAGGAATTTACACATTGCTACCAAACTGGAAATTCAATATTGCATTTTCAGAGTTTGAACAATTCAAGCGCAAGTGATTCTCTTGTGAGATTAGCCCTCATTATTATATTGGAGTTAAACATATATTGGAATTTTGTGGGATAACCTTACATTTCGCTTCATGTTCAGGATAATAATGTGCGCCATCTGACCTATTCAACATAATGTCGTTTGTCTTTGATTGTTTCTCTTGCTTTATGTTATCTTCTTGTATGCTCAAATTTTTAGTTTTCTTTATAGAACTGTTGGCGATAACTACTTGCTTGATTTAGTGCCTGTTTCATAGACAACTGAGTGGCACAGATGCCTATCATTCATTTGGAGACATGCAACTCAAATAACTGGAAGTTTATTGGCGTTACATTTTTCGCATTTGTTTTGTTAGTGATGCCTATTTTTTCACTGAAAATTGGAAGACTATCACAACGTAGCATTTGTATACAACTTAATCCCGTCATGCATGACTTACTAGATAAATGACCCCACAATTGGGGGAGCCTTTTGCACTGTGTCACACTTTTGTAGCTTGTTAGATCATATAGATCTATTTCCTATATTCTAACTTTGTTGAATTTGGGGTTTAAAGTGCAGAAAATTGCAGGTATTCATCTAAATATCTATTCTCCCAAGTGGTTGCATACACTTCATGTGGACATGCTTAACTTGCATGCAGGTAAATGATGTCTATTCTTTTGCTGCTCTAAATTGGAATATCTTTCATGTAGTTGATAAATTATTTCAGTGAATTGGCTTGAGAAGAGAAGCAAAGCAAAGCATTTGAGTGGCCGGCCGGCACAGAAACATGCATGCCTCATCCTTACTGTTGTTTGTATCGAATCAAACACAATCCTTAACTTTCAATTTTTCACCCCAAGTAAAATCCACCACCATCCAAAGGTCAAATATGATAGCATGAGGCGGATTTTAATACAAACAACAATAAAGTGGTCCATTCTATCACCAAAACCCTAATTCGTACCGTTTGATCCCAAAACAATTTTGACTTCAATCGGTAAAATTTTGGGGTCGGATCAATGTCTAATTGCATCTCGCTTTATGGGTTGATCTTGGTTGTTCTGAGCTCGTCCCACCTGTGATTTAAGGGCTAAATTGATCTGGGTTTGAGCTTGAATCGACTAATTTTGTTGTTTTGGGAAATAATTGAAATTTTGAGGAAAAGTGGGTTTGAGTCGAAAAGCTGTGGAATCAATATAAATAGGCTTTTTTTTTTAAATATTGTAAATTACTGTAGCAACATAGTAAAAGTAAAAAAAGTTTCTTGATATGGAGTTGACACGTGTAAATTCGGTGGGTCCCAAACACAATTTTGAAATTAAATTATGCAGTAACACAAATCAGTAAATATTTTCTTTAATTGCAATTATTTTGTAAAAAGTCCTTCCCAAATTCGGTGGGTATTTTTAGTTTTACCACACATAGGATGAACTAGAATACAAATGTTAGAATACCTAATATCCATTAGATGAGTTTCAATCAATGTTTAGATTAATAATATTATATATATACACACCCGTTTCAGTATCACAAACTCTACTCTCATTTTGTGCGCCTCCTTCTCAAATGGACGATTCACTGTAGCGACAATTCACGGTGGCAACGATTCACGACGATTCAGAGTCGGAGATGGGATGGGCCCACCGGGATGAGGTTCGAGTCGTTGTCGTCTCTTTGCGCCTCGCCTGGACGTCCCTCTCCGTGACTCACCTCGGCATCCCTCACTGCTTCTTCGTCGTCATCCCTCACCGCTTCTTCGCCGCCGTTCCTCACTGCTTCTTCGCCGCCGTCCCCTATCCAACACCGCTTCTCGTCACACCGCACCCAAATTTGGACGACGACACTTCAATGGTGGCAATTAATCGGGCATCACCTCACGACGACGACTACTCCGATCTACTAGCTTTATACATCAGCGTGACTATATATTGATGGAGGCGTTGATGATGGCGGCCCGACCAGTTCTCGATAATTGAGAGTTCGTGTTTCGCGCTCGAAGCTCGATAACTCTAGTGACCACGGCTTCGCGTGACCAGATCTCGAGTGGCGATTGCAGCGGCGGCGGCCAAAGGTGAGCTCGATGGTGACGATGTCGCCTCTCCACGTATCCATATTGGGCGGCGATACCTTTTTTATTCTGGCGGCAATTTCGGTTTGATTCCGGCGGCAGTTCCCAGAAGGCGAGATGGAAGGGACCAAGACAACCTGCTCCAGAATGATTCAGGTTAGTTTATGATTAATTATGGGTAAATGTCACAAAAGTACAGTTACCTTTACACGTTTTGCAGTCGAATACAACTAACTTAAAAATCTTGTTTTAAGATCAGTTAGTTTTGTGTCAAGTTAGATAAAATGGTTAAGTTTCAATTAGTTTTGAGTGTATAAGGACCAAAATGTCCTTGATTGTCTATCAAATTTTGAAATGCTTGCTATTTTGATCTACATAATTTTCCAAACTGGTTGAAGTACATAAGCATAGCCTCGCTCTGCGACTCCTATGCCAAACTCCAATGAAGACCTTTGTGTGGGTTGTGTCGCCAAAAGGAGAATTCAATTAGTTTATTTCATTTGGTTGTTGATAATTTGAGTTTTTTATACTACAAGTATGGTCCAATCTAAATTTGCTATCAATATTTATTTGAGGAAAATAGATGAGACATAAATACTGGTTTGAATTCTGATCCACTAATTGGCCTCTAAATCGACCACACAAGTATTAGGAAACAAGCAAATCAAGGCAAGGGAGGGAACTGGAGTAGAGAAATATATGTGAAATTAGGTAATTGAAGAGTAAGGGAAATGAGAAATTGATAGGGAAGTTTAAATTTAGTCTTGGTGAAGCTTGAAGATGGGAGCAATTTTAATGATTCTAGTTTTAAGATGTTAGGTTCTGGAAATGAATGTAATCAGACATTATTGTGCTTGATTTTTATTCAAATTTTGAATTGTTTGGCTCAAGAGTATAGAAGAAATAAATCTAGAGCTTAACAATTGAGTAATGTTCCCTTTAAGTCATTAGATGAAAAAACAATGGTGGAGAGGAGAGAGAGAGAGTGGAGGAGAGAGAGAGAGAGAGAGAGGAGAAAGGGGATACAAGGTTATATGGCACAATTTGAAAATTTAAATGTATATTAAGGGTATTTTAGTAATTTCACGTTAAAAACTAACTGAAAAGTTAACGAATTGTAGTTGAGTGAGAATATCCAAAGTCAGCGTGGTTTTCAGAAGAAAAAAATATGTTAGGTGTAGTTATGTGATAATGGTGTCAAACTACCTGTAGCTATGTGAGATTATTCCATTAAACAATGACACATGACGAATGAGACAATAAAACTTGACGATGAAATTGAATTTGTTAATGACACATGATCAATTGAGTAATGAAATATGATAAATTAACAATGACACGTGACAGATGACACAATAAAACTTAATTCCACAAGGAATTGATGAACGATTTGATAAGGAAATCTTAAATAAATTATATCATTTATAAATTCAAAAATTTAATGTTTGTATAAAAACACAAATTTACCATTTTGTTGGTATTAAGTGACTAAAATAAATATACAATTAATTCATAATTACGTTAATATGTCATTGATGAGTCAGCATGAATCTCATCCATTAATTGTAAGATCTAACAATTGACATATGTTTTAACATTTGTATGTTAGTACCTAGTTTGTACTCTAGTCCAACCCTCACACATAATACATATGTTTGACCCGAAATAAGGCAAATTCGTGAAGCCCAAAAACTCTCCTCCATATCAAAACAGTTTAGAGCCCAAAACGAAGAAAACACAGAGGCCGTGTGAAATTGAGTCCAGACTGAGAAGGGCTAAGGTCGCACCAAGCTAGCAAACTCCTAAACTGAAGAGGTAACACACAATAGGCAAGGATATAGGAAACAAACGACCCCTACGCGTTTTTCACACAGACCCATGTTCATCTAAAACTACCAAAACTGAGCATAATTGGGAAATGATTCAAAACCTAGGCAAAATAGGAAATTCCAGAAATCCACGGTCATGTGCGATTTTCACATGGACTCGTGTTATTTTCCTTATAAATACATTGTCTGGATTCTGACCTATGAGAGATTCTCTTTGGAAATTTTCATATTTATACCATGTATGAGATAGTTCTACTGTATGAGAGGAATAACATAGGAGAAATAAAAGCATCTATATATATATCATTCATCGAGACATGAAGAGTTTATGAAGATCGAGTCTACATTAGTGTTAGAATATTTCTTATATTTTATATTTCCTATATTTTATTCCTATTCTATTCTAGATTATTCCTATTACCTAATAATTAGTGTTTCTTATTCAATTGTGTATTAGGGTTTCCCTATTACTTATAAAAATAGAGGCCTATGTATTCATAACTATCAAGTATGAATAATATTCTCTACACTATTTCTATCAATTAGATTTTATCTTTCTATTCTCCTTCTCTTTCTTATGAATATTTACTTTTATCTTTTGAAGGATTTGTTTATCTTTGCCATGAGTAACCAAAATTCTCTATGATATGGGGTAGGGTTGAATTGGTAGTGTAGAGATTGTAGTTACGACGATTATTGATGATTGACTTATTTTGAAGGAATAAGGAATAATGTCATAAAGGATGTCGAAACATCGTGTACGACATCTTTGGATGACATCTTGGTCGACATCTCGGCTGACATCCTGTTCGACGCAAATCAGGAAAGTTTCTGTTCTTCATAAAATACGACTACAATTAGGATTTGTGAAAGTTCCAGCGCGTCTCCGTTTCTGGAAAGAAGAAAGACGGTGACAAAGAGGAAACTCATTAGGGTTAGTACTCATACTCGATTGCTATAAAAGCTCAGGCTACCCCCTTAACAATTGGGTGGTCTTTTATTGTTTTCTTGCAATATTATACAGAGCTCTTAGACGTGAAGGTTTGCGGGTTGAGAGACTGTATATTGTGCTAAGGATATTGTGCATCACCTTAACTATTGAGAGTTAGGTGATTGAGGGTTTTACGGATCGCGTGAGTGAAGACTGCACGCAACCAACACGTTCAACGACAACTTGAACTGAAAGAGCAAGGCGATTTCTCGAAGAGTGGAATCAAGACGGCGTCTTGGATTCAGGGGGAGACCCTGAGATAGGTTTGTACTTGTAATAGTAGCATAAAGTATAGATATTGTGATGATCATAGGTACTTGTATGTTTTGACGTGTTACCACATAGTGAAACCTTTCCACTGGCAGAGAGCCTCCAGACGTAGGTGATGTTGCACCGAACTGGGTAAACAATCTGGTGTGTCGTTGTTTATTAGATTTGATATTTATTGTCCGTCTTTATCTACACAAGTTGTCATACACTGTGTTATAACATTATACGTAACATTGTGTGCGACATCTTACATAACTATCTGATCAAAATTTCAGAGATAATTTAATCGGTTTTACATGTATTTAGCACCGCGATAGGGAGTTTTCAATTAATTGATCTTCATATTTTATCTTCTTTCGAGTTTTGATAACCGATCTAATTCACAGATGAAGATCCAAAATACAAGACTTGTAAGTAAAACTATAATTAATTAGAACCTGTGTTTAAATCCTAACTGAAACTAGTAGGGTTAACACGAGTTCAACAAACATAGGTAACCCCTAAAAGTTTGAAGAATTCATTAATCTTTTATGACTTTTAGGTAGATCAGATAATTTTCGTTGCCTCCCTAAAGTGAAGAAACATTATTTTATGCATGGTTATCGATTATTGTATATTAAAACCACCTAATGATCCCTGTACCCCAAATTATACAATTCTCTACATTACCTCTACTCCACGTTTACCGATGTAACTTAAATTAGTAAGTTTTCAAAACCTAAACTTCAATCTACTGTGATTAGTAACATAAATTAAGTTAGAATGTTTAGAGCATCTTTTTCCATAGGGTTCGATAATTTGGGTACTTAATTTTTATTTACTCATTATTAATTGTGATCGTTACACTGCTGATAGTAGTGAAAAGACACAAATTTTTTTTTAACTTGGTGCTTTCTCTCGTCATTCCATCGCCTGCACCGTCCGTCATTGCCGGCGCGATCTTCATCAACGACTTCTCCATAATCTCCTCTCTATATCATGTGTACTTAGGTTCTGATCCCTGCAAGAATGTTCCTCGTGTCTGTACCAACTTGAAACCTTTCATTCATGTGGTGGCAGCCTAACATAATCAAACTTCTTCAACTTCTTATTTCTTATCAACATTGACTTATATTCGGTTCACGACCTTGACATCATTGCGAGCCTGAACAACGCAAACGATGCTTCTCTCAACTTTAGCAGTTTCATCTTCGGAGCTTTCGTGTAACTATACTTGAACTCGAACAGAGCACCCTCCACAACATTGGAAACCCCGGAGTCGCTTACTGAAATGTTGGCTTCCTATTTGCCGACACTTCTCTAGGCTCATCGTTGAGTAATTTTTTGTAAGAAAACCTCTTATCTGTTGGGTTTGTGGAGACTTTCCTATTTATTTAGGGAAGCCACAATTTCCTAATTACATTAGGATAATGAATTAGAAAAGAATTCCTAATGTGCAAGGAATTAGGAATTCTAGGTTTTTCTTAATTCCCCTTAGTCTTGCACTATAAATACATGTACTTGTAATCCCATAATTATTCATGAGTTGAGAGCAATAATAAGAGAGTAGTGTGATCGTGGACGTAGGCAATTTGCCGAACCACGTAAATCCTTGTGTTCTTGTGTGATTGTTCTTTATTTCTCTTGGTTACTTTTGCTAGAGAATTGTTCCAGCCTAGGTTCGTGGCAAGTGGGAGCAATGGCAGAAGAAGGGAAAGTTCGAATCGACAAGTTCGACGGAAGGGATTTTGGATTCTGGAAGATGCAAATAGAGGACTATTTGTACCAGAAAAGGCTACATGAACCTTTGTCAGAGATCAAACCGGAGAAGATAAGTCCGAGCGACTGGGCGTTGCTAGATCGGCAGGCTTTGGGTGCGGTGAGATTGACATTGGCAAAAAATGTTGCATACAACGTCATGAAGGAGACAACTACCTACGGACTCATTAAGGCGCTATCAAATATGTATGAAAAGCCGTCTGCATCAAACAAGGTATATTTTATTCGTCAATTGGTTAATACAAAGATGAACGAAGGTGCTAGTGTTACTGATCATGTGAACGAATTTAATACGATACTATCGAGATTAGTGTCAGTGAATATTAAATTCGATGATGAGATACAAGCCCTGTTGTTGCTATCATCTTTGCTTGAAAGTTGGTCAGGAACCGTTACAGCAGTTAGTAGCTCAACTGGAACTACTAAACTATCGTTCGAAGGAGTGAGAGACTTGATTCTCGGGGAAGATATCCGAAGAAGGAATCGAGGAGAGTCGTCTGGCTCGGTGTTGAACGTAGAAGGGAGAGGTAGGAAGTCTGAAAGGTGAAAGAGTAAGGGTCGTGGAAGATCGAAGTCTAAAAAGCGAGGCACAAACGCAACTTGTTGGAACTGTCAACAAACTGGTCACTTCAAGAGTCATTGTCCAAACCCGAAGAAGGAAAGCAAGCAGGACAACTCGGTAAATGCAACGGAGGAATTCGAAGACGATGCTTTGATCTGTTGTGTAGAGAGTCCAGTTGAATCATGGATCATGGATTCAGGTGCGTCCTTCCACACTACCCCTTGTAAGGATTTGTTAGTGAACTTTAGACCTATAAAAGGTAAAGTTCATCTAGCTAATGATCAGACAGAAGAGATCATGGGCATAGGAGATGTGAACCTCAAGACTACCATGGGTACGATTTGGACGTTGAAGGATGTCAGGTATATCCCCACCATAAAGAGAATGTTGATCTCGGTGAGTCAGTTAGACGGTTTGGGATACAAGATAACCTTTGAGAACGGCCAATGGAAGGTATCAAAAGGGAATCTGGTCACAGCTCGCGGTTGGAAGAAAGGAACTTTGTACATGGCGGAGATGCCAGTGGAGAGGGTTAATGCAGTCACTGATGGGGCTAATCCTTCAACTCTATGGCACCAAAGGCTTGGGCATATGAGTGAGAAGGGGATGAAGATGCTAGCTTCAAAAGGGAAGATTCCAGAGCTGAAGAATGTGAAAGTTGATTTTTGTGAACCATGCGTGTTCGGAAAACAATAACGGGTAAGCTTCACAAACGCAAGGAAGGATCCTAAGAAGACGAAGTTAGAAATGGTGCATTCAGACGTGTATGGACCCACAAAGGTTCCGTCGATAGGAGGATCTCACTACTATGTCACATTCATTGATGATTCCACAAGAAAGGTATGGGTTTACTTTCTGAAGCACAAAGATGAAGTATTTAATACCTTTAAGAAGTGGAAAGCTGCTGTTGAAAATGAAACCGACTTAAAAGTGAAGTGTTTAAAGTCTGACAATGGTGTTGAGTATAGTAGTGATGAGTTTGAGGATTATTGTGCTGAGCATGGTATACAGATGCTGAAGACTGAGCCTGAGACACCCCAGCATAATGGTGTTGCTGAGAGGATGAACAGAACGCTTAATGAGAGAGCGAAGAGTATGAGGATTCAAGCAGGATTGCCCAAGAAGTTCTGGGCGGATGTAGTGAGTACAGTAGCGTACCTCATAAATCGTGGACCCTCAACTCCTTTGGGATTCAAGATCCCTGAAGAGGAATGGCGTGGAAAGGAGGTAAATCTTCAACACTTGCGAATCTTCGGTTGTGATTCTTATGTGCGAGTGAAAGATTCTGACAGAGACAAACTTGATCCGAAAGCAAAGAAGTGTGTATTTATTGACTACGGTTCTGATGACATGGGGTATAGATTCTGGGATGAATCAATGAGAAAAGTCATCAGAAGTAGAGATGTCACATTCTATGAGAATGATGCATACAAGGATCACTGCGAGGCAGAATCAGATGTCACAAAAGAAGGAGAAGACAAGGAAGAAGCATTGTTGGAAGGCATTACTGAAGATGATCTTGCAAGCAACAGTCGAAGTTCAGTGCACAGAAATAATGAGGAGATAGTACCGACTACCCCAGTGGCTGAAGTGAGGAGATCGAGCAGAGTTACGAGACCTCCCGAACGGTTCTCTCCGTCACTACATTATTTGCTGTTGACTGAGAATGGTGAGCCTCAATGCTACACAAAGGCGGTTCAGATGGATGATTCGGTTAAGTGGGAGTCAGCCATGAACGAAGAGATGATGTCTCTTGAAAAGAATGAAACTTGGTCGTTAACTAAGTTACCAGCTGGGAAGAAGGCCTTACAGAATAAATGGGTGTTCAGGGTCAAGGAAGAATATGATGGCAGCAAAAGATACAAGGCAAGGTTAGTGGTCAAGGGTTTTCAGCAGAAAAAAGGCATTGATTACAACGAGATATTCTCTCCAGTAGTCAAGATGACTACTATCAGACTTGTGTTAGGTATCGTGGCTGCAGAGAATCTTCATCTAGAGCAGTTAGACGTCAAAACTGCGTTCTTACATGGCGATCTTGAGGAAGACATTTACATGGTACAGCCAGAAGGTTTCCGGATAGCTGGAAAGGAAGATCTAGTTTGCAAGCTAGGTAAAAGCTTGTATGGTCTAAAGCAAGCACCAAGACAGTGGTACTTGAAATTTGACGATTTTATGATGAGGAGTGGATACACAAGATGTGTCATGGACCATTGTTGCTACGTCAAGCACTTCAAGGGATCCTACATCATATTATTGTTGTATGTTGATGACATGTTGATTGCATGCTCTAACATGGTGGAAATCAACAAGTTGAAAAGACAGATGTCTGAAGAGTTTGAGATGAAAGACTTAGGTGAAGCGAAGCAGATACTCGGTATGAGCATTAGCAGGGATCGATCTGATGGTAGTTTGAAGTTATCCCAAGAGAAGTATATTGGGAAGATTTTGAACAAGTTCAGTCTCCAAGATGCCAAGGTTAGGAGTACACCGCTGGGAAGTCACTTCAAACTCACTCGAGAGCAATCACCTAAGACGGACAAAGGACATGGAAGAAATGACTAAGGTCCCTTATGCATCGGCAGTGGGCAGTTTGATGTATGCGATGGTATGCACAAGACCAGACATTGCGCATGCAGTGGGAGTTGTTAGTAGATTTATGTCTAATCCAGGAAGAGAGCATTGGGAAGCGGTCAAGTGGTTGTTTCGCTACTTGAAGGGGACTTCAAAAGTTGCACTACACTTCAAGAAGAAGGACGTGATCCTAGAAGGGTTATCTGATGCAGACTTAGGTGGATGCCTGGATACAAGGAAGAGTACTACATGGTACATCTTCACCTTGGGTGGCACAGCAGTTAGCTGGATGTCACGACTCCAGAAGAGTGTTGCTCTTTCAACCACAGAAGCAGAGTACATGGCTATTTCAGAAGCTGGGAAGGAAATGATTTGGTTGAAAAGTTTTCTGGAGGAGTTAGGCAAGAAACAATCGGACAGTTCTTTGTCAGAGCGTTATTCACCTTGCCAAGAATCCTGTGTTTCATGCTAGGACGAAGCATATTCAGTTGAGATATCACTTCATCAGGGGGTTGATGAGTGATGGCACTTTGTCCTTAAAGAAAGTCATTGGGTCAAAGAATCCTGCAGATATGTTGACCAAGGTGGTTACAACCGAGAAGCTGAAGCTATGTATACCTTCACCCGGCCTTCACTGTTAGTGAAGAGAAGGCGTCACACTAACTCTAGAGCTTATTGCGGAGATCGTTGGGCGTGTTACTGGAGATACATGATTGAGGGTGAAGACGTGTGAAGACAGTCTCCAAGTGGGAGATTGTTGGGTTTGTGGAGACTTTCCTATTTATTTAGGGAAGCCACAATTTCCTAATTACATTAGGATAATGAATTAGAAAAGAATTCCTAATGTGCAAGGAATTAGGAATTCTAGGTCTTTCTTAATTCCCCTTAGTCTTGCACTATAAATACATGTACTTGTAATCCCATAATTATTCATGAGTTGAGAGCAATAATAAGAGAGTAGTGTGATCGTGGACGTAGGCAATTTGCCGAACCACGTAAATCCTTGTGTTCTTGTGTGATTGTTCTTTATTTCTCTTGGTTACTTTTGCTAGAGAATTGTTCCACGTTGTTATACACCCCAATATTATCTCTGTATAATTTGGGTCAAAGATCCTCCATGCCCAAAAAAAATGCAACTTGAAAGAAAAATAAATGTAAAGTAAGGAGTAATTTTTAAATAAAAAACATTACATTTTGGACACTTCACACATCGTTTATGTTAAATTTAACGTCTATTATCATAAATATAAGAAAACAAAAATTAGGTTATCGGTTGAAAAAATATGAATAATTCCACATAAATCTCCTTAGGCCCAAAACTAATTGAAATTAAAGTTAGTGGATTTGTGAGTAGTAGAGATAGAATAGAAATGGGCATATCGGCGTCGAAGCGAGTGAAGGCGACGCTGTCAGAGTCGTCCGAGTTCAACTCCTCCTGCGACTCAGCCTTCTCTCACTGCCTCTCCCTCACTCAGCACGCTTTTCCCGGCGTCTTCCCCTACCAGCTCGCCGACGCCTCCGACCACCTCTTCCACTCCCTCTCCGCCTCCAACTTCCCTCTCCTCCGCAACTGGATCTCCCACCCTCCGTCTCAGTCTCAGATCGACCGAGCCCTCCGCCGCACCAACGCCCACTCCCAAACCCTATCCCCCGACCAGTTCAAGGACTGGGCCGTCGAGCTCTTCTCCGACGCCGTCCTCTCCAGCGCCGCTAAGCAACTCCTCCGCCGCCTTCCTATCGGAGTCGCCATCGCCGGGGTCGGCATCGTCGCTCGCTCCGGGAAGGAAGTCGTTGGGGCGGCGATTGGCCTCTACGCGCTCGGCGTTGCCACCTCCCTTTACTGTAGCTTATCCGGCTAGTGTTGTGTTTGTATGTTTATATTTCACTAATAAATCCTCTACTAGTTGAATGATATGATGATGACCTTTGTCATGTGTTATGTGTTGAGTGATGTTTTGCTATTACCCAATACCAATAGAGTAGCTGAATTGAGCTGATTCTATGAAATATGTAATATACAGAATAAGAAAAGGTGTATTTTCTGTTCTTGAGCTTAACATACAATTTCCAAGTTTACTATAGGATTACGGGTTGAGAGCAGTTAGCCCTGCTGCTGCCGCTAATGTCGCAGTTGGAAATTCATGTCACTTGGAGTATTAGGTGTGGAAATTCCGTCTCCTTGTGTTTCTAGCCCGACATACTGTTGTACCACTAGTACTGAAACGTGCGCTGCAAAATCTGATGAAGCTAGCAAGTCCCCTATTGTACCGAGCTCTGGGCATTCGCTCCAGTCGTTGAGTCCGGCTGTGAGGGGCGATATTACCCCATAACCTCTCCCAACTATGAACAGGTCGTGGATGTTGTCCATTGACCTTATTACTGCCATGGTCTCTTCCCCGTTGGTTACTTCCTTCTCTATGTAAACAATGGTATCATCGTTGGCATTTTTCGTTCTGAAATTGTTCATGGCATCTTGGTCGAGCTTTTTCTCCTCGGAAGGATCTGTTTCCACCGATAGCATCCCTCCCGGGGCAGCGCGAGGAACCCTTGGCTGTATGCTGGATTCAGCCACATCTTCTCCTTTGATAAACCTTACCACGGTAAGGCTAATCCCAGGATGATCAGACATCCTCCATGCGTAAGCTAGTGCCTCTCTGTCATCTGGCCCGCCAAAGAACAGCAAAGCAATATGGTGAGATATGTAGTTTGTACCCAAACTTGTGGATCCACTTAAACCTCTGTCTACAAGAATCCCGATTGAGCAAGGTGCATTGACTAATACATTTTGGTTTATTGATCTGTATGCAGGGTTTGTATCTTCCATCCCGCCATCAATCGTTCGTTGCCTGTGGAAAGGGACGATGACTAAGGAAACACGCTTGTCCTCAGCCAAGTTACAGATATCTTCGTGCATGGTTGAGTACGGGGAGATGCATGTGAGTGGATTAATGGAGACAAAGCTGACATGCTGCTCAAAGTTCTGAAAGGCATTGATGATGTGGTCGGACTGTGCTTGAGTTCGATTGTGCGCCGGGCCACCTGTTTTTCGGGTGTTGTGTACAATGAGCATGGCAGATGCGCGGCCCGTGAGCTGAACCAGGTGGAGCACAAAGATAGTTATTGGGGATTTCTTGGTGGGATTGGATGCTTCAATGAGGTTGATGATTGTTGGGACATTTCTAGGGGTGTGAACGCAGACGAGTACTCGTAACTCTCCATCTGGTTTTGACATTTCAATTGTTCTTCGTTTGTACATTACTAATCTTCTTGCTGGCTTGTAAATTATTGTTACAACAGGTGTTACGATGCCGGTCATGATCACTGTGGTGACCACCATCATCGCAAATGCCTCCTCATTCAGAACCTGCAATACAAGATTACGCATGGATCAGTGTCTTGCTCGTTGATGGATTGAGACCGAGAATAGTAGTAGCAGAGTACCTTCTGGTCCTTCCCTACGTTGAGAATGATCATTTCAATAAGGCCCTTGGTGTTCATGAGAAAGCCAAGAGCACATCCTTCGCGAGGAGGCATTTTGTATAGAGTTGAAGCGACCAGAGTACCAAGTATCTTCCCAGCGCAGGCAAGAACGGTCACAACTGCCACAAGTCCCCAGGTGGAGGGTCCGCCAATGGTCGATAAATTGGTCTTGAGGCCGCTTATGGTGAAGAAGAGTGGCAACAAGAGCCCTGAAACAAAGTCCTCCAATCTTTCTATGAGAGTGACACCAAGTGGTCCATTTGGGATAACCAGACCAAAGATAAATGCTCCGAATATAGAATGTGTTCCAATGGAATCTGTTATGAAGCCGGAGATCATAACGCCAGTAAGAATCAGGCATAGTTCGAACTCACCGAAGCTCTCTCCCTCTGTTTGGCGCTGAATCATCCAGACAATGACTGGTCTTACAGCGTAAATGCAGAGCATGATGAAGGTTAGGGTTGAGAGTATCACCCATAGGGAAGCCACCGGAGATACATTGTTTTCAGCCAAGGTGATGGCTATGACCAAGAGAATCCAAGCGCATATGTCATTGACGAGAGAACATGACATGGCTATCCTGCCAATGTCTGTGTTGATGAGTTTGAGCTCAGCTAAAATCCGGGCAAGCACGGGGAAAGAAGTGACAGAGAGGGCAACGCCAAGAAAGAGGATGAAAGTGCCTTGGCTCATATGCTTTTTACTATCGGAGAGGAGGAAAGAAAATCCAGCACCGAAAACAAAAGGCAGAATCATGCCAGCAACGCCAATGACGATGGCTTTTCTTCCTGTTTGCTTGACAACCGAAATATCCATCTCCACCCCGACAAGGAACAAGAAGAAGACCAGGCCCACATTTGCCATTGTTTCGAGCACTATCACACTTCTGCGCGGGAACAAAACATCTGCAAATGAAGGAATCCTTCCAAGTACCGACGGGCCTAATACTATTCCACCCTGTAACCATACAGAGACATCATAACATATGAGGAGGAGTTGGAGCCTCAATGGTTGGTAAATTTCTACAAACAAAACTTGCACACATATATCTAAATGCTTGATTCTGGTTTTCTATATATATGAGTATTCATCAATAGATACGTATTCTTGATAAGATGGAACTTACCAGGATCTCAGCGATGACGCGAGGCTGGCGAAAGGGCCTGAGAAGGAAAAAGAAGAGACGGGTGATGACGACAACCAGTATCAATTGCAAGATGAAGAGAGGAAGGGAGTAATCCAAAGGGTTATCGCCTTGCCATATACCATTTGTGGTTATCATTCCTGGTGAATAGCATACAATTGTTTCCTCGGTATCTTCTGAAGATATATATGCTTCCGTCTGTAACGCGAGCTCTGTCATTTTGCACAATACCTATATCTTCCAAAATATTGGCGTTTATGCTGATTCTGCCGGAATCTTCCATGCTATTGCCATAAGCCGCCTGAGAATGAGGTTAGAGCAACGCGATCGGGATCCAGCTCTTGCTACAGGCCTGAAAATGTGTTGAAAAGGTAAAAAAGTTTGTTGTTTTCTTTGTTTCTGCGTTTAGTGGGGACGAAGAGAGACGAAAGAGGAAGAATATCAGTGGCTGGGGAAATCCACGCCCTTTGTGGCATTCAAATTCAATAGGTGATTCAAGAGAGATGTCTTTATTTTAGGGAAAGAATCATTGGCCGACTCTTTTTCTTCTTGACAATTTTGAAACACTGAGGAATCTGATGTCTCAATTTTATCCAAAAATAGGATAGCAATGGCTTCAAATGTTATGCTTCTAATTTTTTTGGAAATTACATATCAATACCGTGTAGTTTACACAATTTTAAAATGCATCAGTTTAATACGTGCAAAATTAGTTTTGTACAATATTTACCCAAATGTCCATCAACACAAGTAGAAAAATACCATTCAATCTCTAACTTTTCAAAAATAATCAAAATGTTAGGTTTGGTGTGGAGTTGGATGCTTTTAATGTCGACGAGGTCTTCAGCACTCATGTAAGAGCTCTGTGGATCGTAAACTCAAAATATGCTTCTCGCTGGATCGACACCAGACATTGGTCGGAAGTTCCTATGTAAAAGACAACGACATCATCCATGGGGATGACAAAAATCGTCAAACTTGATGGGGATTCGGTGTCTACGATCCGATGGCTAGAGCAACGGAGTTCAATAAACTTGTCCCGTTGCCAATCCTTACTAAACTCGATGGGCAGTTGTCGCTGATCCAACAAGATAAGGTACGAGGATCAGTAAATTCGTCCGAACTTGCACGAATGTTCCATTATGTCATCATATTTCGGTATCAAAATAATGTAATCCAATAAATTATTTTAAATAACAATTTGAGTTTCTATTATAAATTTAAACTTTTAGGTGATCGAAATTCATCAACTTGTCAGTTGCGGACAAGTTGATGACTTTTATTTGGTATGAGAGTACAAGTTTAGCTCGAATTAATACAATACGATACAATTACAACCTAAACAACAACAACAAATAATAATAATAATCTAAACCGGCACGTCTTTGGGGTAATCCTCCGGATACCTTGTGATGGTTTCTCTGAGAAGTTTCTCCTGTTGTTGCAGATTGACTGAGGGAACATCATACACATCTGTGAAAAGCTCAGCCACCGGCGGCTTCTTGACCTTCTCAGCCACTTGAATTGCATGTAACACCTGCAACGACAAAATTGAATACATGTTTGGAAATCAAAATTGAATACATAGGACTCATTATTAGTGAGTGAAGTTATTTACCTGCTGCCTCACATTGCTTCTAATCTCTGCCTCAGCTTCGCGGCTCCACCAACCATTGTTCTCTATCCATTTTCTGAATCTAGCTACCGGATCTCTTGCCACCCTCCAGTGCTCTATCTCATCCACAGCCCGATACTTGGTGGAATCATCTGATGTCGAATGGTGTGACACTCGATATGTCAGCGCCTGCGAGTCAAATTGATTGAATATGACGTCAAAACTAGCTCTATCAAGATTTTGTTGATTTCTTGGTTTACCTCAATTAAGACAGGTCTTTGCTCTTTGACTGCCATATTCCGCGCAGCGTGAACTGCACTATAGACGGCAAGAGCATCGTTACCATCTACTCGGATGCTTCGGATTCCATAGGCTTGGCCTTTAACAACAATACCATCACCTGCCAAGGAAGATCAGGACATCAGAACCAAATCTGGCTTTTCAAAGAAAGAAAATGCGGATGCATTGATGGGAACAATACTTCGGAATTGCTCTGAACTTGGAGTACTGATAGCCCATCCATTGTTGCGACAGATAAAAACAACAGGGGCCTCCATAACAGACGCAAAGTTCATAGCAGCATGGAAATCACCCTACCATTATGTGATACTCATCAGAACATAAGCTACCAAAACCAACACCCATTCAACCAAACTATTCCATTGTTCTAATCTAAATCACTGAAACTTAATATAGTTCTGGAAAAGTACCAATGAGATTCTATTGAGCATGAAGTTTTTTTATAAGCAATTTTATTATTGAATACGAAAAGGAAAGAGATCCAATGCCCAAGTAGGGCTATTGAACATGAACTGATTACCAAAAATAAGAAATCATTTATAGTCTCCCACTAAAGCAGTATCTAGAAATTGGAATAGAATAATTTCAGATGCTATGATTAAGACCCTAAACATTTCCCTGTGTTTAAAGCAAGCAAAGCAAAAAAAGTAAGTCCTCAGACAATTATGTATATATGTACCTCGCTGGTGGTGCCATCACCGAAATAAGTGACCGCACATGCATCTTTCCCCTCCATCTTCAAAGAATATGCAGCACCAACTGCTTGGATAATTTGAGTCCTGCAAAAGATCACAAATGTTTGTGTGAGTGATTTTGTAGTAAAGAAATAATTTTATCATGCTGCACCATATTTATCTTACGCAAGTGGTGATGATATAGTGACATAATTAAGCTGTTTAGACCCGTAGTGAATAGGCATCTGCCTCCCCTTTCCATAATCAGCTTCATTTCCAAATAACTGGTTCGCAAATTGTTCTAGCGTAAAACCACGCCATAACAGAACTCCGGCCTCCCTGTACTGCATGGTGAATAAAAAGACCCTTTTAATAGCAAGCTTTGTGTTTGGTATTTGGGCACGGTCACATGTAATGAGACACTATTGTAAATAACCTGAGCGAAGATAACGTCATTGATGTGGAGCGCTGCAGCTGATGCAATGTTGATGGCCTCTTCTCCGTTTGTAGTCAGATAAAATGAAAGTCTACCTTGCCTTTGTGCTTCGTAAAAAATTGTGTCCATAGTTTGAAGCATCACCATGTGTTTGTACATTTTTACAGCAACTTCCATACCAACCTAATTAAATCGTTTACTCACAAGTAATAAGATTCCATTTCCTTGTTCAGGTCTATAATGAATAAGAATAGGAGTGTTTGGTACCTGTAACAAACTGCTATGCACCATTGGCTGTCCATAGTCGTCAAGCACCCGATAGCATTGTACACGCTCCTCCAAGGATTCAGGTATGAAAATCGGATCAGACGTGAACTTAACTTTCCCCCCAGGAAAATCCAAGATCTGCATAAAAGGGTACCCATTGGTGAGAACCGAATAAAGCACTTCTCGCAGTTGACCATGTTCATTTTTTTATATTATCGCCAAGTCATTACATGTATTCTATCTAAGGACCTATGTGAGCATGGTCGTCCCATATGGATTTTTCCGTTCAAATCAGATCATACCCAAATTTAAACTATTCTAATAGCCATCAAATAAAATATATCATATCTTGATTCAAACAAAATCGAACCCCAAGGAGGTCTGACATGTTATTGCTCAAATGGCCTTGAAATGTAGTTGGCAGTGGCAACAGTTACAGAAATGGTTAACAAAGGGGTTGATTCTTGCATCTTAATAAATGCCTTGATAAACTCACTGCTCATCACAATGTTAAAGGACTGATTCAATTAACACTATAAAATCAAAATAGTACCTCTAAAAAGCCAAATGATAATTTTATACCCTTAATCAGCCTCCTAAACCATGAACTAATTTTGCTCAGCAAACTTAAGAATTAACAGTGACCAAAATGTGAAAACAGGAACCAGAAATTTTTTCAGCAACAATTGACGATACCAACCAGACACTGTTCATAAATCTCAGCACATTCAAGAGCAACACAAACCCAGAAAAAAAATTAGCTATATATACCTGATCATCAGCAACATCATCGAATTGCCTTTGGGCTTTGGTCGATTCGAAACGGGGAAGCGAGAAAAGGGAGGCTCTGTTAGTGGGATTCGAATCCGGGTTCTTGAAACGAGCTGGCGGAGCTGTAAATAGAGCTCCATGATCAGTAGCTGCGAAGCTCCACAAACACAGAGGACCCAACTTACCCACAAGTTGCCTCGATTTTCCGAGGAAGAGAGCCATATGTGAAGTGGGTTTGAGTCAATAATGGAATGGGTTTCAAGTAAATGCGAGAATGAAGATGAAGACAGAGATGGGAAATGATAGAGACGAAGGTGGGACTGTGTTCTTGCAACGTAACGAGTTAAAAAAGAAAGGCAAGCGATTGTGTCTCACGCTTCAGCTGTGCGCGTGGAAATATGTGAGCCGTTTTCGTGGCCGTAATTGACACAGACTCATTTTCAACTAAACTCATGTTCTTTTTTAAAGTATTACAAATTAATTAACTAACTAATGTTATTTTGTAAACTGTTACTCGATCCTATTACAATATTACACGTGTTGTTTAATTTATATTTATACTGTTGATCATATTTTTATAGTGTTAATTTGTGTAACAAACCGTTGATTATGTCACAAAGGCCGTGAACTAGTGGATATCAAGACAAGGGATGTGATTTTGGAAGATTGAAGAGAAAATATATTATATATTATTATGTACCTACCAAACTCAGAGATATATTTAATTAATTAAAGGATAATTATTTTCGTATCGGAGGAGTTGCGACTGATCTACCTCATGGTTGGATAGATAAATGCTTGAATTTCTGTGATTATTTTTTAACAGGACTTGCTGAATATGAAAAACTTATTACGAGTAATCCCATTTTTTTAGTATCGGTCCCCAATTCCATCCTAATCCCATATGTGGACTTGGGCTAAAATTACATTCATCACCCTTGAACTCAAACTTGAGTATGAGTTTCATTTTTCTTGGAAGAATTTGGATTCAAACCCTGATGATAATGGATTTAAAAAAAATAAATTGTAATTAAATAAAGTATTTATATAAACATGTTACTATTAAAATTAATTACAAAATTATGTTTGGGTCTCGCAAATATACCACGTGTCAACCATTGGTAGGAGCCATTTTATTTTACCTGTAGCAATCGTTAAAACTACAGTAAAACCATATTTTGAAGAGAAAAATTACACATGTAAACCACACGTCAGTCAAGAATAGAGGAGTTTTATTTTTCTTTTTGACTTTACTTTGCACACTAAAAAATTTATTTTGAAATTTATAAAAATTGTTACAACGTTTAGTATTGGCATATTTTTTAGCGCAAGGTCAAGATGTTAGCCAACATGTTACAACACATCTGACTTGACATAATAAGCGTAGGATTAGGCAAGACATCGAAGACTTCTTGTTTTATTCACTGAAGCTATGCGCACAAAGTCACAAATGATTTAGGAAAGGTTCAGCTGGAAGGAAGACACGTCAACAAGGCTTATAGAAGGCGGCAACGCCAAACCTGTCACTTGCCAATAATGCAAGGGGCAAGGGTTTTCCTAATCGGAATAGAAATCCGATTAGGCAATAGAAGTTGCTATAAAAGCAGGCGCTACCCATTTAGCAACTCAGTCCTTTCTCTGTGCTAAATTCTCAAAGCTCTTAACCGTGTACGATTAGCGGATTGAGAGGTTGATCAATTTAGAGAGGACACTGTCGATCACATACATTAACTCGAGAAGATATGAGTGTTTGTGATTTGTGGGTAGTTTTTCGTGATTCAAGACTCACGAAGAAATTGTTGAAGACAACATTACCGAGCGTAGGCTTGCTCGAATGGTGGAATTGAGGGAATCTCAAAGACAGGGGGAGTCCCTGGTCGAGGTGGTTCACGGTGAGATCTATAGTATCTTAGGACAATAGTTTGTGTGATAGCTAGTTGGTGTTTGAAGTTGTACTATTGACTACCAGTGAAAACCTTTCCACTGGAAGAGTGCCCCCAAACGTAGGTGCGGAGTCACCGAATTGGGTGAACATATTGTGTGTCTTCTGTTTAATACTTTACTATTTACTGTCCATTATATGTGATTAGGCAAGTTGTCGAACCAATTGTCACAACATTGTGTTCGATATCTTGTCCCTGCTACATAACAGAATTTCAATTAGTATCAGAGGAGGCACCTTAACTCTTAGGTGATTTCCTGCAAAAATTATGTGTAGCGAACATGGACTCAAGAGAAGGAGGATCGATCAATCGACCACCAGTACTTGATGGAACCAACTATGATTATTGGAAAGCACGAATGTGTGCTTTCATGAAACCTGGAAGGTTGTCATCAATGGTTGGGAGGACCCACAATATGCTGATGCTCAAGGAAATCAAACTGGTCCTAAACCTAAGAAATACTGGAGCACCGATGAAGATGAAGCAGCCTTAGGTAACTCTAAAGCACTCAATGCTATATTTAATGGAGTTAACAAGAATTTCTTCATGCTTATCAACACATTTACAAGTGCCAAAATAGCCTGGGACACTCTTGCCACTGCTTATGAAGGAACATCTAAAGTTCGAGAACACAAACTACATATCTCACCGCCAACTTTGAAGCTCTCTGTATGAATGAAGACAAGACCATATATGAGTTCAACATACAAATCAGGGATCTAGCCAATGAGTCCTACTCACTTGGTAACCTAATGTCTGACGAAGATCTAGTCAGAAAAACCCTAAGAGCTCTAAGCTTCAGGTTCAAGATGAAGATCACTGTCATAGAAGAAGTTCATGATCTAAACCTTAAAATTTGATGAACTTATGGGATCTCTTATGATTTTCGAACTCTCCCTTCCAACTATGGAAAGGAAACACAAAGGCATACCGTTTAAAAGTTCAACACATGGTCAGAAAGAACAGGAGTTCTCTGATTCAAATAACGAAATTAATGATACAATCGATATGCTAGCCAAGAACTATAACAGGGTCATGAAGAGATTCAAACAGATGGCATGATGAAAGTCTCTCGATATATCAGAGACAAACCACAGTTAAGACCTCAGAAGTATGAAAACCCCAACAAAGATGGTAGACGAGGTGAGCAAGAGAAAAGAGTTAAGTGTTTCGAATGTAAAGGCTATGGGCATGTACAAAGTTAATGTCCCAACTTCCTAAAGAAACAAAAGAAAGGATTTAATGCATCACTCTCAGATGAAGAAGAGGGAGATAGTGACACCGAACAAACCAGCAACTACGTTGCTTTTACTACCTCCACATCAACCAACACTGACCAAGCCACTGAATTCTCTAAGAAAGACGTCTTTGAAGATGAGCTATCAGACGAAATCCTAAATAATGCATACAACGACTAGTATGTTAAGTGGCTCAAAGATTCTAAGGTACTTGAAAAACAAGATACCCTCATTCTATCCCTCAATGAAGACAAAAATAGACTTCTCGAGACTATTATTGATCTCAAATGAGAAGTTGCTCGTCTAACCAAGGAGCTAGATCATTTAACCAAGTCTGTTAAGATGATGAACTCTAGTACATAAACTCTGGATCAAATCTAAACCATTGGAAAATCAGCAAAAAATATGGAAGGACTTGGGTATTCAAAAGGAGCCTCAACATCTCAAACCATCTTTGTTCCCCAAAAGGCTTCCAACAACATGTCTCAACAGATGTCACAAACTTAAGGTAGTAACCATTCACAGAAGAGACATCACCATGGCAGCTCAAAGAAAAAGAAACATAACTGGACCTGTCATCACTATTGACGAAGAGGTCACATTCGACCATTCTGTTATCACCTTTATGGAAAGAACTTCATCAAACACAAGACTTCCAAAGCACATCCTCATCAAGTATGGAGAGAGAAAAAGGTACACCACCAACCTCAACCACATAAAGAATGACGAATAAAAAAGGTACACTATCGAGCTAATGTCGCATACACCTCTCTAAAGGCCTCTACCAGTAATGATTGGTACTTTGATAGTGGGTCGTCTCGACATATGACTAGTAATAGCTCATTCTTAACCACCATAAAACCATGCTCAAAATGTTTTGTCACATTTGGTGATGGAGTGGAAGCCAAGGTGCTAGGAAAAGGGAAACTTGACCTACTCAACTCACCCTGTCTAAAGGAATCCTTACTAGTGGAATGACTTACTGCCAACTTGATAAGCATAAGCCAACTCTACGATCTAGACCTCGATGTAAAATTTACTCGTGACAAGTCTACAGTAGTAAACACTCAACTAGAGAAACTCATGACTGGACTCAGGTCACAAGACAACTGCTATCTATGGTCTCCAACAACAACTCCTCTATTTACTAAATGCCTCCTATCCAAAGCACAAGAAACCAAGCTCTGGCACCAAAAGCTTGGACACATAAATCTGAGAAGTATGCATAAAATTCTATTTGAAAAAGCTATTGTTGGAGTTCCATATCTGAAGATTATTGAAGGAAAAATCTGCGGAGAAAGTCAGATAGGGAAACCAGTCAAGACGTCACACAAGAAGGTGCAACATCTTACCACCTCTCGGGTCCTAGAAATTTTACACGTAGATCTTATGGGAACCATGCAAGTAGAGAGTCTTGGAGGTAAGAAATATATATTTGTATGTGTGGATGACTTCTCAAGGTACACATGAGTAGATTTTATTGGAGAAAAGTCAGACACATTCTCAGTATTTGAAAACCCTATGTCGAAGAGTCCAAAGGGAGAAAGGAGAAAGTATTGACAAAGCAGTCAGACTCAGGAGTGATCATGGACGAGAATTTGAGATTATCAGCTTTGCCAACTTCTGTGATGCTGAGGGAATAACCCATGAATTCTATGCTCCCATTACATCCCAAATGAATGGGATCGTTAAAAGGAAGAACCGAACTCTTCAAGAAACGGCTAGAGTCATGATGTTAGCCAAAGACATTTCTCCTTACTTCTGGGTAGAGGCACTTAACACGACTTGCCATATTCACAATTGTGTCACCATTTGTCTAGGTACTTCGGTAACACTTTATGAAATATGGAGGGGGAGAAAGCCTAATGTCAAATATTTCCATGTCTTTGGGTCAACATGCTATATACTAGCTGACAGGGAACCTCGACGAAAGCTAGACCCCAAAAGCTATGAAAGAATTTTTCTTGGATACTCCAGAAACAGTCGTGCCTTTCGGGTGTTCAATAAGCAAACCAAGACGATGATGGAGTCCATTAATGTGGTTATTGATGATGACAGCTCTGACCAAACTAACGATGACGAGCAAGTGATTCCAAGTTCCTTAGATGTCAGACCAAATGTTAGTAACGAAGCTCATGACATAGAGCCAGAGGATGAAGGTGACATCGTTCCTGATAAAGAATCGCCATCCATAAAAGACCAAAAAATCCCTTCCAGGAGGATTAAAAAGAATCACCTAGCTCAGGATGTAATCAGAGATATTAATGAAGGAGTATGAATTCGAAAAAAGGCTCCGATGAACTACAGGGAGATGATAGATAGTATCTATTTTGTCTCCAAGATCGAACCTAAGAATGTGCAAGAAGTCATCAATAATGAATATTGGGCATGTTCCATGCAAGAAGAATTGGTTCAATTTGAGAGAAACGTTGTATGGGAGCTAGTAACAAAGCCAGACAATTTTAATGTCATTAGGACAAAGTGGATATTCAAAAACAAGTCTGATGGGAAAGGAAACATCATTCGGAACAAAGCTAGACTTGTAGCACAAGGGTATACACAAGTAGAAGTGGTAGACTTCGATGATACTTTTGCCCCCGTTGCTAGACTCAAAGTTATCAGACTTTTTCTTAGTATTGCCTGTCATTTACAATTCAAACTCTATCAGATGGACGTAAAGATTACTTTTTTCAATAGATACCTAAACAAAGAGGTTTATGTTGCTCAACCAAAGGGGTTTGAAGACCATAACTCGCCACATCATGTCTACAAACTTAAGAAAACCCTCTACGAACTCAAGCAAGCACCTCGAGCCTGGTACGAACGCCTAACTCAATTTTTAGTTCATAATGGCTATACTCGAGTGGGAGTTTCCAAGGCTCGTTCGTGAAAAAGGAAGGAAGAAACATTATGATTGCTCAAATATATGTGGATGATATTGTGTTTGGAGGAATGTCAAACAATATGATGGAACGTTTTCTCCAACATATGCAGTCTGAATTCGAGATGAGTATGGTTAGTGAACTAACCTACTTTCTAGGATTCCCGATCAATCAAATGGATAATGGCATCTTTATCTCCCAAAGCAAGTATGCCAAGAACATTATAATGAAGTTTGGTTTGGAGAAAGCTTCCCACAACAGAACTCCAATTGCTACTCATGTAAAACTTACCAAGGATGATCAAGGTGAGCCTGTAGATCAAAGTCTCTATCGAATCATCATTGGAAGCCTATTATATCTCACAGCAGGTCGACCTGACATTGCCTTCTCGGTGGGAATTTGTGCTCGCTACTAAGAAAATCCAAAGACAAGTCACCTAATTCAAGCCAAACGAATTATAAGGTACATATCAGGAACAACTGAGTTAGGACTATTATATTCTTTCGACACATCATCTACACTTGTTGGGTATTGCGATTCTAACTGGGCAGGAAGCACTCCTGATCGAAAAAGCACCTCAGGAGGATGCTTTTATCTTGAGAATAATCTTGTCTCTTGGTTCAACAAGAAACAAAATTGTGTAGCCCTATCTACTGCGGAGTCCGAGTATATTACTGCTGGAAGTAGCTGCACTCAACTCTTATGGATGAAGCAGATGATTTCAGAGTATGGTGTCAAGCAAGATGTCATGACATTGTTATGTGACAACATCAGTGCCATCAACATCTCGAAGAATCCTGTGCAACATAGCAAAACTAAGCACATTGACATCAGACATCACTTCATTCGAGAGGTTGTAGAAGACAAGAAAATCAAGCTAGAGTATCTCCCCACAGAAAAACAACTTGCAAACTTCTTCACTAATGCTTTAGATGCAAATTGGTTTGAAAGTCTAAGGTCATCCCTTGGACTTTGCTTCCTTGAGTAAAAATCCATCAAGGAAACAGAGAGAGAGCTTTTGTTGATCTATTTTTCTCTCTTTGTAGAAGGACTACTAGGGTTCACAAAATCAAATCCAGGCCCATCTTATATAAGGAAGGAAATAAGATCATTGATTTGTCTTTATTTGATTGGACATGTGGCCAATCAAAACCCATACCTCTCGGCTACCTGCAACAAAACACAGACATTTCTGCACTCTATCCTACTTCCTCGGCCTCCTCACCACTTTCCTAAAAACTAGGGTTTCACCGTCACTCACGATTTGAATCACTCTCCCTCCTCGACTATATACCAAAAATCACAACAATGGTAGGAACAAGGAGTGGTCATACACCTGCAAAATCAAAGAAATCTCAACCCAGGATGAGGATCAAGATCATCCCAAAGAAGGGTACATGACCAAGAGCTGCTCGCAACAAATATGGGGTAAAAGTACTAGGAGAAAACTTCTCCAAAACTTTATCCGGTCACGCAGAGGCCGCAGCGACACCACCGCCTGTCTTGAACAAAGCAACAGAAGGAATGGAGATCCCCCATCCCATTATTACTGAGGATCTCATAACAAATACTGAAGGACAAGAAGCGTCTGGAATAGGTAGCCTTAATTCCCAGATTAAGTCGAGAGACCAATAGAGTGTCCCAACCACAGATGAATTAAACGATATGCAAGACGATCCAACATCTTCTAACGCTCCTGAAGATACCGTGAAGTTGGTACAAGAAGATACATCTGAGGATGCTGAGCCTCGGAGTAAGAAGGAGGTTACATTGAAGAAATTTTTGGCTAAAAGGAAAGGGAAAAAGAAGGAAAATCTAGTGAAAAAGAAGAAGATGTTTATATTACTAGAGGAGGAAGAGGTGTCTCCTGTGAAGGAGAAAAGGAAAAAGAGAAAAGTCTCAGAGGAAGGTGGGACATCCATCCCGACCACTGGAAAGAAAAAGAAGAAGGCCACTGTACCTATTGTTGATGATTCATTTACGCCCGAAGAACAAGACGACTCTAGAAAGGAAGAGGAGGAACTGGGGGGGGGGGGGGGGTTGTCCCTTTATTCGTGATGGAAGTAAGGAAAAGAGTAGAAGGTCACATGCTTCCAAAAAACATCTCTGACGCGGAAAATGTATCCTTCCACTCAGTTGAAGGAGCCAGCAAATGGAAATATGTATTCAACCGTACCATCTACTCAGAAATGGAACTCTCTGCTGAGGCTCAAGAGATGAAGGTCATAATGGAGCTTCTGCGAGGGGCGGGCCTCTTAAACACGGTCACCAACATCGATACCTTCTATCCCTCATTGGTGAAAGAATTTGTTGTAAATCTGTCCACTACGTTTGATGATCAAGAAGACTCATAGTTCAGAAAGGTATATGTAAGGGGTCATTGCTTTGGCAGTTCTCCTGAGACAATCAATGTTTTTCTGGGAAGGAATGCTGTAAATGTCACTTCAGATGTCCCAACCATGGATCGAATTGCTCAGGAAATCTCTGGTGGGAGAAAGAAGGTATGGCCCTCGAAAGGGGTTATGGCATCATCTAAGCTAACTGCCAAATATTCCATTCTCTATCACATCGAGATAGCTAATTGGACTCATTCCTCCCATGGGTCAAGCATCAGTGCAGAACTCGCCAAACTCATTTACCAGATAGGTACAAACACTTCCCTTGACTTCAGTGCATTTGTTATTGACCATCTAGTAAAGTATGCAAGGTCATACGCTGTTAGACTCCCAATCGGGTTCCCCTCATTGATAACTGGCATACTAATCCAACAATGTCCCAACATTATTTGGGACGTTGATGTTGCGGGAAAACGACCCCTAGTGCTAAATATTAGCCCCAAGCTTTTTGAAGGGAAGTATGTATGGGACCTTGTGCCACCATGTGTTAAGGCATCTGAAGCTGGAAGCAGCTCGCTACCAACAGGCCCGATTGGCAACAAAATGGTGAAAGAGCTCACTGAGACGATAACTGACCTGGCGAAGACCATCACAACCCTGAACAACAGAAAGATTGCATGTGAAGAGCTTCTCCACGACCTGAATGCTGCTCCTATTGGAAACCCTGATACCGATGAAGAAGTTGACAACTCCACCTCTTTTTGAAGAAAACGGTTTACTCTCTCTCACTATCCTAAAAAAATTAATTATGTTTAAATATTTGAATTCCCAGGGTTTCTCCGGGTTACTTTTTGAATACTTTTGCTCCTTGGTGGAGCTGGATATTTGCCTCATGGTTAGGGGCTGGATTGCTCGTATTTAGAGCTATTTTTTTGAATTCTCCTTGTGATAATCCTTCTTTTATGTTTATGGTTGCCCTTTGCCACTTTTGAGGCAATCAAGGGGAGATATTTATAGGTCATCAAAAATATTTTGGTGACTTGTTGCACAACATGTTGGAACATGTGTTACAACATGTTGCCACTTGTTATGTGTCTTGCTTGCAGAAAACATCATGAAGCTGCTGGAATATGTGTCACAACATGTTGCAACTTTGTTATGGAAGACGACACTCTACTAAAGAACGACTAATGATAGCTAAAGATGGTTATCATATTGGAAGACGCTGCTAGCTGGAAACGGTGCTCGTCCAAAGCTGTTGAAGACGTTGCTAGCCGGAAATGGTGCTCGCCCGAAGCTTGTCGTCAAGAAGTGCTTGCCTAAAAAATTACCAAAGGGGTAGATTGTTACTACGTTTAGTATTGGCATATTTTTAGCGCAATGTCAAGATGTCAGCCAACATGTTGCAATACATCTGACTTGACATAATACACGCAAGATTAGACAAGATATCGAAGACTTCCTGTTTTATGCACGCAAAGTCAAGAATGATTTAGGCAATGTCCAGCTGGAAGGAAGACACGTCAGCAAGGCTTAAAGAAGGCGGCAACGCCAAACCTTTCACTTGCCAATAATGCATGGCAGTCAGGGTTTTCCTAATCGGAATAGGAATCCGATTAGGCAATAAGAGTTGCTATAAAAGCAGGCGCTATCCCCTTATCAACTCAGTCCTTTCTCTTTACTAAATTCTCAAAACTCTTAATTGTGTACGACTAGCGGATTGAGAGGCTGATCAATTTAGAGAGGACATTGCCAATCACATACATCAACTCGAGAAGATTTGAGTGTTTGTGATTCGTGAGTATTTGTTCGTGATTGAAGACTCACGAAGAAATTGTCGAAGACAACAATACCGAGCATAAGCTTGCTCGAAGAGTGGAATTGAGAGAATCTCGAAGACAGGGGGAGTCCATGTGTGTAGTACTCACATAAAGGAGAAACCCTAATTGTTCTTCTATCAAATAGAGGCAACAAAGAGTAGAAGAAGTGAGAAATTTTCTAAATTCAAGAGAGTAAGCAAAAATAAAAACATGCTAAATTTTTGTAGTTTTTGAGTCGTCCAGTCAAGTACAAGAACTTGTCTACTGTCTGATTGAGCTGATTTTTAGTCATCGTGTTTTGGAGGCATAGTACTACATTTTGAATGGTAAAATTGATATTTGGAGGTCTTAGTAATTAGATACAAATTTCTGGTTGTATGCCACGAAATCAATGATATTTCTCTACTCTTTTTTGAAATTAGGTTTAGAGACAAGAACATTTAATCTTGAGATAATGTATGTCTCTAAGTGTATTTAGTGATAACTCTTTGTACTCATTATATTGATAGTATGCATTAAGTGACCTCGAAGGTGTAGTGATTTTTTCCTCTCTCGCATTCAGGAGTTTTTTTATGCTAAAGTTGTGCGTCCTATTCGTGTTCTTGTTTGCTATATATTTATTAGCTTGATTGATTTATTCTGTTTGATATAATCCTATACGATTTGCAAAGGTGGAGGGAATTATTTAATCCCACTACATCCAATTATTTAGTTGGATTCATTTTTCTCCCATCAATTAGCCTTTGAATTGTGTCATGAAGGCTTATTTGTGAAATCGATTCTCGATTTAGAACCTATAGGAAAGAAAAAATATCATTGTTGTTAGGAACAATGAGAAAAGATAAACTCATAATTACAATAAAAATGAGGCATTTTTAGGTTTTTCTTATTCATACACATAATTTTTTAGTTGTTAATAGTGTAAATCTCGTTATTAAAACACATCTCGAGAATAATATGTTGTACGAAGAGAAGTTTTGATGTGGGTTTTAAAAATTTATAATTTTAACCATTGGGGGAACCTCATATACGTCGATTTGAGCTCTGATTGACGTGTCTATTTAGGTGGCTACGACGCACTTTTGCCGAATTTCAGAACCGATCCTCGTCATGACTCCTCTAGGACAACAAGAGCCCTCCGACCCTTCACTGAAACCACGAACCGCATAGCAACGATTCAATTTTATGGATATCGGAGGCTAAAATGTATCAAGAATCAACATGCGATTTTGATTAGAATAAAGAAGATGAGAGATTAGGTTGATTTGAGATCGAAATTGTTAGATAATATATTATTTAAATTTAAATTATATTATTCTTACCTAATGAATAAAATTGGTTTCCAATTTAGATGTGTTTTAATCCTCTTAACGTATATGTTACAACTTTTTTTATTCATCTTTAAATTTTGCATTCATTCATAGAATTCAAGAGGTGGAATAGATGAGACTATAAATAAATCGTCTTTCTCTTCATTTTTGAATCATCTAAAAACCAGGAATATTTGTGTTCTTGTTCTCCCCTTTTCTACATTTCTTCCTCTACAAAAGTTTATACAATTTGTCGAATGGGCAAAGACTCGAGTTCAAGTTCGCTTGAACTATACCTTTGGTGTACGGTGCTAGTTCGAAGTCGTTGTATTTTGGAAAGTGTATGCTCGTTAATTCCAACACCCGAAGGAGAGCGAGTACACTTTAAGAAAAATATGTCCAACATGCCTCAACTATTTTTCGAGTTTGTATCGAATAATTTGTAAAGATTCACTTATCTTTGTAATTTTTATGATTCATTAGTAATTTTAATTTTTCAATTTTTGTAGTTTTTTTAAATTATTGTCCAATCCCTGACATAAATTAAAATATTTTGTGCTTTTATGGAGATATCAAATAAAGCTATTAAATCCCTAAAAATGGGAGTGTAGCTGATGCGACTGCATCAATACTAATTTTAGTGCATTATTTAAAGCCCGCTAGAGGTTTAATTACCCTCCTATGATATATATTTCTGATTTCTATGCCACAATTACCTCACGGGGTTTCGAGGATATTAGCGCAGAAAACCAGTCAAAAACGGGCGACAAGATGGAGTTTCATGGAAGCAGCGCAAAAATAAGACATGTCACGGCCTGATGTCACGACCGTGACATCACCATGAAACTGCCACGTCAGCTACACCAAGACTTGGAAAATTGAAGAAAATAGGATGGTCACGGCTTGGCAAGTCACGCCGTGACATGCTTCCGTGACATCCCAACATTAAGAGGAAGCTAATCGCCTGAAGAACACGTGACGGAACAAATAAGTTGTCATGGAACCGTGTCATGCCCATACATGTTACGGCGTGACATGGATCCGTGACAACGATCTGGGTAGTCTATAAAAGAAAATACACGATTCATAGTTCTCCAAGCTTCAATTTGGGATATCACCACATAGAGAGGTGTGATCTGTAGCGTCTAAGAGGTGTTCGAGGGTACGAGGGAAGGTTGAACACTTGTTAAAGGCGAATTGTGAGCATAAGGATCGAAGGCATCAAAAATCAAATCGCGAATCGAGAGATTTTGCACGAATCGACGGAATCCGACTCTACCAGATTAGGGTTTCATTGTTCTTTCTCATTCTCTGCCTTTCTTGAACTTGAATTAGTATGTTTTTTGTTTTTGTACCATAATTGTTGGCTAAAGCCAATAGTAATTGGTGCTAGGGTTCGATACATGTTTTCTAGATTTATCCTTAAAGTTTGGATTTTTTTACGCTTGTGTGCTTATGACTTTAGCTTTAATATGATTATTTCTTGCTGAGAAGTTGTTATAATTATTGTGTGGTTATGATGCCGAGTCCAAGAGGATTGTTGGATAACTGACAAGTAAAGTCATAGGAAGTTTGAGAGAACCCTTATCTAGTAATTGTTGTTTGATTGCAGAGTTGGCTAAACAACTAGTTTGAGAGTATAGTTGGTGGAGTCAACTCTAGATTGGGTTGCGTCGAGAGACGGGATCAATATTTTTGAGACATAGGATAACACATGAATGCATGAGTTTCCTTGCTTGATAGATTGATTAAAGATTTGCTTGTATTACCTAGCACCCATGGTGTCCCTCTTATCTGTTAATTTTCCTATTTCAACTGCCTATTTTTAATCACCTATCTATTTTACTTTATTGCCTAAAACACCTACTTAATCATCATCTTTTTATTTTCCCCATAAATAACTAAAGTTGGAACTTGAAAGACCCTTAATTGGTCCTCGTGAATTCGACCTTGCTTACTAGGTTAATTATTACTCGTAAATGACCGCGTGCACTTCGCGTATGCTTGAGCTCGTAGACCACTGTCCACAGGCCTAACAAGTTTTTGGCGTCGTTGTCGGGGACCAACGGTCAACTTTATTTCAATCTTAGTTAATTGTGCTTATTTTTAATTTTTACTAAACTTTGGATCTGTGGGAATTGAGCAGGTACCGATCATGCATGACCCGTTTTTCTGGAGCACCTGAGTACCAATTGAATCCAGAAATCGAAGCTACGTACAGAAAATTAAACGCAAAGAAGAAAGAGAAGCTTTAACTGGAAGCATCTACAATCATGAGTCGACACTTAAACGACGAAAAGAATTTTTGATTAGATCAAAAGGATGATTAGAATGACAACACTATAGGACTGAACAATTAAACTGCCGATCTACAGAACCAGCTGCGGCAGTTTCAAGCATTCCAAACATTCCAAAGAATAGCTACGCCAAATCGGGAACCAATGCACATTTGAACTTAGGCCCGTCCATCTAAACCTAATAGCCACAATAGGGCATTTTCATGGGATCAGTAAGGAAGACCCACATGCCCACTTGCGCAAATTCAAACAGATGTGTGATGCTTCTTCCGCAGTACATCCTGAGGTATTGCGATGTAAGTTATTTCCTTGGTCCCTAGCTGATGGGGCTGCAGATTGGTACACAACTTTGAAAATCGATGACAGAGAAAACTAGGAAATTCTGAAAGAGTTATTTCTAGGCCACTACTTCCCACGTTTCAAAATGGAAGAAATTCGAAGAGAGATTTACGACTTTGCGCAATATGATAAAAAAACTCTAAATGACGTATGACAACGATACAACTCTTTACTTCGGAAGTGCATTGATCACATGATAACACCATATATGCAGTTATAATTGTTCTATAATGGGCTAGACTCACACAATCAATTAATGTTGGATGCTATGGGAGGAGGTCCATTAATGAGGAAAGATCCCGAGGGGTTGTTCGCACAAATCGAGTTATGTGCCACAAACAACTTCCAATGGCATAAGGAGCGAAGACCTCAAGCAAATCAGGTTTCTTGTGCAAATGACAATGATGCATTAGCTGTCCTCGCAAGCGAAGTAAGCGCACTAACAGAAGATGTGAAAACTATCTAGGGACAGTCACATGTGGCAAAAGCTGAAATACAGGAAGAAGTAGTAGACAAATGTGAGGTGTGCAATCAAACTGGACACGAGATTGAAGGATGCATCTTCAATGAAGCAAGTGATAGCATTTTTGTGCCCTAGTCCAATTGCTAGTAGTTTGTAAATGTCTATGTATAATTATCATCGTTTGTAATAAATAAAACGGTTTTGTATTACTTATGTGTTGAAGTAATATGTTAAGCATGATCTGATTTATGGCCACTAAAGTAGTAGAACCATAAATCTGTACGGATCACACTTAACGAGTCTCTGGTCAATATACGCTTCAATAGAAGCGACCAGTATGAGGATGGTTCTCAATGACATAGTTCTACTATATGGATGAGGGATCCCGGAATCATATCATAGATATCATGAGGTGATTGATATCAGACGACCCACTTTGAATAGTGTTTCATAGATTAAGCCATGAACATATTCAAATGCGATAGCTTGTCACGATATCCTTAGACCAAGGAGTCTTTGTGATCGCTATGCAATGTACGTGCGGCTTTAACTTGCACCTAACGCTTTCCGTAATAGGATTGCAATAACGAGCATGATTGGGTGGCGGAACGGATTGCATGAGTGACACGAAAGACGGCTAAGGGATTTATCCCTCGTACTACGGCATGGGAAAGATATCCGTTAAAGGCCTCTTGATCGAGAGAGACTGAGAGAAAGAGCATGGCTATGCCAGTGATACGCGTTATAAGTTCTCAGCCATCTCACATATCAAGTAACAATGATTGATTAAACAAGGATGACGACTCTATGCCTTGTGATCAATCGGGATATCTAGAGATAATAGGATAGTGACTTGAACGCACAAAGGTTAAATCGAATCATCGATCATCACGCACCTTGAGTAATCATAACGTCTTACTAGAGACCACTTATAATGGATCAGACAAGAGAGATCTTTTGTGCCGATCTGCCAACGGTAGCATGAGCCTGGAGGGTCACACACATTCAAGACGGATAACTTGAGACAAGGAAACCTTAACGTTTCTTGAGGAGCACTACATGGACAAAACTGAAGGTTTTGGGCCATAGGTTCGGTATGAGAGAATAATTAGCGAATCGAGAAAACTGAGATTTTTTGTCGATGTCGCGTCGGACTTTGTTTGATAACTAACGACAAAAAGGGTCGGGCGACTTTTGGACACGACGCGAAACCACATGGGCGAGCCCATTGGGCTCGGCTCATGAGGTGACATGGCCGGCCCAACAAGGGCCCATTTTGGGCCCAATAAGCCCCACATGACCAGCCACTTTGGTGGGCCCAAAGGTGGGGGCCACAACACACCATGCTTAGTTGGTGAATGTTGATTAAGAGGTGAGTGATTGAAGGGGTATGGGTAATGACACTTTTAAGCCCATACCAATCACCTTTTGACCCATGCTTATGAGATTGATGAAGTAGAGAAAGATCAAATAATTAATTACACAATTCTCACTCTCACATCTCACTCACTCTCTCTCTCTCTCTCTCTCTCTCTCTCTCTCTCTCTCTCTCTCTCTCTCTCTCTCTCTCTCTCTCTCTCTCTCTCTCTCTCTCTCTCTCTCTCTCTCCTTGGCCGGCCACCCCTTGCTCTCCTCTCTTCTTGCTCTCTTGTGCTTCATTTAATTCTTCTAGTAGGCATTAAGTGAAGGATCTTGAAGATCATCCCCTTGGTGTGGACTTGCTCTAGAGAAGAAGATCACAAAGTTCTTCATTATCGATTCAACAAAGACTTAAAGGTAAATTTCTTGTGGAATAGATTTTGCTTTGGGATTTAATGGTCCAATGTTCTTGGACAAGGTTTGGTGTTGCTTTTGTTATATGCTTCCGCTATCTCGATGTTAAAGAACGCTCCAAAACCCTACAGTGGTATCAGCGGATGGTTAACCCTCTTAATATTTGTCTTGTTGAACTTGTTTCGGTTCTATGATGATTTACATGTCATATTTGTTGATAACATGTTTTTAATGCTTTTTGGGAAAATTGCATGAAATATGTTATTTTTGGAATATATATTGAATTTGGAATTTTTCGGAAATTATTGGATTTGTTGGGTCCGAGAAGAGACTCTCGGGGAGCCTGATCGGAGGTACCGGACGGAGGTCACCGGAGGCCGGGAGAGGCGGCAGTGACTGGGGCCGTCCCTCTTCTTGGCCGAGGCCGAGAGGAGAGGCAAGCTCGGTTTGGCCTTTTTTAGGCCCAAACCGAGCCGTGATGTTGGGCTCGGCCCAATGGGCTTCGGCCCATTGGCTTGGCCCGACTTGGTTCGTGCGCGTTGATTATGTCCGTGGATGAACCCGCGATCCAATATTTCGAAAACTTTTAAATTTGATCGGTTTCGATAAAGCGTTTTTCGAAAAGGTCTAGTTTCGATAAACCCGACCAAGCAACTTGGCAAAATTAAAACCGGAATAATTGCATATTATTTGATAACATGTTTGTGTGATAACATGTTGGATGATGCGATGAGATGTATGATGCATTAGTAGCCCATTAGATTTTATCGCTTTCACGGTTTGCACACCGTTAGTGTTAGCGTGTAATTATTCTTTCATTCGAGCCCATAAAGTGTAATTACTTTTTTTTATCCGGTCTACGAACCGAGTATTAATTGTAATTACTACTCAAAGATGAGAAGGATGGAAAATCGAGCACGATGACGGTCTTGGAGGAAGTCCAAGACCTAGTGGGAGCCCGAATGAGAAAGACGAGAAGATGTGGTGACTCGTAGAATCCTAAGATTAGGATGGGCTATTGATGCATATTTAACGCTTTATGTTTGCTTGCTTGAATTATTTAAATAATTACACGCTTGCATGCTTAGCTTATAAGTTTATAAGCCATCACCTCACATGCAAAGATTAAAATCGATTTTAATTGTTTGCATGTTTAAAGCGTTGTGAACCATCATCGCACGGGTTGTGATGGATGAGTTCAATTTTGAAACGTGTTTGCACGGGTTGCAAATGACGACTTCAAAAGAAGATTGTATATGATACAATTAGAAACGTCACAACACGGGTTGTTGATGACGAGTTCGTAATTGTACCAAGATACTTTCGAATTATTAAACACAACCAAATCACAACATAATTTGAGTCAAGTGAGATGCCACCCAAATTCACACCCATGTGGAAACATTTTATCGGTGTCGTGCGCCTTATCGGAGCATTCGATGGAATGGGTTCTATATGGAAATGGTAAATTTTGTGGGATGTCGTGTGCCTTAGCGGAGCATCTGCACAAAGTTAACGCATTAGTGAAGGTTGGTTGACTCGACCACGATTCTTGGCCTGAGGTCGAGCTGGGGCATCGGAAGAGTAAGCCGTGTGCTTTTGCACATACCTTGACCAAGAGTTACACGGGTTGTAATTGGATGGACGTCCTACCTAAATGAGTCAATTGGAGCGGTGTGGCTTAGTGTACTTCAATTGACAAATAAGGGATCTTGGTTTAAAGATTATAAACCTTAGAATCGGATGGTTGGTGTTTAATTCGGATCTTCGTAAATTTATTCAACTTTTCTAATTAAATTTACTTTCTTCGCGTAGAAATGGCTAGTAATTCAACAAACTCGTCTAATTTGTCGTTGAGGACTATACTTGAAAAGTGTAAACTCAATGAGACAAATTATCTGGACTGGGACATAAATTTACGACTTGTGTTAAAGTTGGAACGCAGGGAGTACGTCCTTGACAAGGCTATCCCGGTGGTGCCAGCTGCCAACGCAACGAGGGTCGTTAAGGATGCGTAACAGAAACACCTTAGCGACTCTATCGACGTTGCGTGTGTCATGCTGGGCTGCATGGAGGCGGACCTCCATAAGCAGGTTATGGAGCTATCCCATGATCCGTTTGCAATGTTTGCAAAGATCAAGGATATGTTCATAGAGAAAGTACGTATTGAAAAATACACTGTTCTCCGAGAACTCATTGCCTGCAAGATGTTAGCAGGCAGCTCCGTTGGTCCACACGTCCTACGTATGAAGGGACATCTCGATCATATGACTAGTCTCGGAATGACTATGGAGAAAGAGATGGCTGCGGATTTCATTCTGCAATCCCTTCCTCATGCATATGGTGGGTTCGCCATGAACTATCATATGCATGACATGGACAAGACCGCATCGGAGTTGCACAACATGTTGGTAACTGCCGAGAAGAGCATAAGGGGCAGTACGCCCAAAAGTGTTCTAATGGTCAAGAAGGGATCCGGCTTCTAAGCTGGTAGTGGTAAGGGTAAAGGCCCAATGCACCAAACGGGGAAGAACAGACGACCTTTCATCACTAAACCTTCCATGCCCATGAAGGTAAATGGGAAGGCAAAAGAGTCGGTCTGTTTCTACTGCCAAAAGCTTGGTCACTAGAAGAAAGACTGTCAGCAGCTGAAGGATGATCAGAGGAAGGGCGGTGGGGCCGCTACTTCGTCAGGTATTCCATTAGAGCTAAGTCTTTCTACTATAAATGCTTGGGTACTAGACACTGGAGCTGAGTCTCATGTCTGTGCGGATGTGCAGGTGTTGCATAGTAGAAGAGATATGGGGGAAAACGAGGTGGACCTAAGAGTTGGGAACAACGTGAGAGTTACCGCTACTGCCGTGGGTTCTGTTAACCTTGTTTTGCCTAGTGGGCTTGTAATTGAACTTTCTGATGTGTTTCGCGTACATGCTTTCAGCAGGAATATTATATCAATATCTCTTCTTGAAAAAGAAGGTTATTATTTTGATATTAAGAACGGGTTTTTTAATATTATGCGCAACAACATGTTTTATGGAAATGCTCACACTGTTGGAGGTTTATACATATTGAATATGCAAAACTCGAGATCCAACATGCTCTATAATATAAATGCTAAGAGGTTTAAAGCTAATGATTTAGACCAAACTCTAATCTGGCATTGTCGTCTAGGTCACATAAATGAGAAACGCATCTCAGCGCTTCATAAGCGCGGATTTCTAAGTCAATTCGAATTCCAAACGATTGATAGATGCGAAGCTTGTTTAATAGGCAAGATGACTAAAGCGCCCTTCATTGGTTTAGGTGAGAGGGCAGGTGATCTATTGGGTCTAATACATTCAGACGTATGTGGACCAATGAGTACACCAGCCAGAGGTGGTTTAGGCTACTTTATCACATTTACTGATGATTTTAGTAGATATGGTTATGTCTATCTCATGAGACATAAGTCCGAAGCCTTTGATAAATTCAAGGAGTTTAGGACTGAAGTAGAAAACCAACTCGGAAAGAGTATCAAGACACTCCGTTCTGATCAGGGTGGAGAATACTTATCCGAGGAGTTTCTTAGTCATCTTACTGAAAGTGGAATACTATCTCAGTAGACTCCGCCAGGAACACCGCAACTCAATGGTGTGCCCGAGCGAAGGAATCAGACATTGTTGGATATGGTTCGATCGATGTTAAGTCTCACTGATCTCCCGATCTCCTTCGGGGGTTACGCTCTGCAAACGGCCGTATTCATAATAAACAGGGCTCCGTCGAAAGTAGTGGAAGGGACATCATTCGAGAAATGGTACGGAAGGAACCCATTTTGTCCTTCCTAAAAATCTGGGGTTGCGAGGCTTATGTAAAACGGTTGCTTGCAACCAAGCTCGAACCGAGATCAGATAAGTGCACTTTCGTCGGATATCCAAAAGACACAAAAGGATACTTCTTCTACAAACCGAGCGAAAATAAAGTTTTTGTCGCTCGAGGTGGGACATTCTTGGAAAAGGAATTTATTTCCAAGACAGTCAGTGGGAGGGTTGTTCATCTTGATGAAGTTCTAGATGAGATAGTCACTCGGGAACCACTGGACGACCCATTAGAAGAAGTAGAACCTGAAGTGGTCGTTGAGCAAGAACTAATAGCTACAGTTAATGAGCACGGTCCAAGGCGGTTTGAAAGGATAAGTCATGCACCTATCAGATACTGTTTCCTAGTAACTAGAGGTGATGATTTAGTGTTAGTGGACAATGATCCAGCTACATTTCGAGAATCTTTGGACGGAACCGACTCTGAGAAATGGCTGGAAGCCATGAGGGAAACAATGCAATCCATGTCAGATAATCAAGTGTGGGACTTGGTGGATCAAACCCCTGACGTAAAAGTCATTGGGTGTAAATGGATCTTTAAAATAAAGATAGACATGGATGGCAAACCTCAGACCTATAAAGCAAGACTGGTAGCAAAAGGTTATAGGGAAGTCCACGGAATTGACTATGAAGAGACCTTTTCTCCAGTAGCTATGGTCAAATCTATCCGCATTCTACTTGCCGTAGAAGCGTATCATAACTATGAGATATGGCAAATGGACATCAAAACCTCTTTCCTCAATGGGAGGTTAGCTGAGGACGTTTATATGTCCCAGCCTGAGGGTTTTGAGGATCCTAAGAATAAGGGAAAGATTTGCAAGTTGCTTAAATCAATTTATGATTTGATGCAAGCATCTCGGAGTTGGAATCAGCGTTTTGATGAAGTTGTGAAACAGTTTGGCTTCATCAAGAACGATGATGAACCTTGCGTATATAAAAAGGCAGATGGGAGCAAAGTAGTCTTCTTGGTGCTCTATGTTGATGACATACTGCTAATTGGAAACGACGTCTCTACCTTGCTCTTAACAAAGACTTGGTTAGGTGAGTGTTTCGCAATGAAGGACTTACGCGAGGCCTCTTACATCTTGGGGATCAAGATATATAGAGACCGTGCGAAGGGGGTCTTGGGCTTAAGTCAAAGCACCTATATAGACAAAGTGCTGAGAAGATTCTCAATGCATAATTCAAAGAAAGGACTGCTGCCCATGCGTTATAGCATAAAGCTTAGCAAGAAACAGTGTGTTGAGACACCTGCAGAGCTAGCAAGATTGAATGAGATCCCATATGCTTCGGCTATAGGGTTCATAATGTATGCCATGATATGTACGAGACCGGATGTCTCGTTTGCCCTAAGCTGTACCAGTAGACATCAATCCAAACCCAGTTAGGAACACTGGATTACCGTCAAGGCAATTCTCAAATATTTGAGAAAAACCAAAGACGCTTTTCTTGTATACGGGGGAAGAAATGATGATCTAGTCGTCAAAGGATATGTCGACGCTAGTTTCCAGACAGACCCCGATGACTCTAAGAGTCAGTTGGGATATGTGTTTACATTGAACGGTGGAGCATTCAGCTGGAAAAGAAAGAAGCAGGACAAAAGAGGCAAAAGCGGCTCTACGACCGAATCTGAGTACATTGCTGCATCGGAAGCGGCAAAAGAGGCTGTATGGATCAGGAGTTTCATGGTTGGGTTAGGTGTAATTCAAAACCCATCTAATCCAGTAGAATTATATTGTGACAACACCGGGGCCATTGCGCAAGCTAAGGAACCAAGGGCACATGACAGATCCAAACATGTACTCAGGGAGCATCACATCATCCGCGACATTGTTGCTAGAGGTGACGTGAAGATCCACTACGTTGCATCTGATGATAACACAACCGACCCCTTGACCAAGGCACTTCCTCAAGCGAAACATGATAAACATGTTAGGTCAATGGGTATAGACTAGGACTTAGATTGGAACTAGGGGCAAGTGGGAGATGTTGGATTTTTGTGCCCTAGCACAATGTATTTTCAATCTAATCATGTAATAAAGATTATTAGTTGAAATAAAATCGGCATTCATATTACTAAGTGTTGTAGTAATATCTTAAGTATGATTTGATTTGTATCATTGATGTGTCAACACATAATAGTAGATCTACAGATCAGATAAAATCTTACTTAAGCAGTCCCCGATCAGAATAGCTTCATAATAAGCGATCGGTATGAGGCTAACTCTAAATGATCACGCTCTACTGATCATGGCCAGAAGGGGGGTAGAGTTAGGTCATAGTATCACCAGTCAGGGGTGATATAGGACGACCCGATCATGAGTATGTTACATAGACATAGTCATGAACATACTCATATGTCGGCGCATGAAATCACATCCTCAGACAGAAGGACCATTGAGGTCAATATGTAATGAGTGACGAGTTTGACTCAGTCTAACGTCTCCTGTAAAAGGGTTACAATAACGACTGTGATTGGCTCGATCACAAGTTACATAAGTTGACTCAATGGATCGCCAAAGGATTTATCCCTCATATGGACGTGTGAGGAGATATCAGTTTAGGCCACTTG
This sequence comes from Geranium rotundifolium, assembly GCA_963920655.1. Taxonomy (NCBI): domain Eukaryota; kingdom Viridiplantae; phylum Streptophyta; class Magnoliopsida; order Geraniales; family Geraniaceae; genus Geranium; species Geranium rotundifolium. The sequence goes on along the minus strand of OY987313.1, from coordinate 18,882,983 downwards.
ATGAGTACAACTGAAATACAATAGCATGGCCATGCAGTCGATACGTAGTATCAGTTATAATTCAGTTATCTCAGAATCAAGAAACAAGACAATAGAACGAGGATGACTTGTCTGTGCCTCGTGGTTGTCAAAGATATCAAGAGGATAAAATGATAGATTCATGTACGACAAGGTTAAGTCGAAATCTCGATAATCACAAGCGTTGGGTAATCATGATGTCTTGCTAGAGGCCACTCATGATAGAAAGGGTAAAATGGTAAATTTACCAGTCCGCCGACATGTCGTCAGCCTAGAGGGTCACACACTAAAGGTTGAGTAAAACGGATGGTATCATATGGAGGAATCATGAGAGAGACAAAATCCGGTTTTGGATTAAACTGAATTAGACAGATTTCGGTTTAGGATTCAACCGGAAATCAAGAACGGTTTAGCAGGACTAATTAATTATAATCTAATTAAATAGATTTAATTAAATTACCTAAACTGGGCCTAGCCAGAATGGGCTTCTCTACACAATTAATTAAATGCTTTGGGCTTTAAGCTCATTAAGGCCTTTAATTAATTAAACTCCAAATAAGGGTTATAAAAGGGTAATTTTCAGATCTGAAAATTAAGTGAATTAATTTCAAAACCCTAGCCGTCACTCCCTCTCTCTCCTAGCCGAATTCGGCCACCTCCTCCCCCTCGATCCGTCTGTTTTGCTTGCTTCGATCTTCTAGTAAGGATCGTCGTGAGTATCCCCGAATGGCTCTTCCTGTGTGGACGTTCTTTAGAGGTTACTAAATATTATTTAGTAATAGAGAGATTTTGAATCAAGGTAAAATTAAATTTTATTCTAGTATAAGATCTCGTGATCAATTTATGATCATGCAAGATCTAAATTATTTCGGATATTTGAGGTTAATTTCTTGTATGGGCATGAAGTTATATGATTGGAACCCTCAAATAATTCCTTCAGTGATAGCATTTTTGTGCCCTAGTCCAATTGTTAGTAGTCTGTAAATGTCTATGTATAATTATCATCGTTTGTAATAAATAAAACGGCTCTGTATTACTTATGTGTTGAAGTAATATGTTAAGCATGATCTGATTTATGACGACTAAAGTAGTAGAACCATAAATCTGTACGGATCACACTTAACGAGTCTCTGGTCAATATACGCTTCAATAGAAGCGACCAGTATGAGGTGATAGCATTTGTGCCCTAGTCCAATTGCTATTAGCCTGTAAACGTCTATGTACATTATCATCTTTTGTAACATATATATAAAACGGCTTTGTATTACTTATGTGTTGAAGTAATATGTTAAGCATGATCTGATTTATGACCATTAAAGTAGTAGAACCATAAATCTGTACGGATCACACTTAACGAGTCCTTGGTCAAAATATGCTTCCTTAGAAGCGATCAGTATGAGGATGGTTCTTAATGACGTAGTTCTACTTGTCATAGGGATGAGGGATCCCGGAATCATATCATAGATATCATGAGGTGATTGATATCGGGCGACCCGCTTTGAATAGTGTTTTCATAGATTAAGCCATGAACATATTCAAATGCGATAGCTTGTCACGACATCCTTAGACCAAGGAGTCTTTGTGATCACTATGCAATGAACGTGCGGCTTTAACTTGCGCCTAACGCTTTCTGTGACAGGATTGCTATAAAGGGCATGATTGGGTGGCGGAATGGGTTGCATGAGTGACACGAAAGACGGCTAAGGGATTTATCCCTCATACTACAGTATGGGAAAGATATCTGTTAAAAGGGCCTCTTGATGGAGACTGACTGAGAGTAAGAGCATGGCCATGCCGATGATACGGGTTATCAGTTCTCAGCCATCTCGCATATCAAGTAACAATGATTGATTAAACAAGGGTGACGACTCTATGCCTTGTGATCAATCGGGATATCTAGAGATAATATGATAGTGACTTGTACGCACAAGGTTAAGTCGAATCATCGATCATCATGCACCTTGGGTAATCATAACGTCTTACTAGAGATCACTTATGATGGATCGGACAAGAGCGATCTTTTGCGCCGATCTGCCAACGGTGGCATGAGCCTAGAGGGTCACACACATTCAAGACGGATAACTTGAGACAAGGAAACCTTAATGTTTCTTGAGGAGTAATACATGGACAAAACTGGAGGTTTTGTGCCATGGGTTCGGTTTGAGAGAATAATTAGCGAATCGAGAAAACTGAGTTTTTTCGTCGATGTCGCGTCGGACTTTGTTTGATAAGTAACGACAAAAAGGGTTGGGCGACTTGTGGACACGGCACGAGACCACATGGGCGAGCCCATTGGGCTCGGCCCATGAGGTCTCATGGCCGGCCCAATAAGCCCTCTTGGCCGGCCCACATGGTGGGTCCATGTGTGGGGGCCACACAACACCATGCTTAGTTGGTGATTGTGGATTAAGAGGTGAGTGATTTAAGGGGTATGGGTTAAAGCACCTTTAAGCCCATACCAATCACCTTTTGACCCATGCTCATGAGATTGATGAAGTAGAGAAATATCAAATGGGATTCAAGACACAACACACTCTCATCAATCCTACAACTCTCACAACTCTCTCTCTCCTCTCTTTGCTCTCTTGTTCTTCATTTAATTGTTCTAGTAGGCAATTAAGTGAAGGATCTTCAAGATCATCCCCTTGGTGTGGACTTGCTCTAGAGAAGAAGATCCGAAAGTTCTTCTTTATCGATTCAACAAAGACTAAGTGCAAAATGGAGAAACTGTCCAGATTGTCCAGTCCCGGCGATCGACAATGCGTGAGCCATAGCCACTTCGTCCGAGCTCCGATTGACCTGAAATTGGCAGCGTTGGAAAGATAATTCCAAGAGCTACAACTTTTGTGAAATATTGATTTTCCAAAAGAGCGCTGTTTTGGGAGATACAAGGCCGAGAAGCAGACTGGTCCGCAGAGTATGTCCAGCGAGACGGGAAAAATGTTTTGCTCCAAACAGAGGTCTTCTCATCCGAACTGGGTTCGGAGCAAAACACAAAAGATGTAGGGAATTGGCTGAGGTTTAATCTCCGAAAAGAACCGAAACAATTGGAGATCTGTAGCTCGAGATATAGAGCTTCAAAGTCTCGGTTTTCTGCCGGGCAGATTCTGGTAAAACCCGAAAACTCGATTTCCTAAGGATCTAACTTGGTAGTCGATCTTGCGCAGGTTAGGGCGGTTTATAGGTTGCTTCCGCTGCCATGAACTTAATTAGGATGTCCCGGAACCCAACATGAGGATGGTTCTCAATGACGTAGTTCTACTTGTCATAGGGATGAGGGATCTCAGAATCATGTCATAGATATCATGAGGTGATTGATATCAGACGACCCACTTTGAAAAGTGTTTCATAGATTAAGCCATGAACATATTCAAATGCGATAGCTTGTTACGATATCCTTAGACCAAGAAGTCTTTGTGATCGCTATGCAATGTACGTGCGGCTTTAACTTGCGCCTAACGCTTTCCGTAATAGGATTGCAATAACGGGCATGATTGGGTGGCAGAACGGATTGCATGAGTGACACGAAAGACGGCTAAGGGATTTATCCCTCGTACTATGGTGTGGGAAAGATATCCGTTAAAGGCCTCTTGATTGAGAGTGACTATGAAAAAGAGCATGGCCATGCCAGTGATACGGGTTATCAGTTCTCAGCCATCTCACATATGAAGTAACAATGATTGATTAAACAAGGATGGCGACTCTATACCTTGTGATCAATCGAGATATCTAGAGATAATAGGACAGTGACTTGAACGCACAAAGGTTAAATCGAATCATTGATCATCATGCACCTTGGGTAATCATAACGTCTTACTAGAGACCACTTATGATGGATCAGACAAGAGAGATCTTTTGTGCCGATCTGCCAAAGGTGGCATGAGCCTGGAGGGTCACACACATTCAAGACGGATAACTTGAGACAAGGAAACCTTAACGTTTCTTGAGGAGCACTACATGGACAAAACTGAAGGTTTTGGGCCATAGGTTCGGTATGAGAGAATAATTAGCGAATCGAGAAAACTGAGATTTTTTGTCAATGTCGTGTCGGACTTTGTTTGATAAGTAACGACAAAAAGGGTCGGGCGACTTTTGGACACGGCACGAAACCACATGGGCGAGCCCATTGGGCTCGGCCCATGAGGTGACTTGGCCGGCCCAACAAGGGCCCATTTTGGGCCCAATAAGCCCTACATGGCCGGCCACTTTGGTGGGCCCAAAGGTGGGGGCCACAACACACCATGCTTAGTTGGTGAATGTTGACTAAGAGGTGAGTGATTTAAGGGGTATGGGTAATGAAACCTTTAAGCCCATACCAATCACCTTTTGACCCATGCTTATGAGATTGATGAAGTAGAAAAAGATCAAATAATTAATTACACAATTCTCACTCTCACATATATTCTCTCTCTCTCTCTCTCTCTCTCTCTCTCTCTCTCTCTCTCTCTCTCTCTCTCTCTCTCTCTCTCCCTCTCTCTCCCCCCCCCCCCTCTCTCTCTCTCTCTCTCTCTCTCTCTCTCTCTCTCTCTCTCTCTCTCTCTCTCCTTGGCCGGCCACCCCTTGCTCTCCTCTCTTCTTGCTCTATTGTTCTTCATTTAATTTTTCTAGTAGGCATTAAGTGAAGGATCTTGAAGATCATCCCCTTGGTGTGGACTTGCTCTAGAGAAGAAGATCACAAAGTTCTTCTTTATCGATTCAAGAAAGACTTAAAGGTAAATTTCTTGTGGAATAGATTTTACCTTGAGATTTAACGGTTCAATGTTCTTGGACAAGGTTTGGAGTTGATTTGTTAAATGCTTCCGCTATCTCGATGTTAAAAAATGCTTCAAAACCCTACAGCAAGCATTTCCCATGTCAATCAACACATCATGAGAAATACTCAGTTCAACCTCGTTTATCAATACCTGAACGAGAGCACAAAACAAGCAACTGACACGTTTTTAGGCTTCCAACAAAACCAAGGTTAGAATCAGAACGAGAATAATCAAAACTCCAATGGACAAAACAACCTGACCCATAATCAAAACAAGGGAAATTTGAATGCCTAGACAGATCCATCTCCAGGGTTCAATGGATTCAAGGCCAACAAATAAACATGACTGATATGATGTTTCAATTTATGAGATCATAAGAAGTTATCAACAAGGAAAATAGAATCCAGCTAGGATAGCAGACTCAAGCAATGACGAGTTTAACAACAGCAATGCAAAACATGGAAACGAATTTTTCTCAGATGACTACGCCTCGACAAAAAGGAGCTCTCCCCAGTGATACACATAATCCAAGAGCACCCACGAGTCATGGAGTGAATGCCATCACCTTGAGAAGCGGAACTAAACTTTCTGAGATCAAACCAGCTTCAAAACAACTAGTAGAGAAGATTCAGTATGATAACGCGCCGGAAGAAGAAGCGGAAGTTGACGACAAAATCAATTCCATCTGACGTTTAAGAAAAGGAGCAAGAGAGTACAGGGAAGCAATGTTGAAGCCACCCTTCCCACAAAGAGTAAGGAAATCAAGAAATAAATGTTCTGATACCTAGTTTGCTAAGTGTCTAGATGTGATCAGACAGGTGCCAATAAACATTCCATTGGTTGAGGCACTTGATCAAATGCCAATGTACCACAAGTTCTTTAAAGAGATCCTGTCCAACATATCTAGGCTCCATGAGTGTACACAGGTGGAGCTTAACGCAGAATGCAGCGTTATAATCCTAAACAAGCTACCACCAAAAGAGAAGGATCCAGGGAGTTTCACCATCCCTGTTGGGATAGGACACCACTCGTCTCTTATCTTGCTATGCGATCTGGATGCTGGGATAAATATGATGCTACTGTCTGTATATCGTGACTTGCATACTGGAGGAATGAAGAAAAATTTGGTATCATTGCACCTAGCAGATCAATCAATAGTGTAACTTGACGGTGTGGTCGAAGACGCATTGGTGAGAGTCGGGAAGTTTATTTTCCCTGCAGATTTTGTAATCCTCGATTACCCCTGCGATCGATTAGTTCCAATGCTTTTAGGAAGACCTTTTCTAACAACAGCAGATACGGTGATTCATGTGGAAAGCGGGCTGATACAAATGACAATAGGAGATGAGACTATCACATTTGATGTGCATAAAGCCATAAAAACTTCTGATCCCACTATAAGTTGCTCTGCAATTTCAGCTCTTTCCGAAGCTATTGAAGCAGTTGTGCCATCTGTGTGCTTTTCTATGAAACATGACATCACGGATGAGCTCAAAGAAGATAGCACTAAAGAACATAGTGTGGGGTCAAAAGAACACCAAGAGGTCAACATGCTACAATTTAGAGCACCTGAACCTCTATACGGGATGAAATAAGAAGTCCACCAAAGAAGCCATCAATAATAGAAGCCCCTCCCTTAGAGTTAAAAGCTCTACATGAAAATCTGAAGTGCATTTCTGGGGAAAATCAAACACTTTCTGTGATTATTTCTGCAGCGTTATATGAAGAACATGAGGCCAAACTAATCAACGTATTGAAGGGTCACAAGCAAGCAGTAGGATGGACAATTGCTAATATAAGGGGAATCAGCCCCACTTTTTGTACGCACAAGATCATTTTGTAAGATGAGCAACAAGGATCTTTCGAGCACCAAAGAAGGTTGAATTTTTCAATGAAAGAAGTTGTCAAGAAGGAGATTCTAAAGTGGCTTGAAGCATGTATCATCTTTCCCATCTCCGACAGTAAATGGGTTAGCCCTGTGTAATACGTACCAGAAAAAGGCGGAATAACGGTAGTCACAAACTCCAAAAACGAACTTATCCCGTCTAGAACATTCGTGGGATGAAGAATCTGCATGGACTACCGAAAGCTGAAAAAAGACACAAGAAATGATCATTTCCCGTTATCGTTTATAGATAAGATGTTAGACAGACTAGTGGGAAACGAATACTACTACTTCTTGGATGGTTACAGAGGATACAATAAGATCCACATTGCCCCCGAAAATCAGGAGAAGACAACCTTTACATGCCCATATGGCACCTTCGCCTTCAAAAGAATGCCATTTGGGTTGTGTAATGCGCCAGCCATTTTTCAGAGATGCATGATGGCAATTTTTAGTGATATGGCGGAAGATTTCTTGGAGATTTTCTTGGATGATTTCTCAGTATTCGGGACCTCATTCAATGGTTGTTTGGGCATTTAAAGCAAGTCATGAAGAGATGTGAAGAAATAAATCTAGTTCTAAATTGGGAGAAATGTCACTTCATGGTGACTGAAGGGATTGTTTTGGGTCATCACATTTCCAAGAAAGGAACTGAGGTGGATCAAGTAAAGATCGATGTAATTGGTAAACTACCACCTCCAAACTCATTAAAAATGGTGAGTTAAGTTTAGATTGGCCACAACCAAAATACCTCCCTCAATGAAGTCCCACATCGCCTAAATTGAAAACAAATATGCTATTCCTCTCTATAAATAAGAAGCGTTTCTTCTTTATCAATCACCAACCTTTCACTTATCCCTTTTGGATGGGATTAATGATTTGTGGTTTAGAGTTTTAGTATTTTCCCATTTTTTCTGAAAAGGGTGTAATATTATTGTTTGTTCTTGCAGTTAATTATTCCACCTAGAATAAATAATTTGAAAGTTTAAAAATTTTAGAACCGGTCCCGGTTACACTGGGAAACTGGTCTGATTTTGCTGGTTAATTGATAGCTCGGTTTTAAACCATTACCGGCCTGGTTACGGTTTTAAATTTTGGAAACCGATTGTGCCCGGTTCGGTTAATGGTTTTGGCCGTCGGTTCTGGTTAACTGGGTTTGAGCAGCCCTAGACTACGCAATGGGAGCAGTGTTGGGACAGAGACACGACAAGGTATTAAGACCAATTTACTATGCCAACAAAACTTTTAATAGTGTATAAGAAAATTATACAGCAACATAAAAGGAATTGCTAGCAGTCGTATTCGCCATTGGGAAATTCAGACCCTATGTGCTTGGCTCCAAAACGACGATTCACACAGATTATTCAGCTATCAAGTACCTAATGGAGAAGAAAGAAGCAAAAGCTAGGCTGATCCGCTGGGTCTTACTCTTGCAAGAATTTGAGATAGAGATTGTGGACATTAAAGGGACCTTGAATCAAGTAGCATATCACTTGTCGCGTTTAGAGTTACCAACTGACAAAGGGGAATGGAACGTACGCAAATATTTTTCACATGAGCAACTATTTTCCATCACTGAAAAATTCACCCTGATATTCTGACATAGCAAATTATATCTCTTGCGAGATACTACCGCCTAATCTGACGAGCCAACACCAGAAAAATTTCATTCATGATGGCTATCACTACTACTGAGATGAGCGTTATTTGTTTAAAAGAGACGTAAATTTTATCATCCGACGATGTGTGGTAACACAAATTCTAACTGCATGTCATGAGTCACCTTATTGGGGACGCTATAAAGGTGACATGACCGCACATAATGTCTTGCAGTATGGGTTTTATTGGCCATCGTTGTTCAAAAATGCACACAAATTTGTAAAATCTTGCTATCGATGTTAACGGAATTATCCACGTTAGTGGGACCCACAAAATCTTAACCACACCCTCCTTTCCTTATCCCTCTCCTCTCGCTAAACTCCTTAAAATCTATTTGGTTAAGAGAGTGAAAAAGGGTAGGTAAACTTTCATTTAAGTGTAAAGAGACTCTAAAGCTTGAATATCAACTTGCGAGATGGGTATAGAACCATTACTCTTGAATAATGAAATATAAGTGTGGATAGAAGATGACAAAGCTGTGCCAAAAAGTTAATGAGCGGAATAGAAAATAGTGGTGACATATGTTAAATTTTGAAGGACCGAGGATTTTTAGCTATTTCAAAACTAATAAACAATAACAATAACATAAATCTAACATTGTTAAGCATAGTGAAATAAAAAGTAACCCATTGAATTATTTTCATGATTTTTGAAGTACATGTATTTAATTGAGAAATGTTCAAACTAGTTGTATGAAAATAAGATTTTACCTTAAATTTTTTTAGTTATTTACATAATTTTGAAGTACATGTATTTGAATAAGAAACGTTTCAAACTAGCTTTATGAAAATAATATTTTACCTTAAAGAAATATAGTTATTTTCATAATTTTTGAAGTACATGTATTTAAATGAGAAACATTTCAAACTAGTTGTATGAAAATAAGATTTTCCCTTAAAATTTTTTAACTACATGGTACTAAACAATAAGTTTTCTTTTTATTTGAATCGGGTACCTAAAACAAGAAGTTTATTGTGCTTATTAATTTTGTTGTTTACCAAAATCTACATGGTTAACAATAATTGTTTTTAATAATTTCTTTTGTTTTATCGTGTTTTGTATAAAAAAAATGGTATGTTAACCGTAGTTCTGTGCAAATTTCCTTTATTTATATTATGATATATCTCAATTGGTTAGTATATTTAGTATTAAAAGTATTATTTTTTTGAAGGATATTAAAAGTATTAAGGCCGTGACTCTACATGATATTAGACGGATAGAGCTGAACAACTTTAGAGTAATCATTAGCGAAGGATGTTGCGTACTATTCACTATCAGAATATGTGTTTGTTTTTCTTTTACTCGGTATCAAATGACTAACGAATTTGCTAAGTTTGTTTTGACTAACAGTAGCTGGGATTATGGTGAGGGGTTTGTCCCGCCATCTGTAGTTTCAGCTGTCCGTCTTTGTGCCGGGTTAATATAAATTCGCTTTTCCCTAAAAAAAGTACTATTAATTAATTAGTTATTTAATTTATTTTTCCTTTATTTATATTATGATATATCTTAATTGATTATTTAATTACAGTTGACTTGACACTTTTCTCATCTAAATACACAACTGACATTTTTTTATTTTTTTATCATAGGTGCGCTGAGAATTTATTTTCTCATACAACCACATTCTGTTAGTTTATAAGTTAGTTTTGAATGCGAAACCTTAAAGTGATATTCAACGACGGCGACGCAACTTCTCACAACGACGTACAAGAAAAAATTGAGAAAATAATTCCGGGCTTCTTGAGATTATGAGTTTCTCGAACCAAGTCGATGGTGATTAGAGTGGGTAGACATGTTGAGACGCGCATGATTTCAACAATGTTGTCTCGGGCTAAAATTTTTTGGGTAAGCGATCAGAATTTTCTGGAGCTCAGCCCACGCACGAGCTCACTATTTTCGAAGAGATTTTGAGGAGTTGAAGATGACTGTCAGGGTTTTGAGAGGAAAGTCAAGGACCCATAAGCTCATCGGCGGTGCTCGTAAACGACAAGAAGAACAGTGAGGCGGCGATGGACGTTCGGTGAATGAAGAGGGTTTTTCGGGAAAAGGGTTCTGAATCTGCCTCATTCAGGCGCTTCTCACCACCGACGGTGGAGGCTTGCTAGAAAGAGTCACTTAGGCTTAGATCTAATGTCGAGGAGTGTTCAGGTAAGGAGGAACTTCACGTCGATAATTTTCCACGCCTCTTCCAATTCGAGGTTCGAATGAATACCGCCTCTAGTGGCAAACGGGTCGACAAAGAACACACCGACCAAGAGCGCTTCAGTCTGAAGAAAACTATGCCCCCCTCCCCCCCTAGTAAAGATGATGAAAATGTCATCCGAAATAGAATTGGTTTATTAAGATTATAATTATTGATGGAGGGGAGAGAGGGAAATTATGAGAGAAAAGTTAACAACGTGATTTTAAAATTTTGAATAATATTTGAAGTATTTTATAATGAAATCTAACGACGTTAACACTCAATTGTACATATGTGAGGTTATCTCACATTTTTATTGTAAAAGTGTGCATAGTGTATTCAATATTAAAAGTATTATTAATTGTTTAATTTAATTATTGTATAGATTCAAATAGAAAGTTATTAAATTTTTGTAAACACATGTTCATTGAAGTACACTCGCACATCAAAAGATATTGGGGGACAAGTAGAATATGACATATTTCTTGAGTTATGATTTTTTTTAGAATTTGCCATTTTTGACCATTGAGAAATATAATATGTACTCGTTGAATTAAAAAATTATCCGTGCTCATCACACCCTGTTGAGATTGATGATAGGGCACAAAACGTGGGAATTTTATTTTAATAAATTATTATTTTATAATATAGAATAAAATGGATGAAAGTTTGATTTTGGATTATTGGAACAATATAAATAAGATAACAATAAAGTTAAACAATATAGGAGGTATTTTAATGTCACCACATGCCACACGTGGCTGGCATGCAATATTAATGGCCACCACTTGATTGATATTTCTTTCCAGCTCATGCTCTCATATAAGATTTATTTATTTTCCTGTATATTTATTTTGTATCGATTTTGATTATATATTTATTTCGTATCAAGTTTGTTTCGATGCTCTTTTAATGCTGATGATCTTGCTACAAAATAGTAAAAAAGGAAAATATTTTATTTTTGTTTTTAGTTTTATATCCTATGATTTTTTCAAGTTATAACAAAGAGGTGAAAAAACAAATAACACAAATATTATTATTTTAATTAAAATTTTGCATTATACTATATATTTGTGAACATGAAGTTCGTATGCAATATAATAAACGAGATTTCTGTACAGTAGATTGTCTTTCACACGTTTAAGTTAATGTTTCTTTAGGCCAGAAGCCAAAATACGAGATTGATGCATCGGGATCAGGAGTTCCCAAAGACCAAGACTCGAAGCCTGAAGTTTGTACTTATTTATACTTGTTATTTAGACCTTGAGGTATATCAACGACGTGATTGTACCAACTTATATACTTAAAGTATGGTTTTATATTTATTTAATTGTTATTTATATCATGTGGATATGTTAATAATGTGACTGTATATTTATTGTGTTTACTTATGTTATTTAAACCACATGAGTTAACCTACGGCAGGTTATACCTCCATCGGCGTTCAAAGTATGGTCCTGTATTTATTTATTCATGTCATTTATGTTACACGTTATTAATATTATGTTATTTATACTTACACGCAATATACATTTTATTGAATTATATATGACATTTAATATATAGAACTCGAAGTTTTAAGGGGCTGTATTCAATTAGGATTTTGAATGACTTTTAAAAGTTCATGAATTCTTAAAGTTTACAAGACTCTTTCAAGTCTATAAAGAGTCTTAATGATTTTGATGGAATGACTTTGCAAATCTCATAATTTGAGATGATATTTATAGAGAGTTTTTTTATGCCTACAAAAACTTTCAAAATCATTCATTTCTTAGAATCATTTAAAGTCATTGACATTTACAATACCTTTAGATTTTAAAAGTATTTTTAAAGTCATGATTGAATACCACAAGACTTTAAAAGTATTTCTAAAATCATGATTGAATACCACAAGACTTTAAAATACTTTTTAAATCCATTAAAATCATGATTGAATACACCCCCCTTAATTTAATATACAGTTATTCAAAATATATGACCGGGCGTCATACGGATACAGAACACGAAGTTCTGATCTAATTATTAAAATGTATATGACCAGACGTTCATATAATTTGAAACACACAAAACTCGAAGTTCTGACTCAATGCACATTATTAAAATTTATATGACTCGAAGTTCATATAATATACAACTTAAAGTTCCGATTCAATGTACATTTATGAAAATTTACATGACCCGAATTTCATGAAATTTAGAGAACCTTAAGTTATGATATTCTGAATGAAAATATAAATTGATATATCGAATCGCGTGATATCAATATTGGAAAGTTTATCAGAACCAGAAGTTCTAAATATTATCAGAATAATTGTCAAATGTGTAATATCGAGCTCGATGAAAGTTTATTTAGAACCTCAAGTTCTAAAATTTTCCGCAGGATAGATAAAAATACCGGTTTTCAGTGTGGATCCCATAAATGATATTTCTAATGCCTACTCTTGGTATATCCGCCGAAATGAATATCATATTGAGACCTCAAATGATATGCTTAAAAGTGTGTACTGAATGATCGAGACCTACGCATTACTGAACTTGAAGTTCTCTATTCAAAATATTTTATGATTTAACATAATATGTAGTTACGACGTTTTTGGTGATTGGCTTATTTTTAAGGAACTAGAAAAGATGTCATAAAGAATGTCAAAACATCGTATGCGACATCCTGTATGACATTGTTAGCGACATCTCGGAAAACATCCTGTTCGACATTGTTAGTTCCAGCAGCTGTTCTGTTTGAATTTTAAGAACTTTATGCATTCTCTAACAACTGAACGACTTTTTATTTTGTATTTCCTCTGAACATGTTTCATACATATTCTCGACTGCTGATCGGGAATGTGTGTGAGTTAAATTTGTGTTTTATTATTCCCTGTCCTATTATTCAAATTTTTTCTTTAAGTTTGGCTCTTTTTGAGCTAGCAAGGGGGAGTAAGACGTAAGACGCACAAGATGCGCGAAACGACGCGCGAACAAGACTTGACGACTGCCGATCGCTACAAGAACAGCTGACGACAAATGCGACGAAGAATGCTGACCTTAAAAATAGCCAAAGGGGGAGATTGTAGTTACGACGTTTTTGGTGATTGGATTATTTTTAAGAAGCTAGAAAAGATGTCATAAAGAATGTCGAACATCGTATGCGACATCCTGTATGACATTGCTAGCGACATCTCGGCAAACATCTTGTTCGACAGAAATCAGGAAAGTCCCTGCTCTTCATAAAGTACGACTACAATCAAGACTTGTGAAAGTTCCAGCGCGTCTCCGATTCTGGAAAGAAGAAAGACGGTGATCAAGAGGAAACCCATTAGGGTTAGTACTCATACTCGATTGCTATAAAAGCTTAGGCTACCCCATTAGCAATTGTGTGGTTCTTTTATTGTTTCATAGCAATAATTTACAAAGCTCTTAGACGTGAAGGTTTGCGGGATGAGAGGTTGTAGATTGTGCTGAGGATATTATGTATCACCTTAACTATTGAGAGTTAGGTTATTGAGGGTTTACTGATCGCGTGAGTGAAGATTGCACGCAACCACAACGTTCAACGACAACTTGAACCGACATAGCAAGACGATTGCTCGAAGAGTGGAATCAAGACGGTGTCTTGGATTCAGGGGGAGACCCTGAGATAGGTTGCACTTGTAATAGTAGCATAAAGTATAGATCTTGAGATGATCATAGGTACTTGTATGTTTTGACGAATTACTGATAAAAGAAACCTTTCCACTAGCCTGAGAGCCCCCAGACGTAAGTGAAGTTGCACCGAACTGGGTAAACAATTTGATGTGTCGTTGTTTATTACATTTTGATATTTACTGTCCTGCTTCATCTACGCAAGTTGTCATACACAGTGTTATAGCATTATATGTAACATTGTGTGTGGTATCTTGCACAACTACCTGATCAAAATTTCAATTGGTATCAGAGGAGGCACCTACAGCTTTAGGTGAGTTCCTAAACAAAATTTTTTGATCATCAAGATGGATAATACCAGAGAAGGAGGATCCATCAACCGACCACCAGTTCTAGATGGAAGTAACTACGGCTATTGGAAGGCTCACATGTGTGCCTTCATGAATGAAGTCCCTTGACAATAAAACATGGAAGGCTGTGATCAATGGTTGGAATGCCCCACAACTCAGTGATAGTGATGGTAACCCTATCGGCCCAAAACCAGAAAAAAAAACTGGAATGATAACGAAGACGAGGAATCTCTGGAAACTCTCGAGCCCTGAATGCTATCTTTAATGGTGTTGACAAGAACGTATTCAGACTAATCAACACATGCACAACTGCCAAATCCGCATGAGATATCCTGGCTGTTGCATATGAAGGAACAACCAAGGTTCGAGAACAAAAACTGCAATACTTGACAACCAACTTCGAAGCCCTTGTCATGAAAGAGGACGAATCAATCGCTGAATTCAACGTTTGTATTCGTGATCTAGCCAATGAATCATATTCTCTGGGCGAACCAATGTCTAATGAAAAACTGGTTAGAAAAACACTGCATGCTCTTAGCCCTAGATTTAAGATGAAGATCACCGCAATTGAGGAAGTTCATGACATCAAGATCTTAAAATTTGATGAACTGATGGGATCTCTAATGACCTATGAGTTATATATGCCCAATATCGACCAAAGGAATAAAGGAGTTGCTTTCAAAAGCTCAACACACAAGCAACCAAAATTTGAGGATTCTGACTCTGACGAAGACATCGATGCTACAATGGCCCTTCTGACAAAAAATTACAAAAAAATCATAAGAAGATTCAGTCTAATGGGCGGAAGGAATGTTACAACAGATGCTAGAAACAAAGCTCCACAAAAAGCTCTGACAGGAGGAAGTCTTGACAAACCGAACAGAAGCGGAGAGGAAAACAGCAAGAACAAAGGACCTCAGTGTCATGAATGCGAAGGATTCGGTCATCTTCGCAGGGAATGTCCAAACTTCCTTAAACAACAAAAACGAGGATATAATGCTACCTTATCTGATGATGACAATGAAGATAGTGGTTTTGAGGAGGTAAGCAATTTTGTTGTATTCACTACTACCACTTATGTATGTAACATTGATAACTCTGCTAATATCAAGGATGATCTCCATCATCCAACTCCGAACGAGAATTGGACTAAGGAGCAACTGGTTGAGGCATACAAAAACTTACACACCAGATGGGTTAAGGAAACTCTGATCCTTGATCAACAAGGAGAACGGATCATCATTCTTACCAACGACAAGTCAGATTCCTAAAGACAATTATTGAGCTAAAACGCGAAATTGCCAGACTTAATGGAGAAATTAGTCTTATGACTAAATCAGCGAAGATGATGAATTCTAGCACAGAAAGCCTTGACAAAATCCTATCAGTAGGAAAACAGTCCAAAGATATGACAGGACTAGGGTACACACATAATACCTCCTCATCAACACTTACAAAGTTTGTCCCACAACAAGTCATGGCTGACAAGAAACTACAAGATGACACGACATATCCTACAAGACAACCTACAACAAATGTCGTAACATCTCCTATAACATGTTATTGTCAATCAACTACTAAAAGACATTCTCCACGCAGACATCGATATTCAAGAAATCCAACGTATCAATATTAGTGGATATGTCATTACTGTGGTCGAAGGGGTCACATCAGACCATTCTGCTTTCAACTCTATGGGAAGAAGCAAGCTTAGTTAGCACAAAATCAAAGGAGATATCAAGGTCATCTCTCAACTCCTGAGAAAACATCTCGCCTTGAATGGAGACCAAAGAATCTAGTCTAGTTGCATACACCTCCTTGAGTGCTTCAACCAACAAGGACTGGTATCTCGATAGTGGACGTTCTCGACACATGACAGGTACTCCTGAGTTTCTATCCAATCTCAAATTATATACAAAATGCTATGTTACTTTTGGAGATGGGATTCGAGCTCGAATCATTGGAAAAGGACTACTCAACCATCCAGGAGCTTCTTGCCTAACTGAAGCATTACTTGTAGAAGGACTCAAGGCAAATTTAATTAGCATCAGCCAGATTTGTGATATGGGTTCAGAAGTTAAATTTACAAAAGAAGCCTGTATAGTAAAGGATATCGATCAAGTCACTATCCTACAAGGAATCCGCTCAATGGATAATATTTACATCTGGTCACCCAATTCACATATCGAAGGAGCAAAGTGTCTTGTCTCCAAAGCATAAGAAACCAAACTTTGGCATAGAAAACTTGGACATCTAAATCTTAGGAGCATGCAGAAGGCAATCTCAGAGTAGGCCATTACTGGAATTCCAAACCTGAAAATTGTGAAAGGAAAGATCTGCGGAGAATGCCAGATTGGAAAACAAACAAAGATGTCACACAAGAAGCTGCAACATATCACCACCTCACGAGTACTTGAACTAATACACGTTGACCTCATGGGGCCAATGCAAGTTGAAAGCCTTGGAGGAAAACGCTACGTATTTGTGTGTGTAAACAATTATTCACGATACACATAGGTTGATTTCCCTCGTGACAAATCGGATACTTTTTCAATCTTCAAGACTCTATGCATCCAGGTCCAACGAGAAAAAGGGGAGACAATTGGCAAAATAATTCGTCTTCGCAGTGATCATGGTCGAGAGTTCGAAAACAGTAAATTTGCAGAATTCTGCAACTCATAAGGGATAGCCCATGAGTTCTCAGCACCAATCACCCCCCAACAGAATGACATTGTTGAGCGCAAAAACAGGACTCTACAGGAGATGGCTAGAGTTATGATGCTGGCCAAGGACATACCAACTCACTTCTGGGCAGAAGCACTTAACACTGCTTGCCATATCCACAATCGAGTCACTCTCCGACCAGGTATGTCAGTAACTCATTATGAAATATGGAGGGGGAGAAAGCCTAATGTTAAGTACTTACATTATAGATTGAAACAAGCTCCAAGGGCTTGGTATGAAAGACTTAAAAAATTCTTGATTCAAAGTGACTACACTAGAGGGGGAGTCGACAAAACTTTTTTGTGAAGAATGAGGACGAAAATCTGATGATCACCCAAATATATGTCGATGACATTGTCTTTGGAGGAATGTCAAGAAAGATGGTAGATCAATTCATCCAACAAATGCAATCAGAATTCGAGATGAGCATCGTGGGAGAGCTTACCTACTTTATAGAGTTTCAAATCAAACAGCTAAAAGACAGTATCTTCATCTCTCAAAACAAATATGCAAAAACCATTGTCAATAAATTCGGGCTAGAGAAAGCTTCACACAAACGTACACCTGCAGCTACACACATCAAGCTAACTAAAGATGATCCAAGAGAAGCCGTTGACCACACCTGTATAGAAGCATTATTGGTAATCTTCTCTACCATACTTCCAGTCGACATGATATTGCCTACTATGTGGGAGTATGTGCACGATATCAAGCCAATCCTAAGGTTAGTCATCAATCCCAAGCTAAAAAAAATTATAAGATATATCTCTAGGACTACAGACTTGGGTTTATTATACTTATTCGACACATCCTCTACCCTGGTGGGGTATTGTGATGCTGATTGGGCTGGAAACACAGCAGATAGGAAGAGCACATATGGAGGTTGCTTCTTCCTTGGCAATAAACTCATAAAATGGTTTAGTAAAAAGCAAAATTGTGTTGCCTTGTCCACTACTGAATCTGAGTATATCGCTGCTGGGAGTAACTGCACTCAATTACTATGGATGAAGCAAATGTTAGTCAAATACAATGTCAGACAAGAAGCCATGACTTTGTATTGTGATGATGTCAGTGTAATCAACATCTCAAAAAATCCGGTTCAACACAGGAAAAACCAAGCATATTGACATTAGACATCACTTCATTCGCGAGCTGGTCGAAGACAAGAAGATCTCTTAGAGGACATCCATACAAAGAAGCAACTAGCTTACATCTTCACCAAGCCATTAGATGCGGTCAGATTCGAGTACCTCAGGTCGTCACTCGGACTCTGCACCATCAGCAAATAATCGAAGTTGCGAAATGGTTGAGAGGAGTTAGTCGGTACCTCTTCATGAACCGGTCCAAAATCCCAACACATGCCATTGGGCAAAGTATACCAAAAGCCCAATCCAACATAAAAAGAGGAAAGGTCGCGAGATACGATCTGTCACCTACATATTTGACTCTCTTTTCAAAAACCTAGTCTGACTCAGTTTGTTACTTTGCTCCCATCTCTCAACTCTTACACAAAACATTATTACTCTCGGCAAAAATGGTGAAAACCATGAGCAATCTGGTGCCGAAGAAGGCCACTGACGGACGAAAAACCAAACCCAAGAAGACCAAGGCGAAGAGCCCCAAAAACAGCAAACCTGGCACCAACAAATATGGGGTACGGATCAAAGGACTGAAGTCAAAGGAGGATGCCGAGGGTTCTTCCAGAGAAATCCCACCGGAAGAAGCACCAATCCCTATCTTCTCCCGGGTTCCGAAAAAACTCGAACCGAAAGCTCTGCATTCACGATGACAGAACTTACAGGCCCTCAACGAGGGACTGGCATTGGCTAAGGAAGTCAAGAAGCCTCCATGCAAATCATTCCTGCGCCAGTTTCTGCAATCTTTCCAGGTATCGATTCTTCAGTCGTGTCGAATACTGATACATCTAGAAACAGTGACTTGTTAGAATCACTACTGGAAAATCAGGACCCTTCTCGAGAAGGAGTGGTTGAGGATCTGATAAACACTGAAGGGGAAAAGAATGACTTGACCCCGGTCAGTCATGGGTTAGAGAGGGTCGCAGAAGGAGAGGGTGGAGAAGAAGTTGCGAAAGATGTCGTTCATGTACCCACAGAAGAAGATGTGGTCGAAGAAGAAGAAGTTGCTGACTCTGAAGAAGCTGGGGAAGAAACTAGTGACAAGAGTAATTCTGAGAATGAGGAGACCGGAGACGAGGATACCGGTCTAGAAGGAGTTGAGAAGGAAAACAACCCTGCAAATGATGCAGGATTGGCCAAGGGAACTACTACTGCAGAGGGTGTAGCAAACGTTGTAACTGCTGCTGCCACAGAGTCTTTTCCTGAAGACGCCGCAGCAAATGTGATTGAAAAAGCGCCTCTGGTTGTCAGATGAGATGCCACAAAGGATGCCAAACAGCACGCACAGTGCTCTCATCCCTGAAAAAGAAGGCATTAGAAGAACATGATAGCCTTGCATTAATGGTAGGCAAACTGAAGGAAAACAAAAATATGAAGGATTTGAAGGATGCTGGAGGCCCCAGCAAGAAAAAGAAGGTGTCCGCGAAAGACAAAGGAAAGAAAGTTGTCTCCAAAAGGAGTCTTGTGGATGAAGAAAGTGATGATGATACAGAAGCAGTAACCACAAAAGAAGCGAAGAAGGTAGTGAGCCAAAAGCATGCCAAGAACACTCCAAGTGTTCCATTTGACAATGTGTCGTTTCATTCGGCTGCAAGTGCAACTCGGTGGGAGTTTGTGTTCCTAAGGACAACTTATCCGAGAAAACTTTGTCCTCGGAGATCCTTGGACTAGAGGCCATCATCAAGCTTCTGCAAAAGGCGGAACTCATGAAGACTGTCACCGACATAGGTAATCACTATCCTCTGTTGGTTAAAGAGTTTATTACAAACTTGCCTGCTGGTTTTGGTTCTCCGGATGATCCGGACTGTGAGAAAATCTATGTCAGAGGCTTACGCTTCAACATCTCCTCCGACATTATAAACATCTTCCTAGGGAGGAAGTCTGCCCGCTCTGCACCACCACCTGATCTGAACAAAGTTCTCAAAGAGATAACGGGTGATAAGAGCAGAGTACGGCCTACAAAGGGAACCGTGGCGGCCTCGGATCTCACTTCAAAATACTCCATACTTTTCTGCAGCGGAGTAGCCAATTGGGCACCATCCACACATGCATCCTCCATCAAACCAAAGCTGGCAGTCATCATCTTCCAAATAGGTACTGGTTCCACACTTGATTTTGGCCAATTTGTTATTGACCATCTTGTTAGACATGCCAGATCACAAGCTGTGAAGATACCTATTGCTTTTCCATCCCTCATATCTGAGCTACTAGTGCACCAACACCCTGGTGTGTTGAAATCAACCGATAAGGCGGGAAAGCGCGGAGAAATGATTGTGGTGAGCCACAAGTTGTTCAAGGGCAAACATGCTCCTGATCTTGTCAGGAAAGAAGTCAAACCAACTAAGGCGACAACCAGTCGAGCTACCAGTGTTGCCCCTCCAACAAAGACTACCAGTAGAGATGCAATTATGCTCGAGAGAGAGATAGTTGTGCTTGACGAGGACATCATCAACCTGAAGATGGCGCTGAAGCATCTGTCCCAGCGTCAATCTCACTGTGCTAATCTGCTGAAGACGATTCCTTCTCAAGACTCTGACAACAATGGTTTCTCCTCACTACCAGACTCTACTGAAGACACTACCAAAGATGCCTCTGCCAATACTACCGAAGAAGATACTGCTAGTTCCAGCAGCAGTTCTGTTTGAATTTTAAGAACTTTATGCATTCTCTAAAAACTGAACGACTTTTTATTTTGTATTTGCTCTGAACATGTTTCATACATATTCTTGACTGCTAATCGGGAATGTGTGTGAGTTAAGTTTGTGTTTTATTATTCCCTGTCCTATTATTCGAATTTTTTCTTTAATTTTGGCTCTTTTTGAGCCAGTAAGGGGGAGTAAGACGTAAGACACACAAGATGTGCGAAACGACCCGCGAACAAGACTTGAAGACTGCCGATCGCTACAAGAAAAGATGACGACAAATGCGACGCAGAATACGACGAAGACTGCTGACCTTAAAAATAGTCAAAGGGGGAGATTGTAGTTACGACGTTTTTGGTGATTGGCTTATTTTTAAGAAACTAGAAAAGATGTCATAAAGAATGTCGAAACATCGTATACGACATCCTGTTTGACATTGTTAGCGACATCTCGGCAAACATCTTGTTCGACAGAAATCAGGAAAGTCCCTGCTCTTTATAAAGTACGACTACAATTAGGACTTGTAAAAGTTCTAGCGCGTCTCCGATTCTGGAAAGAAGAAAGATGGTGATAAAGAGGAAACTCATTAGAGTTAGTACTCATACTCGATTGTTATAAAAGCTTAGGCTACCCCTTTACCAATTGTGTGGTTCTTTTATTGTTTCCTAGCAAACAAAGCTCTTAGACGTAAAGGTTTGCGGGATGAGAGGTTGTAGATTGTGCTGAGAATATTATGTATCACCTTAACTATTGAGAGTTAGGTGATTGAGGGTTTACTGATCGCGTGAGTTAAGACTGCACGCAACCACAACATTCAACGACAATTTGAACCGACAGAGCAAGGCGATTGCTCGAAGAGTGGAATCAAGACGGTGTCCGTACCTGATCAATATCCGTGAAAATATCTGTATCCGTATTCATATATGTTCGTCTTTGGTTATATTCGTTTCGATCGGATCGAGTACATGGATATTCATTGGATATTAATTCTTTTGCCATTTCTATTCCTGGTTAGCTAATATATAGAAGAAAAAAAAGAATTTATAACAATAGGTACAAATTTTATCAAATTAAGCCTAAATAGAAAATATAAAAATGTATTAATGTAAAGTATGGGAAGAATAAAGTATATTGAATTTGGCTAAATTGGGCGAGTGTTGATAAATCTCTAAGAAGTGCTTCTTGTTCTTTAAGGTTGGGCACGATAACATCGATTGAAATTGTAGTTGAACGACGCCGCCTCCAGCGGCTTATCTGTAGATCCATCTAACCATAAACTATTCGACATTTCTTCTACAGATTTCTCAAAAAACGTAAATTATAATTGAAACTTAATTAGATTGGAAATTCTTTCAAGTATTACAATCAACTAAAGTTTTGTTAATTTGCCACATAAACCAAAATTTATTTGCAAATTATAATGATACCTTTAAGATATAAATGTTAATATTTTTCAAAAGATATAAAAAATAAGGCGATATTTATTTTTTCTTTGAGTAAACCACATTTTAACAAGTTGTTCGAGCTCTTTCTACGTTAAAAAGACGGTATGTGCTAGTGTAATCTAATTTGAGCCGAGTTTTAGCGCATGGTTGGATCATTTGATAAACGAGTCAAGCTCGAGCTCAATCTATCAAGGTTTGTAAGTTTCGTGAACTGACTCGCTTCGTATTTATATATATTGGTATTAAATTCGAAATCAACTAAAAAGCAAATAGGGATAATTACATATAAATATACCCAACTATACACATTTTCAAATTCAGTAACCTAACTTTCAAATCTTTTTTACTGATACCCTAACTTTGTTTTGTTACACTTCAGGTAACTTCTGCCAAAGGTAACTACATTTTTTTTATATGTCCAAAATGCTATTGCAATTACATTTTCAAATAATACGAATAAATTTAAAATGATCATTTTACTCTCACTTGAATAACTAATTAACCATATGATTCAAGAGTACATTTAACTTTTCAATTAAAATTAAAAAATATATATAATTATTAAATATATATTTTTTAAATAAATAAAATTGGTGAAATTACAATAACGTCATTGTCTTCAACATATCACCTCCCTCTCTCTCCGTATAAACAAAACTCATAATGAATTAGAAATAATGACTCTTATAGGAAAAAAAACCAACAATTAAAATTTTTAACAACGAACCTTACTGAAATTTGAAATTTTAACATCAAACCTCTTATTCTAGTGTGTGCTTATGGAGGAGAGCGCATATAAAAAGGGAGTTTTAACTCGATGCAAATAGCAAAAATATCTGATACTTTATTTTATTTTCGACAAAATTCAACAAAATTTTTGAAGTAATAAATTAAAAACACTTTAATTGCAGTTTAAGTTTACGGATTTGGGTTCAACTAAATGAATTGTAAATCAAATATAATTGATGTATGCAAAGTATAATTTAACTTAATACTTTATTAATAAAACTTAAAAGGCTCAAATAACATTAAAAATTGTAACTTACTACTACATTATTTTATAAAGGATAAACTTCACATAACTACACCCAACTAAGGTCAAAAGATACATAGCTATCCCCATCTTTCAAACTGGACACCTAGCTACACCCAGAGATTGCAAGTGGACACTTAGCCCCTACCGTTAGATTTTTAGTTAAAATTTTAAGTAAAAGGACGAAAATGCCCTTGGTCAGACTTTAAATTTTCAAATCATGCCATTACTGAGTTTTGGTGTGTTTTTTCGATCAAGCTTCTCCACAACCACCGTGTTCCTCGCCGGCCTCGTCTCCGACCGACTTCTCTGATCGTGAAACACCTAAAAATTGAAAATGGACACTTTACCCCTACCGTTAGATTTTCTGTTAAAATTTTAAGTAAAAAGACGAAAATGCCCTTGGTCAGACTTTAAATTTTCAAATCATGCCATTTCTGAGTTTTGGTCTGTTTTTTCGATCAAAACACCAGAACCGTTTTCGACCAAAACTCAGAAATGGCATGATTTGAAAATTTAAAGTCTGACCAAGGGCATTTTCGTCTTTTTACTTAAAATTTTAACAGAAAATCTAACGGTAGGGGTTAAGTGTCCATTTTCAATTTTTAGGTGTAGCTAGGTGTCCAGTTTGAAAGATGGGGATAGTTATGTGTCTTTTGGCCTTAGTTGGGGGTAGCTATGTGTAGCTTTCCCTTTTATAAAAATGCGAACACCAGGACTTGAAGAGGCGGAAGAGGAGGGGGAAGAGGGATATGCATTAGAAAATTTAAAACATAAGGGCAATTTAGTAATTTTACAATGAATTAAATTGAAAATTAACGGAAGGTCATGTGGATACTCTTAGAATTGGCTGTTTTTCAGGTAGATACACCTAAAAAAATTTTGTCAGTACGAGTACCTAAGAATTGCATTTTTTTACTTTGCACACTTCCGTCCATTTCAATTAACTTCCGTTAGATTTTAAAATTTTTAACATGTGAAAAGACTAATACCCTTAAGTGAAATTGATTTTTTTTAATTTACTTGAAAATACTCAAATGTCCTCACCTATATTTATAATTTTCAAAGATGTGCTCACCTCTTCTTTCTCTCACTCAACTCACTCCCTCTCCTCTTAATCGTCTCTCTTTGATTCCATTCCAAGAAAATCACACAAATCACAAACAAAACCGAAAAAATATTAACAGTGGTATATTTTGATGGTGAAATAAAAATGACTTGCAGAAGTTTCGGACACTACCATTCACGTGAAACAAACAAGAATCCTAACAAAAAAAGGAAACATATCTCAGTTTTTGCAAATTCAACTTCGTGCTTGCGTCTCTTGGTGATAGAAATAAGAGAGGGATTTATTATTGATGTGTGTTGTGAATTACAAAAGACCTCTATTTATAGAGGTAATAGGAATATAATAGGAAACCCTAATACATGTGAGAAAATGAACTATAAATATAGGAAACTAAAGATAGGAAACCTAATATAATCTAACAGCCCCCCTTAAGAATTGAGTTTGAAGCTTGATAGTATTGAGTTGTGGCGAGGGTTGCGGCTGTCGAGATGATACGAAAATGATTGAGGATGGAGGATGTGCGCCGCTCACGGCCGATGGCGGATGCCTGATGCCCGTGTGTGCTGAATGATGCATGATGCAAGATACTTGATACTTGATGACAGATGGCGAGATAACAGCTGCCCGATGATGCCAGATGGCTGGTGGCGAGATAGCAGATGTCCAATGATTGCCAGATGCCTGATGGCTGATGGCGAGATAACAGCTGCCCAATGATTGCCAGATGCTTGATGCCTGATGGCGAGATAGCAGTTGCCCAATAATTGCCTGATGGATGATGGCGAGATAGCAAATGCCCAATGATTGTCAGATGCCTGATGGCGAGATAGCAGCTGCCCAATGATTGCCAGATGTCTGATGGATAATGGCGAGATAAGTTGATGAAGTGTGGGTTGATTTGACCAATAGGGTAGAGAAAGAGTCGGAATTGAGAGATTGAGATTGATTGAGTTACGGGATCGAAGTGGTGGAATCAAGATCAATTGATGACGAAGAAACGAAATTGTGCGAGGATTGTCTACAGAAGCAAGAGGTTAGAGATTGCGATTGAGATTGAATTATTGTGATTGAATTGAGAGATTGGTGATAGATTTAGGTTGATTGCAAGGTGATTGCAATAGGCAGAAGCACGAGATTGGTTAGAGATTGAGATTGAATTGCCTCTCCCACCCGTCAGAATCACAAATCATCGACGAGTGGGCAAAACGATAAATTCGTAGAGATTTAACCAAGGATCGGTTATGGCTCTAATACCAAGATAGAAATAAGAGAGGAATTTATTATTGATGTGTGTTGTGATTTACAATAGACCTCTATTTATAGAGGTAATAAGAATATAATAGGAAATCCTAATACATGTGAGAAAAAGAAATATAAATATAGGAAACCTAAGATAATCTAACACTTGGACAACCAGACAGAGGTTAACAAGACATGAAATGGCAAAATCCCAGCAAACCAAAAAGGCCCTAATTCCATGCTTTATTGTTAAACGCATATCCAAAAAAGAAGAGTGAAACTCCAAAAAAAAGCCACAATCGATTTGTCGGCAAACAAACAAAACCCAAAATATTTACAGTACCTCAGACCAATACTGAATCCGAACAAAAAGAGTGATTGACTATGTTAGATGGGCTAACCTTTTATGTAGATTACATAACAAGATCGACGTGTCATTTTATACCCACCAATCTCTGATTTCGGTGATAAATAGAGTCCCGGTAATGTTCATGGCACAAATCCTAGAGCCTCTTAGAATGGTTGCTCTTGGTGATTGATTGTGTTCTATATGAGGTGTGTGTTTTCTTTCTAATATCTTGTATCAATCTCATTCCATTAGTCTCTATTTATACTAATGAAAAGAGTTGTTACAATGAAAATAATTATTAGCCATAATTATCAAGTTAATGACATCTTAATCTCTATTATAATATCACATATTATGACCATATAAAACTTGTAATAACCACATTAAATGATCATTCAAATTTCAATACTCCCACTCGGCTACACAACCAAACCGACGCTCCCACTTGGCTACACAATCAAGCTATCTAAAATACATAGTTCATAACTCAACAAAAACTATCAATCACGTCTCATACAGGAAATGGGCGTGCGACCAAATGTGTAACGTGTTATATTAAGCTACCATCAAACTAACATAACGTACGACCAAATGTGTAACATGTTATTTCAATAGATTCCATGAGACGCTCCAAGTTCGTAGAACTCGATTGCTACTCCGTTGAAGAAGTTGAGCACACTGAACCGACCCGAGGTAGACAAATTTGCTGACTCGCCCTAATCGGTCCGACTCTCTAATGAGTCAACCTGCTCTTCCTGCTTCTATAGTCGTCACATCGTCGACGGGTTGTAGAATCGGTCGGAGCCATGACCTCCGAGTCACGAAAAAGCCTCCTGAATTGGACATTGTAGAAAAATCCCCAATTTTAAGGTATGATCTGCTGGTAAGGAATATCAATCACATCCGTCCAATTTTTGCGGTTACCAACTACTAATTTCATTTATTTTTTGTCACAAATACATGACAAAAAGTAGAAACAAGATAAATTAATGATTGCTATATTGAGATTACACAATATAATGTTTGTATAACAATTTATGTACAAATTCTTCTGGGTTGTGAGGGAAGCGTTGACAGGAGGAGAGAGAAGAGAGGGAGAGGAGTGAGAGAGGGTTAAGAGAGAGAATAGATGGCATATGTTTGAAAATTTAAAGTATAGGTGAGGACATTTTAGTCTTTTCAATCCAATTTTAATAACTCATTCAACCCTTAAGGGTATCTTAATTATTTCACAAGTCAAAAATGTTAAAAACTAACGGAATTGAACGGATAGAGTGACAAATTTGCAAATTTTAGGTACCCTATTTTCCAACAAATATTCTATAAGTATCTATCCGAAAAACAGACAATTATTGGGGTAGTCACCTGAAAATATCCCTTAACGGAATTGGGTACCGTAAAAAAAAATTAAAGTTGAATCACCTCAGGAGAGCAAACTTTACCCAAATCGAGCGCACCTATTTAAATATTGAGCTGTAATTCAGTGCACTTTTATGTGATTACCCCTAAAATTATTGTTAACTAAAAATTATATAATTTGATCCTCTTTAACTTATTTATTCACAACACCATCCGCTAAAAGACATAAATGAGTAACTTTCTATAGCGTGACCCACGAGTTTTAACTCAGGGTTGGGTCATTTGATAAATGAGTCAAGCTCGAGCTCAACCTATCAAGGTTTGTAAGTCTCGTGAACTAACTTGCTACGTACTTATATATACATTGAAGTCAAATTCGAAATCAACTAAAAAATAAATAGGAATAATTACATATATACCCAACTACTATAAAAATTTGCAATATGGACAGCGCACATTGGCAATGTGCGCCGTTACAAATAGAATTAGTAATGGCGCACGCTAAATGTGCGTCGTTACTAAAATTTGTTACATCGGACATTTGTCGTGCGCCGTCAGAAATATGATAACAGCGTACAATGAACTATACGCCGTTACCAATTATATTTAGTATCAGCATACATTCGTTTGTGCGCCGTCGCTAATTTATTGACCGTTGACCAAAACTTTACTGTTAAGCGTAAACGGTCGAAAATCGAGTTGTTGGTGTTGGCTCATTGACCACTTTGATGCGGACGAGGTATATTACAAATTATATATTTAATAGGTTTAATTTCAATTCAATTTATACATATTTTTCAATTAATTTAATTCAATTTAATTTTTTTCAGGAATGAGTAGGGTCTCAAATGAGTACCATTCGGGGAATCGACAACAAATTAAACCACCATACCGGCCCAATACCATTCCGAACTGTTTGGGAGAAGATGGAGGATGTCGTAGAAGTGGAGGTCTCCAAGAAGTTTGAGGCCTGGCTCAAGGCTAACCCGGGGCCTCAGCCTCGTGATGGTAATCAGGAGGGGGAGGAGGAGGAGGAAGAAGCGCCAAACGTCACAGCGAAACATGTAAGTTTATATAAACTCATTCTTTTTTTATAATTTTATAACTATAATTTATTATATTAATTAATATTTATTTACAGGGTTACATTAAGAAGACACTTATGGATTGGAAGAATGACCGAACGAACTACAACGAGGATAAAACTATGAAGAAGATGACCGACGCTCAGGAGAACGAGGTCATGCGACTAGCAACCGAGCATGTTTGCTAGGTCGAGGCTGCCAAAGAAAACATTATAGAACCCTCCCGATGACGACACATCCGGGGTTGCGGGAATGATTACGAGGCATCGGCGAAACAACGAAAACGTTTGACCTCCTCCACTAATGTTGCTGTGGAGATTACAGAGATTCAGACTGAGGTCTCTTAACAAACAGAAGTTATATACACTCAAGCGGAGAAGATTACATAGCTCCAGACTCAAAACTCACAAAACACGCAGATGATGCGATACTTCTACGACCAGCTGCGGGTTATTAATCCGAATATGCCTCCGCCTCTGTTTGACCCTAATATGTATAGTGGTCTTGACCCGTCATCATAATTTCCCGATGTAATAATTTATTAAAATATTTTTAATTATTAATTTGAATTATTATTTACTAATTATAATTATTTATTTCTAAAATAAAATAAAAAATGGAATAAAACTGGAAATTAAATATTAAAATATTAAAATATTTATTTTTCAATTTTATTTTTTTAATATATAATTTGTAGCGCACACACTTAGAGTGTGTCGTTACAATTAGGACAACGCATGGGGACGTGCACAGTTACAAAAGCAACAACACACGTGGATTGTACGACGTTACAGTTTTTCGTTACCGTTCCCAAATAGACGGCGACGACAGTGTTTGTGACGGTTCACACGGAGTTGTGCGCCATTACAATTCTAACGACGCACCTAATGTATGTTCCGTTTGTGTTCTAACGGCGCACAAGTGCGCCGTTGCAATTTGTAACGACGCTTTTGTAACGGCGCACGGTAAAACATCCGTTTGTGCGCCGTCACAATTTATAACGGCGCACAGTGTGCGCCGTTACAAAATTCAAAAACTGTTAGTGAACTATACACGTTTTCAAATTCAATACCCAACTTTCAAATTATTTTACGGATACTTTGACTTTATTTTGTTACACTTTAGGTAGCTTCTTTTAAAGGTAACAACAATTTGTTTTTAAATGTCCAAATTCTCTCGCAATTACATTTTCAATAATACTAATAAATTGAGAATGATCATTTTGCCCTCACTTTAATATCTAATTAACCATATGATTCAATAATACATTTGACTTTTGAATTAAAATTAAAAAATTGAAAATAAATATAATTATTAAATATTTCTAATTCTAGTGTGTTATTTCGGGAGAGCGAAAATATCTAGTACTTTATATTACTTTCAACAAAATTCAACAAAATTTTCAAATTAATACATTAGAAACACTTAAATTGCATTTTTAGTTATGGATTTAGATTCGACTAATGAACCAATGAATTGCAAATTAAGTGAAATTGATGTATGTAAAGTGTAATTTCAGTTATTACTTTGTTAACAAAATTTAAAAGGCTCAAATAACATTAAAAATTGTCACCTACTATTACATTATCTTATAAAAATGTGAACAACATGACTTGAGGAGGCGGAAGAGGAGAGGGAGGAACGATATGCATTTATAAATTTAAAATAAATAGGGGCATTTTAATTATTTTAAAATGAATGAAATTGAAAAATAACGGAATTGAGTAACATAAGAAAAAATTAAAGTTGAGTCACCTTAAGAGAGTAAAGTATACCCGTGTCGAGTGCACCTATTTAATATTAAACTGTAATTAAGTACATTTTTATGAGATTACCCGTAAAATGACTGTGAACTAAAACTATATAATTTGACCCCCTTTACCTTATTTTTTACAGCACCATCCGCAAAGAGACAGAAATGAATAACTCTGTATTACGTGACCCTCGTGTGCTTATATTTTATGTATTAATACCTAAACTACATTATGTGCTTCTTGTAGCTAGCTACTATCGTACATGGCCATGGACCTATATGCACTATGTTTATTTATTTCTGGAATGGAAAGCCTACCCATAAGTATGCACGGTGAAGGCTATTAGAATAGAATTAAGGATCATGATATTTCTCTCTGATTGTTGTACAATGTTCTTGTGGAAGATATGTATTTGGAAAGGAAAACAGAAGCATTTAGATTGTTATCATTATCATCCAATATCCCAATGTGTTTTGGACTAAATATTTTCTAAAAACATATATAGATGAGAGTATGAGCCATATATAATGATCTTAATTCGTCAATTAAATCTCTCTTCAGATCCCAATTAATCTTTTAACCTAATTATGATTTTAAAATATTGGTAATGGAGATTTACAATATAATATGGAAATAAGAAACCATACCTCCTTGCAAAATACACACTCACATTTCTAGCAAAAATAGAATATTAATATAGTTTTTCAATTTCTTATTCTGCTCTCATATCTTGATTCAAGAGCATATTGATAAACGAATAAATGACACATAAATATACTAAATATTTTTGTTTTTCTATTATGGATACGTTCAAGATGAACTTTATTTTTCTCGGCCAACAAAGTTCTTTTCTTATATTTAGTTACAAATTGAAACATTAAAAATTAAAAAAATTAAAATTTGGTGAACTGAAAATGACAATTAAAATTTGAGTGTACTTAAGTGAATTTTTTCTAATATAGAAATAGAGATAAAATATAAGAAATTTGATTTTCCTTAATCCAACCGGTTGTACTTGTTAAAATGTTTTTGAAATGATTCTCACCTTACAAATATTTGTAGAATAATTATTTAAAAAGGAACGTCCTTGGGATAATCATGAGGGTACT
The DNA here is from genome assembly GCA_963920655.1 of Geranium rotundifolium. NCBI lineage: Eukaryota > Viridiplantae > Streptophyta > Magnoliopsida > Geraniales > Geraniaceae > Geranium > Geranium rotundifolium. Next base: position 18,851,555 of record OY987313.1, on the reverse strand, counting down.
TTTTGATGGTCTCTCTAAGAAGCTTTTCTTGTTGTTCAAGGTTGGGTACGACAACATCATATACATCTGTGAATAGCTCTGACACCGGAGGCTTCTCAGCCTTCTCCGCCACTTGAATTGCTTGTAATATCTGCACCCAATATTCGATTTAACTTGTAATGTTTGGACAATTTTGTTGAGAAATATAATGAAATTTCAAGCTTGTCTTTTTCTCTTTTTATGTTTGAGGTGCCCAATATGTGACTTTAATTTCTAACTACATCATCATTATATATCCGGCTCACTTATGTATCAGACTTAATTATTATGCATAATTAGATTAATAAATGACTTTTGGTGTTAATAAATGACATTATTTGACAGGGAATGTGATGATGAGAATCGTACGTATAGAGTTTGAATTAAGTTGTTATTAAGATATGATCATCGTACTAAGACCACGTTGATCTGGATGGACCAAAATATGTACGATGGTTGATGCATGTGCCTCAGAGTTAAGATTTATCGTGTCATTACCCACATTATTGGAGTCTGTCACCATTAATTATGAATATTTTGTGTATTATTGTATCCTTATGCCCTCTTTGATATTCTAGTAGTTTAAAGTAGAAACATGCCATTTCGGGACAAATTTGGATTGTAAGTGTTGTTGAAACTTGTAGAGAGTATACCTCGGTTATTAGAGCTTTAAATCGGCGAAATTATATACCAGATATATAGAATTCAAAGATTTACAACTTTTAGAAAGAATGTCTTACGAATTTTGAGGTTTAGACATATCATGTATGGAAAAAAGTTCTCCAAAGTCGTGACACTAACATGAGGGTCTCAGAATGTCATGACCTATTATCCCGGCCATGAAATCTTTTGTCGATTGGACCTTAGTTTTAAAAGATGATGCATAAACTATTTTGGAGGCCGATTATTGAACTTTGAAATTTTAATTCAATAGACACAAATTCAATTTATATGATTGAATTGACGAATTTGTGCGTAATTATTCGATTATATGAGATTGACATCTTAGGTAGTCCTTAGAGTTGCAGACTATTCTCGATAAGGGTGACTCATAACTGACAAGACGCATTTTTGGTGGTTCAACTCCTCTGAACCTCCATCCCATTATCGTCGCATGCATTGCAGATTCGAGGCGTGCTCTATCCCGAGAGGAGTAGTAGACACCGCGAATCTAGACGACTCCAATATTGAGAGGTGTAGTCATTATTTTGGTATAAGACATCAATTGATTGCATGTTGATGCGGATGCTACTTTGTCAATTATTAAGACAAGGTGACGTACCACCCGTGATTGCTTTTATTATTTTGAAAAAAATTGTTTCGATGCTTGTTACCATTTCACACTCGAAAACTCACAATACCAAGCAATCTACATTTTATCAATACCATTGGTCTTCGTTGATTTCGAATAGACAATAAGATCCTGGTCTTACTAGATATAGTTGAGGGCTAGTGGAAACACTGTCCACAGGCCCAACAATAGTACTCATATAATGATTTTGATACTTCATTTTTGTTATAATTTTAATATTTATTTGTACCTGCTTCCTGGCATTACTTCTGGTCTCTGACTCGGCGTCGCCGCTCCACCAGCCATTGCTTTCCATCCATTTTCTGAATCTAGTCAAGGGATCTCTTGCAACCCTCCAATGGTCGATCTCATTCGCAGGACGATACCTTGTGGAATCATCCGACGTCGAATGATGCCCCACTCGATACGTTAGTGCCTACGAGTGAATTTATAACAATATTCTAACTGTTTAAACTCAATCCACTTATATATATACCAAAATATATATTAAAACGATCACATACTTCAATTAAGACAGGTCTTTGCTCTTTGATTGCCATGTTGCGTGCCTCATGAACTGCACTATACACAGCAAGAGCATCATTACCATCTACTCGAATGCTTCGAATCCCATAGCCTTGCCCTTTCACGACAATGCCATCGCCTAACAAGAAACACGATATCATAATCAAGTCTAACAAGTAAGTTACAAAACCAAGTGATAACAATATAACAATTACTTCTGAATTGATCCAAAGTCGGGGTACTGATAGCCCATCCATTGTTTCGACAAATAAAAATCACTGGCGCCTCCATAACCGCTGCAAAGTTTAGAGCCGCATGAAAATCTCCCTACACATATAACACAAGAAAAACTTTAGACAAGATCAAACTCGTTTTGACCAACCAATTCTAGTTCTACTAGGCAATTGTACCTCGCTAGTGGTACCATCACCAAAGTAAGTTACAGCACAAGCATCTTTCCCATCCATCTTCAGTGAATATGCGGCACCAACAGCTTGGATAATCTGAGTTCTGCAAGACAATACAAAATATTAATTAATCGATTTTGCAGTGTATACATAATTTAGATGACAACTTTATTATATGTATGTATCTTAATTACGCGAGTGGTGATGATACAGTGACATAATTGTGCTCTTTGGATCCGTAATGAACAGGCATTTGCCTCCCCTTTCCTTTATCACCCTTGTTTCCAAATAATTGGTTTGTAAACTCTTGTATCGTAAACCCGCGCCACATGAGAACTCCAGGTTCTCTATACTGCATCACAAAAAAATGTGACAGTACTATATATGTATGTAAATTATGATATGAGTATGAATATGTTTTAGTGCAAGTAATAACCTGAGGGAAGATGAAGTCGTCGATGGCGAGGGCTGCAGCTGATGCGATGTTGATGGCCTCTTCTCCGTGTGACGTCATGTAAAAGGAGAGCCTACCTTGTCGTTGTGCTTCGTAGAAGATGGTGTCCATTGATTGAAGCATCACCATGTGTTGGTACATTTTTATACCAACCTCTTCACTAATCTGATTAGATTAAATAGTACTAGTAAGATTTCAGTTTTCTTATAAGCCAGTAATTATTGTACTAATTAAGATTTGACCTCAAAAATCTTGATCATGTAGAAAGGAGCACCAAATTTAAGGATGATGTATTCATGTATTTTGTGTTGGAAAACTGATTTAACTGATTCAGTAATGAATTTTAAGTGAAAAACATTCAACTAAACCGTGTCCCCTTTTTTCCTCTTTCAATTTTTTTCAATTAATTACTGACGAAGAAAAGACTTCTCGGAGCGATATTGTTGTTTTATCGTTCTGTTTCGAGTCTCAATCAATTTCGTGGCCTCGAGTAATCTTATCTGCAATAAAATTCTGGCCTGATCTGGTTCGAATAAAGTTTTTTCGGTCTAAATCAAATCTCGAGCAGAAGTACAAACTTGTACCTGTACAATATTGCTATGAGACATTAGTTGGCCATCGTCGTCAAGCACCCGATAGCATTCCACTCGCTCGTTGGAGGATTCGGGTATGAAATTGAGTTCATTAGTCACCTTCACTTTTCCGCCAGGAAAATCCAACATCTGCATAAAAAAAAAAAAAAAATAAACGTCACAACCACTTAAAAATTACAAACAAAAGTAGTTTCAAGATGACAATTTATTGATTCCACATACAAAAGGGTGATCATCCTCGGATGGCCTTTGGACCGCGACGGATTTGAAACGGAGAAACGAGAAAGAGGAACCAAATCGAGGAGGTCGAGGATGAGTAACAAGACACAACTCGGTCTTGACACGACCCAAAATGTTCCTGCATTTTCTGAGACAGAAAGCCATACCAGGAAATGAAGTCACAGTGCCTAGCTAGCGTTGGCGCATATAATATATATACATGTAGCGAGAATCAAGTTGGGCGGATTTTTGGAGTAGTTTATCAAACTCTCCCATATCCTAATTTTTATTTATATTTACTCAAATCATCTCAATTTCATATTCACGTTACTTTTTACATTTCTTTTCCAGACTTGGGTTGGTAAAATATGTTGCGAGTGGGCAAATTAATGAGAGTAGTTGTCATCGACGGCTGTGCCTAATTTTATTTATAAGACCCCTCCCTTTTAGCTGATTCAAAACCTATTAAATTTTTAGCCCAAACATATAGTCAACTTCTTGATCTATGTACTTAAAAACGTATTTAAATAGCGGGCATGACTAGGAAAAAGGTGAGGGAGTAACATTTAGCTACGTAATTAGTTTTGAAGACAAAGCTACGCATGCATTTGTTACATTTAGCTGAAATAAATTTTGTTTTGCTTGGAAAAAAATTGTGGCCAAATGACTATATTTTATAACAGTTCCATTATTGCCGTATTAAATTAAATGGTATAAAATATGCATAAATAAATTCAGGTTTCTGATGGGATATGGTTTGGTATTGAACCAAACTTTTTGGAGGTGAAGCCACAATCTATGTGACAGAATTTAATTGCTCCTTCGCTTCTTGTCTCCTTCACCCAAATTGTTTATTATGCACGTGCTTTGAGATATCAGGACAGTGTATCTGAGTTATTGAGTAATTATATATGACAGGTATATATACAAGTCATCTGCATGTTCTGAAAATCGAATGTAATTATAAGATATTTGACAATTAATGTATGTAAATAAATTAATGTCTAGAAAGACAGAGGCAAGACACCACTGAAAATGACCTCCAAGTCGGTGAGACTTTGTTCCCGCCGGGCAGGAGGCCCGATCTCGCCGGCTTAGCCAAACTGGCGTGATTTTGGCCTGAAACTCGCCGGCTTGGTTCTCGCCGGGCAAGTCTCGTCGGGAAAGGTCATAGCCGGAGAGATATTGCTCCAATATCTCGCCGGCTTGAAGGTGACCAATATCTCGCCGTGTTGGTGAAGCTTTCCCGGCGAGATATGACCAACATCTCGCCGGCTAGGTTCGGCTAGGTTTTACAACCTAGCCGGCGAGATTTTGACACAATCTCGCTGGCTAGGTTCGGCTAGGTTTTACAACCTAGTCGGCGAAATGTTGACAAAATCTCGCCGGCTAGGGTGTAAAACCTAACCGAACCTAGCCGGCGAGATTATGTCAACATCCCACCGGTTATGTTTGATAAAAATTTGAGCAGAATCTGCCCAATTTGTCAATTTTCCCGTTACCTGTAAAACCAGCAATTCAACTAAATCCTAAACTGCAATTTGCAGCGATTGAAAACAGATATGAAATCAATTGCAAACCAAATTAAAAGTCAAACAATACATGTATAATTACAAACAATGTCAACAAAATCCGTAACCTAGGAACCTACGGGATGTGTACTAGCCGTTTTGTCTTCTGCGCCGTCCTCTTGAACCTTTTGCTTGAGCGCGGCTGTTCGTCGGCAGGTGCTGGAGGTTGCTGTTGGTCCGAAGGCACTCCCGGCGAGATAGTCAGCTGCGTCAACGTCTGAGTCGGAGGAAGCCCCGGGGTCGGAGTCGGAGTCAAGCCCGGGGTCAGAGTCGGCGTGGGAGTCAAAGTCGAAGTCGAAGTGACGATGAGGCTCGGGGCCCAGGCCGGAAGCGGCATCCGCGTAACACCCGGCAAGCCGAAGTTGACTAGTACATCCCGAATACTGGCTTGAACCTCGGCCTTAACTCGAGCATCGACCTCGGCCTTAATTCGAGCGTCCGTCTGAGCCTGCTGATAGTGGAAACGACGTTTCAGCTCAGCTATCTCCCCCTCCGCAGCAGCAGCTCTGACGGCTAATTCTGCCTCTCTCTCGCGAGCCTGTGTCTCTTTCTCGCGAGCCCTCTCCTTCATTTCGGCCGTTCTGGCAGCGACTGCAGCATCTATCTGCTCAGCTGAGGCCGCGGATGTACAGGCACCACCTCTCGGTTTGGGCGGTCGAAGGAACTCGCCACCCATGCCAGGAAAAACATACCCCCGCTTCTTCTCTGTTCCCAACCGCTGAAGGATTTCAGCCTTTACATGCTTCAGGACCGAATATTGTTGTCCGGCGGCAACTGCTTCTACGACAAGTCTTTGGTGCCGCTTGATCTCGTCCTTCACTTTTTTGGATATGCAAACAAAAGTGTTAAATTATATGACATAATAAAAATTCCAGTAAATTTATAAAGAAATTTAAATTTTACTGTCTTCGGGTCGCCGTCTTTTTCATAGACGCGCACGTAAATTTCCAAACTTGGCAGAAGAACTCCAGCCTTCTGTTGAAGTTGAGCATTTTTTGTCGAAGGTCTGGGATCCACCACTATGCTTTTTCTTATTCTCGGCGAGACCTCTCCTTTTTCCAGAAAGTTCCTGCACACGAACAAATATCGAGCGTTAAGAAAGTATTTTTAAATATTTGATAGACTAAAAGAAAATATTACATATTTTTACTCGAAATAGTCGCACATCCACTCCCATGATTGCTCTCGGCCTATGAAGTCAACCGGGACCAGACTCCGCCCGTACTGAGAGTAGTTCCTCGAACACTCCCCCATAAACTCCCCGTAGCGCCTCTGAGTATGGAACGAGAGCCACTGGTAGACTTTATTTGGCGCTACGTGGTAGCTTAGCACCCTCTTCAATGAAAATAGAAATATGTTATCAAAACGGTTTGAAATGAAATCATTTATAAATGAAAAAAGTTTAGAAACTTACCGTGAGAGCTCCCCATATCTTACACTGCTCATCGAACTCCAGCATCCGAAACCGAGGAGCTCCCGGTAGTAAACTCGTCCTGATGTGACCGCCGATGAACCGCATAATCTGGTTTGAGACAAATTCTGGGTCGTTGTTGATGAGGATGTGATTTTTGTCGAAATCCCACGTGATCGATTGAGGCCCTTTCTCTATTATATCTTGCAACTTCCTGCAGTTTCGTATTGTTTATAGTACAAGATGCACCCGAACTCGCAAGCAGCGTACTTGATACAATCCATCCCTATCTTCTTCAACATCTTCTTCGCTTCGGCATATGATATAGGGTGGAAATTTGGCGACGACATTTATGTAAAACTCGCAATTCATGTCAAATGATATGTTTGACATTGCTGATTTTTCCTTAATGGTCATCAACTTCAAAAGCGCCTTCAGACATGACAAGTTAGACCCTAGATACAATGGGGTATTTGCAAGACGGGTTAGTTCGTCATACGCGTCCATCGCTTCTTTTATTGTAGGGGGCTCACCCTCCACTGTATCTTCACCAAAGTGATCTGCCCGTTGGAATAAATTCTCCACAAACTCTACAACGGGATCGACATTCCGACTACTTGATGCCTCGTCCCGTCGAGATTCCCGTCCCGCACCCAAAAACGAATTTGTGTGATAGATCCACACAGTGTAGGTCGAAATCATGTCGTATTGCAATAAGTGGGTACGTATTGTATTCTCATGTTGGCCAATCATATTGTGACAGGTATTGCATGGGCATGGTATCGGTCACGACCATGTTGAAACACATTTTTTAGATAAATTTTATGGAATTTTCGACACCGTCCCTATACGTTTGTGACCTTCTATTTTGTATATTCATCCACCTATGGTGATCCATAATTGACAGATCTACATACAATACAATACAATACAATACAATACAATACAATACAATACAATACGTGATAGTTATTATATGCATATGTATTACTACACGTAATTAAAGCTGAATATCCACAAATCGAAATCCCACATCAATGTACTAATTTAAAGCCTGCCTCATTCACCAAAAATCTACTAATTCATATTCTATTTCACCAAAATTTCACAAATTCATAGGTTAGTTCACCAAAATTTCATTAATTCATAGCCTAGTTCACCAAAATTTCACTAATTCATAGGTTAGTTCACCAAAATTTCATTAATTCATAGCCTAGTTCACCAAAATTTCACTAATTCATAGCCTAGTTCACCAAAATTTCACTAATTCATAGCTTGAGTAACAGATTTGCTTCATAGCAATGTCATAGCTAAATCGTAATATCACAAAAAAAAATTAAAATTTCACTAATTCATAGTGTAGTTCACTAAAATTTCACTAGTTCATACCATAGTTCACCAAAATTTCACTAATTCACAGTCTGGTTAAGCAAAATTTCACTAATTCATAGCCTAGTTCACCAAAATTTCACTAATTCATAGCCTAGTTCACCAAAATTTCACTAATTCATAGCTTGAGTCACAGATTTTCTTCATAGCAATGTCATAGCTAAATCGTAATATCACAAAAAAAATTAAAATTTCACTAATTCATAGTGTAGTTCACTAAAATTTCACTAGTTCATACCATAGTTCACCAAAATTTCACTAATTCACAGCCTGGTTAAGCAAAATTTCACTAATTCATAGTCTAGTTCACCAAAATTAAAATTTCATAACATATCGAAAACCCAAACTAACCTACAAATATGGAGATCGACCAACGGGGACGACAAGATTAGGGACGACGAGGGGAACTCGAGAACCGGACTAGTAATCTTCGACTTTGTATGCACTCGAAATCTTCACCTCTATTAATAGGTCCAAATTATCATTCACAAACCAAATTTTGACAAATGAACTCATCCATAGACCTTTTATAGAATGTTCAGAACCTTTTCCTGGCGAGATATTGCTCAATATCTCGCCGGAAAAGGTTATGACCGTTGATGGTCAACAAACTCTTTCTCGGCGATATTTTGCCCATATATCATCGGGTTGGAGTCGTTGACTGTCAACGGTCGGATGTTGACCATCAACGGTCATAACCTTTCCCGGCGAGATATTGAGCAATATCTCGCCGGGAAAGGATATGACCATTGCGTCAACATCCGACTGTTGAGATATTGAGCAATATCCCGCCGGCTTGAATGTGACCAATATCACGTCGTGTTGGTGAAGCTTTCCCGATGAGATGTTTGCAAAATCTCGTCGGCTAGGTTGTAAAACCTAGCTGAACCTAGCCAGCGAGATTTTGTCAACATCCCATCGGCTAAGTTTAGTAAAAAATTTGAGCAGAAACTGCCCAATTTTGTCAATTTCCCGTTACCTGTAAAACCAGCAGTTGAACCACCAATTCAACTAAATCTTAAACTGCAATTTGCAGCGATCGAAAACAGTATAAATCAATTGCAAACCAAATTAAAACTCAAACAATATCATATAATTACAAACAATGTCAACAAAATCCCTAACCACAGAACCTACGAGAGTTGTCCTAGCCGTTTCGTGTCCTGCGCCGTCTTCTGCACCGTCCTCTTGAACCTCTTGCTCGGGCGTTGTTGTTCGTCGGCATGTGTTGGAGGTTGTTGTTGGTCCGAAGGCACTCCTGGCAAGATAGTCAGCTGTGTTAATGTCTAAGTCGGAGTCAGCCCAGGGTCGGAGTCGGAGTCATGCCCGATGTCTAAGTCGGCGTGAAAGTCGAAGTGACGACGGGGCTCAAGGCCTGGGCCGGAACCGGCATCCGCGTAACACCCGGCAAGCCGAAGTTGACTAGTACATCCCAGATACTAGCTTGAACTTCGGCCTTAACCCGATCATCGATCTCGGCCTTAATCTGAGCCTCGACCACGACCTTAATTCGAGCGTCTGTCTGAGCTTGCTGATCGTCGAAACGATGTTTCAGCTCAGCTATCTCCCCCTCCACAGCAGTAGCTCTGGCGGCCAATTATGTCTCTCTCTCGCGAGCTATCTTCTCCATTTCAGCCGTTCTAGCAGCGACTGCAGCATCTAACTGCTCAGCTGAGGCCGCGGATGTACAGGAAGCACCTCTTGGTTTGGGTGGTCGAAGGAACTTGCCGCCTATGCCAGGAACAACACACCCCCGCTTCTTCTCCGTGCCCGTCAGCCGCTGAAGGATTTCGGCCTTTACATGCTTCCGGACCGAATATTATTGTCCGATGGTAGCCGCTTCTACGGCAAGTCTTTTGTGATGCTTGATCTCATCCTTTGCTTTTTTGGATCTACAAACAAAAGTTTTAAATTGTATGACATAATAAAAATTTCGGTAAATTTATAACGAAATTAAAATTTTACTGTCTCCTGATCGCCGTCTATGTCATAGACGCGCACGTAAGTTTCCAAACTCGGAAGAAGAACTCCAGCTTTCTGTTGGAGTTGAGCATGTCTGTCGAAGGTCGTGGAACCACCGTTATGCTTTTTCTTATTCTCTGCCAGACCTCTCATTTTTCCAAAAAGTTCCTGCACACAAACAAATATCGAGGGTTAAGAAAATATTTTTGAATATTTGAAAGATTTAAAGAAAATATTACATATTTTTACGTACCTTATATTCTGGACTCTCGAAGTAGTCGCACAACCACTCCCATGATTGCTCTCGGTCTATGAAGTCAACCGAGACCAGACTCTGCCCCTACTTAGAGTAGTTCCTCGAACACTCCCCCATAAACTCCCCGTATTGCCTTTGAGTATGGTACGAGAGCCACTGGTAAACTTTATTTGGCGCTACAGGGCAGCGTAGCGCGCTCTTCAATAAAAATAGAAATATGTTAAAAAAACAGTTTGAAATGAAGTAATTTATAAATGAAAAAAGTTTAGAAACTTACTGTGAGAGCTCCCCATATCTTACATTGCTCATCGAACTCCAGCATCCGAAACCGAGGAGTGCGCGGTAGTACACTCGTCCTGACGTGACCGCCGATGAACCGGATAATCAAGGTCGAGTAAAATTATGGGTTGTTGTTGATAAGGATGTGATTTTTGTCGAAATCCCACTTGACCGACAGAGGACTTTTCTCTATCATCTCTTGGAGTTTATTGCACTTCGCAAGCCCACGCGAACATGTCTTCGGCTCATGTGACCCACTCGTCGATCCTTCCTCGTATGTGGTGTTCAACGACTGGTACTAGATGTGTCGTCTGAAGGGCACAATCGAACTGCTCGTGTTCGATCCGTTAGATTCCACTATAGGAATACACGAGGGACTGACTGTGGGAATGATGCACTCGATCAGCTCATCCTCGTGTTCAGGCGCCTCTTCTGGAACTGAACCACCCCGCTCGGGTCTGTTGACCTCCTCCTGGGTTAGCGTACTATGCTGGGGCCGAGTACCCTCCTCGGGTCTAGTACCAGCCTGGGGCCTACTTTCTACCCCTGAGCTCTCAGGCGGTGCCAAGCTCGTAGCATACCGGCGGATTCGGTCAAAATACTTCTCTTTCAGAGTCTTCTGCCCTATGTTCCTTCTAGGAGACATTTCCTGCGTTGACATGAAGAATATATATATTAAATTCAAATAGCGAATTAAATTCTATTTAATTTAAAATCACAGCAAGCCAAAGTCTCGTATAATCAAATGAATATAAATGTCATATAATTTGCAACACTACATGTTGACATTGTTTTCAATCAATACTAACCTGAGGTTCGGGAAGACGACTTGGGTGAGGTCGGGCTCAAACGGAGACGGACGGCGGAGGCAAGGTTGGGCTCGAACTGGACGGAGACAAATGGCAATGTGTATATGAATTGACTTCCTAAACATCAACTAACTTTTTCAATCTAAAATTGATATTCATGCTCAAGCACATTCCAAAATCACCAATTTATTCCCAATTCAGCAAAATTGTTCAAACTTGAGTATATATATAAATTAGATACTAATTTATGCACCCTAATTTCTTGTCTCCAATCCAATTGCAATTAAATATGGCTTGAACTTGGTAAAAAATTAAGTTATATGTTATAACAATTACAATTGCACTTTCCACATGTTTAAGCTATTGCAAATAAATATCAAACAAATCCATGTATACCAAAAACAGTAGCTTAACATTTTCAAATCCACGGACTAATTTGTAGCACAAATTTTCAAATGTGGAATTGTTGCAGCCCCTCACAATGGTCTATGATACCATTGTTGAATACGTTGCAGAGATACACAAGTTGATTGCTATAAAGCTTGGCTTTATTGGATACTCATTAGAACCTTTTATAGACATAGCAAAACAGATACAAGCTCACCTGACACCATTGCTAAGATAAAGGAACAATTAAAAGGATAAGTAACTAACAAACTAGAAATTATCAATACTCGATCAATCAATGACAAGTCTTCAACGTAGTTGCTTAAAACCTAGAAAATTAAAATCTCTCTATGTTTGTGAAATAGTGAGGAATCTGCTGGAGGATTATTATATATGACAAAGATTACAAAAGTTACACAAAAGAAAAGTTCAATAGAATCACAAAAATAACCAAACCATTTCCCAAACAAAGATTAGCAGAGCAACACGAATCTTTTGCAAAATGTATTCCTGAAAGTTTATCACGTCCATATCGCAACATTGGGCTTCCAGCTATGTTTCGAAAAATTATAACAACTCACAATTACACATGAAGATAGATAACCAAAATTTTAACAGATCATTCATGGATATCTAGATTGAACCCATTTCATAAATTTGAACCCTAATTTCTAAAAATTGAAGCTTAACTTTTGAAATTTGAAGCCAAATTTAAAGAAATTTAACCCTAAAATTGAAATTGAAACCTAGCTAAATCAATACATGGAGACGGGCTCGGCCAAAGTGAGAGGAGACCGGCCGGAGATGGAGGACACTGGAGACGGGGTTGGTCGGAGTGACCAAACCGAGCAGATGGAACTGAAGCTTGTCGAGCTCAGGCGAGGAGCTGGCTCGGGCGTCGGGCTCGAACTGAACGGTCCGGTGAGCTCAACGGTGGCCGTCGGCGAGAACGGGGCTGGAGCTTCAGGCGACAGAGACCGGGGAGCTCGAAGGAGACCGAGAGCGAGAGAGGAAAGCAGAGAGGGAGAGAGAAAGTGAGGAAAATCTGTCTAAGTGTTAGGTATCTACAGTTTTTACCGGCGATACTTTACCAACATCTCGCCGGCTAGGAGCTCACGTGCTAATGAAAATTACACGTGACCACTTAGCCGGCGAGATATTGACAAAATCACGCCAGCTAGATTGTAAAACCTAGCCGAACCTAGCCGGCGGGATATTGGTCTAAGTATCGCCGGCTAAGTGGAAAATTTAAATGCATGTGACCTCCTAGCCGGCGAGATATTGGTCTAAGTCTCGCCGGTAAAAAAAATATATTTACAAATATTTTTATAGTTACATTTTATAATTTTAGATATATATTTATAATTAAATTATACAATTGGGGAATTATGGATTGCTTGCAGTTTTTTATGTACAGATATCATTTTTGTCTTTAAACATATATATAGACCTTAAATTATAGAGACCATCCCCCGACCGAGATATATCTCAAATGGGTTTAGGGTTAGGTCTACTGTTAGTGTAATGATACCAAGACAAAATGAGGATAGAGTTTTTATTTATAACGACAAAACTACAAATTTTGCAAAACATAGACTATGTATTGAATCAATTAGAATCATATTCTTGATCGTCAGTCTGTTCCTCGTCTTCTTATTCGTCAATCTGTTGGTCCTCTTCTTCTTCGTCTGTCTCGGGCAAAGCCTCATCATCATTGAATTCAATGAATTTATCTTCTTCATCCAATTCATCGTCTAATTCCAGTTCTTCATCGGATCCACGCATTCGAATCGGACCAAAATCAAGACATAAACACCAATTTATTAGAAGAGGAATATATGTTGTCGCTTCCTCCTGATACGGTGCTTCGACCTCGTATATTGGTCCTTCATTTGCATTTCTTTTGGAGTGATGTCGGGTTATAAATACCTCTATGGAACATGTGACTGACAATTTTCCAATCCCCCCGTGCAGCAGATCGTCAGCGTAGAAGACTTATTTCACCATTTTAGCCAAACACCACGAATTTTCTTGATACACATTTGTGGATGTATCAACAGATTCCATCTCACGGTCTTTTCGAATATTTGCCTTGTTTAACCACCTACACTTGAAAACTGTAACTGGCATCCCTTGTGTGTATACGAGTTCAACAACTTGTAACAGGATTCCATAATACGTTTTTGAATTTGCTTCGAACATGAAACCACAATTTTGTGTCCTACACGACTAATCTTTTCGGTGACACGCATATTTGACTTCATTAACGATGCATTTTGAGTAAATGCGAGTATGAATTGGTTCTTGAGAGAGAATATACAATTCAATGTTTCTCATCGCTTTCATCTACAGAATTGAACGAAATCCACGTCATATATTAGTCTATAAATTGCAATGATTACGAAATTCTCTAGCGAATTGATTTAAAAAATGCACTTACTATTTTGGAGAACGATAAGAAGAAAGATTCATAGCGCAACTTCTCGAAACCATTCGGGCACTTCATATTGAATTGATTGCGGTGACTATCAATGTATGGATGTGCTTCCTCGCAATTTAGCATAACCATCAAATGGGCCCAATTTTGGTCCTCAACGTGACCGGCGAAGCCACTAGGAATGAAAACTGAGGAGAAAACTGAAATGTTCCATTGCCGAACCTCATTCAGCTATGCACTGGGAGTAGACGATTCGTCTTCGAGGTATAAGTTGATGAAATTCACGCGTTCGTGCATCAAATACGATTTAGCTATGCAACCCTCCGGGTACCCATGGTTCCGTATACTCTTTTTGTACTTTCCAAGTTGCATGCATCAAAAATATAAATTAGTTGAGAAGAGGAATACTGTGAATGATATAACTTACAAGTACAAAATATGACTGTTATCTAACCAGTTTACCTTACAACTGGAAACATCCAACTATAATGAATTGGGCCAATCATCAAAAGTTGTTCTTCGGGCAGATGATGACAAAGGTGAACTATGATTGTGAAGAATGCAACTGGGAATATACTCTCCAAATTGCATAGAATCAAGTTGGTATCACATTGGAGCTGATGAATTTCTTGCTCCTTCAGTTCCCTGACACGTAACCTCTGAAACCATCGAGATAAGTCCACTAAGGTATCCGCCACGCGCGACCCAACATATGGTCAGATGATTATCGGGAGAATTCGCTGGAGCAACACATGACAGTCGTGTGTCTTCAATCTGTAAAAAAATTTGTCCTGCACATTCACTTTACTTTTCAGCTGATCGGCATACCCGGTCGGATATTTGATAGCAGTAATTCTTTCAAACACTTCGCCACGCAGTTGAGGAAACACAGTGAAATTAGAGGAAGGTCGACTGATGCCCATATCTGAGAGAGTTGCACGGGCATTTGCATCATCCTTGGTGCTCGACTTAAGGCCAAGTGCGGTACCCATGACATTATCACATATATTTTTCTCGATATACATGACATCAAGAGCATGCCTAACCCGAATTGACTTCCAGTACGGGAGCTCCCAGAAAATAGTTTCATGCGTCCCGCAACACGGAGCCCTACCTTGTTTCGGTGCACACAACAAATGCAAACTTTGCACTTGAAATTCATGAAGTCTTGTCTGTTTGAGGACTTCTTCCGATGAAGGTGCCTATAAAGTTGGTCGTTTTTCCATTGCCCCGTTAAACTCACGAGTCTTGAATTGGTATGGATGAGAGGCGTGTAACCATCTACAGTGTCCGAGGTATGACATTCTACGGCGACCGTATGTAGCGTCGAGGTCGTTAAGGCAAATGGGGCATGCCTTGTACCCCTTTACCTAAATTCCACCTAACATTCCCAACCCTAGATAGTCGCTGATTGTGTACATCACGGCTGCACGCATCAAAAATTGCTCGCAACTTTTCCAATCATAAGTTGAGACACCCTTACCCCCACAATACTTTCATATCGTCTATTAATGACTACGTGAACACGTTCAAACACTTACCCGATGATTTTGGAGAGGAAACCAGTATCGATAGAATATTGTACTCCTTCCTCATACACATGGATGGAGGAAAGTTGAGGGGAATCATCACCACTGGCCAAATACTGTGAGGCGTAAAAGCGGGCCCGAACGAGTTAAAACCGTCGCTCACTAGAGCAAGATGCACGTTCTGGAAGTCTGCGGCAAATGTTGGGTACAATTCATCAAACTCTTTCCAAGATACGTCGTCAGTTGGATGGGCAACGTTTGTGGTTCCTACGGATGTTGTCTATTTTATATGATGGAAAGATGTCCATCCATATGTCGCGACCTAATACGCCGATGCTCAAATCAGAAGATGTCTATACATAAGTCTCGGACATCACGATCTAACATCTCGCCAGAAGACTTTCTGGAGTTTCCTTAATTAGAAGATCTTCGAATATCAAAAGGATTCTTTCCGAATCAACTGTGCAGCATTAAAAGGAAACTTGGAAGAGACGTAATCGGCAAGGCGCGTACGAGATCTTTTAGGAAACCCTAATTAGATTCTCGTCTATCTTCTACAAATAGATGATCGTTCCATTCGGTAGGAGGTGGTGCTGTGCAGTTATTTCTTAGTCGATAATATACAGAGTTCCTAAGCATGTTGGACGAGCGTGTTAGGGAGTTGTATGTTGTAGCTAAGAATATAGCTATTGTGTTCCAAACAAAGAATCGCATAAATATTGTTTGGATGTTTTGAACGAACCTGCGCCAGTGAAGTTGTGTGCAAACCTTTGAAGACGGCGACAAAGGAGGAGACGGAACTGTGGGATCAGTTCTAAGTGTGGACTCGAGTCGGAGGCTCGGAGACAGCGGGAGACCCTGGGTTAAGTTCACACTAGTAATAATACCATAGGGCTTAGATTTGTGTGGTAATCGTAAAGCTTTGTATGTGTGATTGATTAAATATAGTGGAACTTGTTCACTGGCAGAGTGCCCCCAGACCTACGTGATGTTTCACCAAACTGGGTAACCAACTCATGTGTCGTTTACTTTCTATTCGTTATTTTTATTGTTGACTTTGCAACAGCAAGATGTCTCACAGTGAGTCTCAACATTGTGATAGACATCTTGCATCTAACCAGAATTTCAATTGGTATCGGAGGAGGCATCTTAATTCACTAGGTGTGTTTTTGTTTGACAAATTCTAGTATTAAACCATGTCTAGATTCAGAGAAGAAGGCTCCGTCAACAGACCTCCTGTGCTAGATGGATCAAATTATGGGTATTGGTAGGCTCGTATGACCGCATTCCTCAAGACACTGGATCACAAGGCTTGGAAATCTGTGATCAATGGATGGGTAGCTCCAACCACTACCGATGATCAAAACGTCTCTCACATCAAGACATAGGGTGATTGGACTGATGCAGAAGACCTGGCTGCCCTAGGTAATTCCTGTGCACTGAATGCCATTTTTAATGCAGTTGATCAGAATGTGTTTAGGTTGGTCAACACATGTGTGGTAGCAAGAGATGCTTGGGAAATTTTGGCCACATCATATGAAGGAACAACCAAAGTTCGCGAGCAAAAACTTCAATACCTCACGACACACTTTGAAGCATTATCCATGAAATATGATGAGACAATCAGTGACTTCAATGTTCGGATCAGGGACTTGGAAAATGAATCGTATTCTCTGCGAAAACCCATGATTGATGAAGACCTGGTTCGTAAGACTCTGCGATCTCTTAGTCCTAGATTTAAGATGAAGTCGATTTCCATAGAAGAAATGCACGATCTAAGAACTCTTCGATTTGATGAACTAATGGGTTCATTAATGACTTTTGAACTCTCACTTCCCGCTCCAGACAAAAAACTCAAGGGACTCGCCCTGACAAGTTAACCATGTCCCTCTCAAAATCAGGTAGACTCTGAATCTGAAGATGATATTGATCAAGCTCTTGCTTTGATGGTAAAAAATTATAATAGGATCATGAAAAGATTTACGAACAGAGCTGGGAAACATGTCTATCAAACCTTACTGACAATGTGCCAAACAAGTTTCAGATAATGTCGTTATCAAAGAAGCTAAGAGATCTGATCGAACTAAGAAAAAGGCAAAGGCATCCAATGCCATGAATGTGAAGGCTACGGCCATATTCAAAAAGAATGCCCGAACATTCTGAAGAAACAAAAGAAGGGTTACAAAGCCTCCATGTCTGACGGAGAAGAAGAAGACAGCGACGAAGAACAGATAAGCAACTTTGTAGCTTTTACTGCACATTCTTCTAATCAAGATTTTGCTATAGGTGAATCGACACTCTTACCAGATGAAGTGATGAACAGTGCCTACGACAAGTTGTTCACCCAATATATCGAGGAATCCAAAGTCCTGGAGAAAAAAAGAGACATGATTCTTGCACTCTCAGAAGACAAGACTAGGTTGCTTGAAACCATAGTCAATTTGAAGAAGGAAGTAAGTCAACTCAAAGGAGAGATTGTTCAAATGACAAAGAATGTAAAAATAATGAATCCTAGCACTTATATGTTGGACACTCTACTCTATATGGGGAAACCAGCCAAAAACATGCATGGACTAGGCTATTCCTCATAAGCCTCCACATCTAAAATTATCTTTGTTCCTCAGCAGGACAAACGGCCTCTGTCTATTAAAATGTCCCTGTCATCTAGTGTCCCACAAGGTCACCAACATCATCAGACAACATGTTCCTCAACGTCATAGGCTGCAACATGCTCCTAAACTGTATAAACAAAGGCTTGTTTAATATCGCGATCAACAACCTCAAGGCGTCGGACAGTATCATCAGCACTCTCGTGCTATGCCAGACCCAAGACGAAATCAAAGAATTGGGCTACCACAATTGATTCCTCGACAACAAAATCAATGGGCATGTTACTAATGTGGACAAAAGGGTCACATCCTTCCTTTATGTTTTCGCATGCACAAAGAGAAATCTGCTCAAGTCAAACGCTCCCAACACAAGAAAGCTCTCAAGCAAGTTTGGAAGGTAAAAGATGTATCTTATAAAGCTAACATTGCTTATACCACTCTAACTGCTTCACCCAGAAAAGTCTGGTATTTTGACATTGGATGTTCCAGACATATGACAGGTGACAGAAGCTTGCTAATCAATCTCAAATCGTGCTTTGTTGGACATGTCACTTTTGGCGACGGTGTCAAGGCTAGGGTCATCGAGAAGGGACAACTCAAACTTCCTGGTATTGACTACCTAAAGGAAGCACTTCTCGTGGAAGAACTAACGATTAATCTTTTGAGTGTTAGCCAGCTATGTGATCTTGACCTAATTGTTAATTTCACACGTAACAAATGCTCTGTGATCACAACAAACAAGGTCGAGCTAATGCAAGGAAGTCGATCAAAAGATAACTGTTACCTGTGGACATCGGCACCAAACAATATCAGTGAAGGAATTATTTGAGGGTTCCAGACAATTAATTTCATGCCCATACAAGAAATTAACCTCAAAGTTCCATGTTTAATACGGATCTTGCATGATCATGAATTGATCATGAGATCTAGACTAGATTAAAATTAAGTATTACCTTGAATCAAAATCTCCTTGTTACTAAATAGGATTTAGTAACCTCTAAAGATCGTCCACACAGGAAGAGCAATCTAGGGATACTTGCAACGAACCTTGCTAGAAGATCGAACCTTGCTATAGACCTTATTTGGGCTTTTAATTAATTAAAGGCCTTAATGAGCTTAAAACCCAAAGCTTTTAATTAATTGTGTAGAGAAGCCCATTCTGGCTTAGCCCATTCTGGCTAGGCCCAGTTTAGCTAATTTAATTAAATCTATTTAATTAGATTATAATTAATTAGTCTTGCTAAACCGTTCTTGATTCCGGTTTAATCCTAAACCGAAATCGGTCTAATCCAGTTTAATCCAAACCCGAATTTTGTCTCTCTCATGATTCCTCCATATGAATCCATCCGTTTTACTCAACCTTTAGTGTGTGACCCTCTAGGCTCACGACACGTCGGCGGCCTGGTAAAATTACCATTTTACCCTTTCCATCATGAGTGGCCTCTAGCAAGACATCATGATTACCCAACGCTTGTGATTATCGAGATTTCGACTTAACCTTGTCGTACATGAATCTATCCTTTTATCCTCTTGATATCTTTGACAACCACGAGGCATAGACAAGTCATCCTCGTTCTATTGTCCTGTTTCTTGATTCTGAGTTAACTGAATTATAACTGATACTAAGTATCGTCTGCATGGCCATGCTATCGTATTTCAGTTCTACTCATCAAGTGGCCTAAACTAATATCTGTTCACACGTCCGTATGAGGGATAAATCCTTCAGCGATCCATTGAGTCAACTTATGTAACTTGTGATCGAGCCAATCACAGCCGTTATTGTAACCCTTTTACAGGAGACGTTAGATTGAGTCAAACTCGTCACTCATTACATATTGACCTCAATGGTCCTTCGGTCTGAGGATGTGATTTCATGATCCGACATATGAGTATGTTCATGACTGTGTCTATGTAACATACTCATGATTCGGGTCGTCCTATATCACCCCTAACTGGTGATACTATGACCTAACTCTGGCCCCCTACTGGCCATGATCAGTAGAGCGTGATCATTTAGAGTTAGCCTCATACCGATCGCTTCTTATGAAGCTATTCTGATCGGGGACTCCTTAAGTAAGATTTTATCTGATCTGTAGATCTACTATTATGTGTTGACACATCAATGATACAGATCAAATCATACTTAAGATATTACTACAACACTTTAGTAATATGAATGCCGATTTTATTTCAACTAATAATCTTATTATATGAGTAGATTGAAAATACATTGTGCTAGGGCACAAAATCCCAACAGTCTCCCACTTGCCCTAGACCCAATTGGTATTCCAATCTAAACTCATTCCCCTAACATGCTCCTCATGCTTAGGCTGCGGAGGTGCCTTAGTTGAGGGGTCAGCTATATTATCATGCGTTGAAACGTAGCTTATCTCTACTTCACTTTTATCAACCATCTCTCTGATGATGTGATACTTTCTCTCGACGTGCTTGGTCCTGTTGTGAAATCTGGGCTCTTTAGCAAGTGCTACGGCCCCGTGTTGTCACAACATAAGTTCCCGGGATCAGACGTTCGCGGCAGTACATCTAATCCACTCAAGAAGCTCCTGACCCACATCGTTCTATCCCGCCATACACTAAGAATGCGTCCTTTGTTCTCCTCTGATACTTAAGGATACACTTGACGGCAGTCTAGTGATCTTGGCCTGGGTTAGACTGAAATCTGCTGGCACAGTTGAGGACAAACGATACGTCATGCCTTGTACAGATCATGGCATACATGATGGATCCCACTGCCGAAGCATATGGGATTCCCTCCATCTTCTTAACCTCATCAGGTGTTTTAGGACACAGATTACTGCTGAGCTTGATGCCATGTCTTACCGGGAGGTTCCCTTTCTTAGAGTCAAGCATTGAGAATCTTCTCAACACTTTATCTATATAGGTGCTCTGACTTAGACGTAAAATTCTCTTGGATCGATCTTTGTAGATCCTGATCCCTAGAATGTAAGCGGCCTCTCCTAAGTCCTTCATGGAGAAACACTTCCCTAACCAAGCTTTGGTCTCAAGCAAGGTTGGGACGTTATTTCCCATGATCAGTATATCGTCGACATACAGCACCAGTAACAATATGTTACTCCCACTGCTCTTCTTGTAGATACAGGGTTCATCTTGATATCTGATGAACCCGAACTCTTTTACGGCTTCATCGAACTGTAAGTTCCAACTCCTGGAAGCTTGCTTCAACCCATAAATGGATCGTTGCAGCTTACACACCTTTTCGGGATGTTTAGGATCGACAAAACCTTCTGGCTGGGTCATATAGACATCCTCCTGCAAATTCCCGTTAAGAAATGCGGTTTTGACGTCCATTTGCCATATCTCGTAATCGAAATATGCTGCAATGGCTAACATCATCCGAATTGACTTAATCATAGCTACTGGAGAAAAAGTCTCATCATAGTCCATGCCTTGGACTTGACGATAACCTTTTGCAACCAGTCTTGCTTTGTAAGTCTGAGGCTTTCCGTCCATATCTGTCTTTAACTTAAATATCCACTTGCAACCTATGGGTTTTATCCCAGGTGTGCTGTCTACTAAGTTCCAGACCTGATTGTCTTTCATGGACTTCATTTCCTCATCCATGGCATTCTGCCATTCTTTTGAGTTGGGACTGGCCAAGGCTTGCTGAACTGTTGCGGGATCATCCTGATCTACAACTATCAAGTCATTACCCTCTGTAACTAAGAAGCCATATCTGACTGGGTTTTGACGAGATCTTTCAGACCTCCTTGGTCCTACAAGAGTTTCTGTTGGAATAGGACTTGGATCATATACCTCATCGGGTACCTCTACAATATCTGCTGGCTGTTCTGTGTTTTCTCGAATTTCTTCAAGAAGCATAGGACTCCCACTGGGTTTCTTGGATAAGAATTCTCTTTCCAAGAAAACCCCACCTCGAGCAACAAAGACTTTGTTTTCCTCGGGTTTGTAGAAGTAGTACCCCATGGTTCCTTTGGGGTACCCTACAAAGACACACTTATCTGCCTTGGGTTCGAGTTTATCACCAAGCAACCGCTTGACGTAAACATCGCACCCCCAGATCTTGAGGAAAGACAACTTGGGAGCTTTCCCTTGCCAAGCCTCAAATGGAGTGGTCTCCACTGCCTTTGTAGGTACTCGATTTAATATGAATGCGGCTGTTTCTAGGGCATGGCCCCAGAAAGATACTGGAAGGTCGGCGTGACTCATCATGGAACGAACCATGTCTAGCAGGGTTCGGTTCCTCCGTTCGGAAACACCATTCATCTGAGGGGTTCCTGGCGGGGTTAATTTTAAGAGTATACCGTTATCCTTTAGGTGACTGAGAAACTCTTGATCTAAGTACTCGTCACCTCGATCGGAACGAAATGCCTTTATACTTTTACCAAGCTGGTTCTGTACTTCATTCTGGAATTCTTTGAATTTATCAAAGGACTCCGACTTATGTCTCATTAAGTAGACATACTCGTACCTACTGAAATCGTCGGTAAAGGTTATGAAGTATCTAAAACCTCTCCTGGCTTGTGTACTCATGGGCCCACATACGTCTGAATGTATTAGGCCCAAGAGATCACTTGCCCTTTCACCTAGTCCGCCAAAAGGCGCTTTTGTCATCTTGCCCATAATGCAAGATTCGCATCTCTCGACTGGTGTGAATTCAAACGGGCTCAAGAGCCCACACTTATGAAGTGTCGAGACGCGTTTCTCGCCTATGTGGCCTAGACGACAGTGTCACATCACTGTCTGGTTTGAGTCATCCGACTTTAACCTCTTATTTACGTTATAGTTTGAACTATAGTTAGTGTTATCAATATTTAAAATATATAATCCACCAACCATAGATGCAGTGCCGTAAACGATATTATTTCTTGATAAAGTAAATAAGCCATTGTCTATGGCAAATACAAAACCAAGCTTGTCCAAACTGGACACTGAAATAATATTCCTACAAAACGTAGGTACACATAAGACATCGTCCAAAACTAATACAAGCCCTGTGGGCATCCTAAGACTAACAGAACCGACAGCCGTCGTTGACACCGAACTGTTGTCTCCGACTCTCAGATCCCGCTCGCCTTTCCCAAGGAGCTTTCTACTTTCCAGAACCTGCAGATTAACACAAATGTGAGATTTTGCTCCGGTATCAACTACCCATGTTTCTGAGAAAGTAGCGTTGAGATTATACTCAACAACGTAAATACCTGATCCAGGTCCTGAAGGGGGTCCTCCCTTCGGCAAGCTCTTCACATAATCCTTGTGCTGCCTGCAATCCTTCTTCCAATGACCTGGCTGCTGGCAGTAGTAACAGACCACCTCTGAGGCCGAAGAGCTCCCTTCGATTCTATGAACCGCTTGGACTCTCGGACCTCTAGGTGCCCTTATTTCCCCAGCTAGGTGCATTGGCGCCTTACCCTTACCTGACACTGCTGGTGCCTTGCCCTTGTTGGGTTGTCCTGGTGACTTGGTATTAGGTTTGCCAGCTCTTTTGAAGCTGACAGCCTTATTGACCATCAGGACCTCGGGGGTTTTGCCCTTGAGGTCTTTCTCTGCTGTCACCAACATTCCATGAAGTTCCTTGATGATCTTTTCCATATTATGGAGATTGTAATTTTTGATCACATCTCCATAAGCCTTTGGAAGCGACATCAGGACTATGTCTGATTTTAGCTGTTCTGTGAACTTATGACCTAGACTGGCCAAGCGATCAAAGAGCCGCTTCATCTTAAGGACATGTGGGCTAATTGCCTCTGCAGCGTTGAGTCTGCAATAGAATACTTCCTTAAGAGTGTCGTATCTTTCGACACGGGCATTCTTTTGGTAGTATATCTTGATTTCCTCCATCATCTCCTGGGGTTCTCCCATGAGATGCATGAACTGGTCCTGGGTCTCATTTTCCATGGACCCGACCATGAGGATGCCAACGTCTTGTCGATCGCTTTTGTATTTCTCAAAAGCATTCTTATCGGCATCGCTGGCATCATCAGCAGGCTCTACTAAAGGCTTGTCTGTAAGGATATACTCCTGTCTGTCATACTGAAGTGCAAGCTTCAGGTTCCTCTCCCATTGCAGGAAGTTGGTCCCAGTCAACCTGTTATTCGACATAAGAGACTTTAAGGCTTCACTGCCAGAACGTGTTGATTTGGGTAGCGAAGTTGCCATCTAATCTATACATGAAAACAAATTCGATCAGATTCTTAATTAAGTTGAAGTAAGAGACACTTGATTTTGAACATTTCTGATTCTTGTGTCTGAATCTAAACCAAGATCTCCGCATACCCAAAACTAAAGTGAGTTAATCTCATCGCCCCAGTTTTGGACATTGGAGTAGGACAATCCAGTCCTTTCACAATTCCATGTGATTCTTGGCTAGGGCTTATACATTGTGTGTATACGGCATTGCCCTATATCTGATACCCTGGCTCAGATCATCTGAGAATCGCAGACAAGTCAACCAATTTTCAACGCATGGTCCAATCTGCATGACTACTACGCTAATGCGCACGCACCCATGCAAACTGGTCCATCTTCTATTCGAACCCTTTCTCATGGATCCACGTTAATCGTATCTACCCATGAGTCCGAGAGCTAATCGAAGTGATGAAAAGTGGGCGGTATCTAGCTTGACTTGAAATTATTTGCCTTTAAATATTAATTATCACTGATCATAATTTGATCTTAATATGAATTTACCATCTACAAATCCATGTAGAGATAATTTCAATTCCGGTTTACATGTGCGTGATTGACTGATTATTAATCTTTACACATGTGGATGATGATCTAATTAATCATGAACTTATGAAAATTAAATCACACATTCATCTATACATTCATAAACATAAATGTAAACTTGCTTTAGCTAGCCCGATAACCCTACTGGAATAAACTAGAACCTATACTAAATCTTGTCTTTCCTCATTTTCCTGGACTCCCCCTGGCTCCACGCCTCCTCGGGATTTCCGTCCTTCTCTTCGGTTCTTCTTGTCTTGGGACTTTGTAATTACATTTAATTTTAAATAAAATAAATGATGTGACACGCAGGTCACTAATAAATTACAACCCATAAGCAACTCGCAGGTTGCAAACCGAAATTAAATCCTAAATTCGGGCTAACTTAGCAATCATGTTGCAAACACCGTGTCATCAAACAATCATGTTATCAAACAAGCATGTTCTCAAGCAAGCATATTAATTCCAATTTTATCTTGATTTAAATCATAAAATAAGGTTTATTTAAACCGTTTCTTAAACCGGTTAATTTCTGAATTAAATCGGTTCACGCGCTGGTTTAATCGAAACCGAACCGGTCTGAAATTTTAATTAATAATTGCTGAAAAAATTCTGAATTTTTCTGGGTCGGGTCTGACCAAAATCCACCGGGTTTGGCCGAACCAAAATTGACCCGAGGGCCAATTTTGGTTTGGCCGAAACCCTAGCCGCCAGGCTAGCCGCGCCGTGGCCGACCAGCCCGTGAGGGCTGGCCGTGGCGGGCTGCCTGGCCAGAACCGGCCGGGCCGAGGCCCTTCCCTGGCCGGAGCCGACAGGCTCGGCCAGATCTGCCATGGGCAGATCTGGTCGGCCTTCCCGGCTGGCCGATCGGCCCGTGGTTCGGCCGGGGTTAGCCTCTCGGCTAGCCTCGGCCTTCCACGGGTCTCGATCCCGATCTCGCTTGATCAAAATAATATTTTCAGCAATATTAAAAAAAATCCAGCAACTAATTCATTAACCAAAATCATAAAGTTTGCAATTTTCCAATTCACAATACTGAATTAAATTGCAAAATTAAATCTAGCCTATCATGCTCGAATACAAAATCATGCATAATCAAGCCTCTGATACCACTGAAGGAATTATTTGAGGGTTCCAGACAATTAGTTTCATGCCCATACAAGAAATTAACCTCAAAGTTCCATGTTTAATACGGATCTTGCATGATCATGAATTGATCATGAGATCTAGACTAGATTAAAATTAAGTATTACCTTGAATCAAAATCTCCTTGTTACTAAATAGGATTTAGTAACCTCTAAAGATCGTCCACACAGGAAGAGCAATCCAGGGATACTTGCAACGAACCTTGCTAGAAGATCGAAGCAAGCAAAACGGACGGAACGGGGCAGGAGGGGGGTTCGACCGAAACTGACTAGGGGAGAGAGAGAGTGACGGCTAGGGTTTCCCAACGCTTGTGATTATCTTAAGTATGATTTCCCAACGCTTGTGATTATCGAGATTTCGACTTAACCTTGTCGTACATGAATCTATCCTTTTATCCTCTTGATATCTTTGACAACCACGAGGCATAGACAAGTCATCCTCGTTCTATTGTCCTGTTTCTTGATTCTGAGTTAACTGAATTATAACTGATACTAAGTATCGTCTGCATGGCCATGCTATCGTATTTCAGTTGTACTCATCAAGTGGCCTAAACTAATATCTGTTCACACGTCCGTATGAGGGATAAATCCTTCAGCGATCCATTGAGTCAACTTATGTAACTTGTGATCGAGCCAATCACAGCCGTTATTGTAACCCTTTTACAGGAGACGTTAGACTGAGTCAAACTCGTCACTCATTACATATTGACCTCAATGGTCCTTCGGTCTGAGGATGTGATTTCATGATC
The DNA here is from genome assembly GCA_963920655.1 of Geranium rotundifolium. Taxonomy (NCBI): domain Eukaryota; kingdom Viridiplantae; phylum Streptophyta; class Magnoliopsida; order Geraniales; family Geraniaceae; genus Geranium; species Geranium rotundifolium. The sequence goes on along the minus strand of OY987313.1, from coordinate 18,824,786 downwards.
CGACATATGAGTATGTTCATGACTGTGTCTATGTAACATACTCATGATTCGGGTCGTCCTATATCACCCCTGACTGGTGATACTATGACCTAACTCTGGCCCCCTACTGGCCATGATCAGTAGAGCATGATCATTTAGAGTTAGCCTCATACCGATCGCTTCTTATGAAGCTATTCTGATCGGGGACTCCTTAAGTAAGATTTTATCTGATCTGTAGATCTACTATTATGTGTTGACACATCAATGATACAGATCAAATCATACTTAAGATATTACTACAACACTTTAGTAATATGAATGCCGATTTTATTTCAACTAATAATCTTATTATATGAGTAGATTGAAAATATATTGTGCTAGGGCACAAAATCCCAACAATCAGTACATCATGCATGTTCACCAAAGCAGATGAAGCCCAACTACGGCACCAACGCCTGGGTCATCTAAACCTTAAAAGCATGAAGAAAGTCATAGCTGAAGAGGCTATCTCGGGTGTTTCTCATCTAAAGATAATTGAAGGACGTATATGTGGAAAATGTCAAATCGGGAAGCAAGTGAAGATGTCCCACAAGAGGCTGCAACATTGTACGATACCCAGAGTATTTGAACTTCTCCATAAAGGCCTAATGGGGCCAATGCAAACTGAGAGCCTGGGCGACGAGAGATATGTACTTGTATGTGTTGATGACTACTCCAGGTACACATGGGTCGAATTTATTTGTGAAAAGTCTAACACATTTTCTATTTTCAAAGGCCTATGCAATAGAATTTGTCGAGAACAAAGAGAGAACATAGGCAAAATCGTCAGACTAGAGCCGCTTCTCTGATTTTTGTGATGAGGAGGGAATCGCACATCAGTTCTCGGCTCCTATAACCCCTCAAATAAATGGAGTAGTTGAAAGGAAGAATAGAACAGTACAGTACAGTACATGGCTAGAGTTATGATTCTCGCCAAAAATCTTCCTACACACTTTTGGGCTGAAGCGATAAATACCGCTTGCCATATTCTCAACCATGTCAGTATTCAACTAGGTACGAATACTATCTCTTATGAAATATGGTGGGGGAGAAATCCCAATCTCAAGTATTTTCGTGTTTTCGGCTCCACCTGTTACATCTTAGCTGACAGGGACCCTCGTCGAAAATTTGATCCGAAAAGTGATGAAGGGATCTTTCCGGTGTAGGGATTTTGGGCTCACCAAAACGTCATGGCAGCGGAAGCAACAACAGTTAAAACCCAAAATCTTCCAAAGATCATGAAACCATTAAATCTCAAGGAAAAACCAAATCACAAGATTTTACCTTTCGGTTTGATCATGAATCTGCCCAGCAGAAAAAACGTGACTTTGAAGCTCCATATCTTGAGCTATAAATCTCTAAATGCTTTGATTATTTCTGGAGATTGAAGCCCAACCAATTCTCTACAACTTTCATGTTTTTCTCTTCACCCAGTTCGGATGGCAGGACCTCTGTCTGGAGTAAAACAGTTTGGTCGACGGTGCCGGACAATGAAGACCGGGTTCTTCGGTGTCGGCCTTGTAGATCCCATAGAAGGGCTCTAATGTGAAATTGTCATTTCACAAAACTGGTAGAACTTTGAGTCTTCTTTAATTTGCCGCTGGTTTCAGGTCAAACTTACTTCGGGCCAGAGAGATACACCTCACGCAGTATCCGTCGTCGGAACTGGACAGAGCTGGACAGTTTCTTCGGTTGATCGAATCAAACAAGAAGAATACATTTGGATCTTCTCTTTAACGGTATCCACACGGATAGGATGATCAAAGATCCATACACATACAACCTACTAGAGTTGTGTGTGAAGATTGAGATAAAAGAGAAGGAGGGGGTGCTTGATTTTGGCCGAGAGCAATGCAAGAGGGAGGCAGAGCCACCTCTCTTTTGTGTTGTGTGTTATGACATAATGCTCTCTCTCTTTGTCTTAGATAGATGAGTTGGAGATGGGAGCATGGCATAAAGTGTCCTTGCAAACCAAACCCCACTTGCCCATGCCTAGCCCATGCCTACCCCATGCGTTGCCCATACCTTGGCAAATCACCATCTTATCAAGAATGTTGAATGTAAGTGTAGACCCATATGTGGGCCACCAATTGGGCCAGCCACCTTGGGCCTCATGGGCCAAAGCCCAATTGCTTCGCCCATGTGGTCCCGTGCCGGGTCCAATTATTATCCGACCTTTCTTGTCTCACGTCGAACGAATTCCCGATCTTTCATTGTTTCTCTCAAAATCCATATCCTATGTGTGTGACTCTTTAGGCTCATGTCATAGTCGGGGGATTGGCGTAAAATTCCATTTTACCCGATCCATCATAAGTGACCTCTAGTAAGACGTTACGATTACCTGACGTGCATGATGATCGATGATTCGATTTAACCTCATGTAGTACATGTGGATATCCCTTTATCGCTCGGTATCTAGATTGATCATAAGGCATAGAGACGTCACCCTTATTTAATCAATCTCTGTTTCTCGATCTGTAAGATTATTGAATACTGATAACCCGTATCGTTGGCATGGCCATGCTCTCCCTTTAGTCAATCTCTATCGAGTGGCCTAAACTGATACCTATATCATACCGTAGTATGAGGGATAAATCCCTTAGCCGCCTTTCGTATCATTCATACAGTCGTCACCGTGCCAATCATGTCCGTTATGGTTGTCTTGTTACGGACAACATTAGGAACAAGTCAAACGCGGTTCTTTACTGTATAGCGATCACAAAGACTCTTTGGTCTGAGGTTACGACGACAAGCTACCACAATTGAATGTGTTCATGAATGTATATATGCAACACCATTCAGAGCGGTCACTTCCCAAGTGATATATATGATCTGATTCCGGGATCCCATCCAAATGGCAAATAGAACTATACCATAAAAAAATTATCCTCATACTTGGTCGCTTCATTGAAGCATATTTGACCAGGGACCCGTTAAGTGTGATCCGTACAAATATATGGTTCTACTACTTTGGTGGACATATATTAGATCATACTTAACCTATTACTTCAACACATAAGTAATATAATGCCGATTTTATATACTGCAAACGATGATTAATATATATAGACATTTACAGACTAATACAATTGGACTAGGGCACAAAAATGCTTACAATCTCCCACTTGCCGCTAGTTCCAATCTAAGCCCCGGTCTATACCCATTGACCTCACAAGCTTTTCATGCTTAGGTTGAGGAAGACCCTTGGTCAAAGGGTCGGCTATGGTATCATCTGATGCAACGTAAATAATCTTCACATCACCCCTCTCAACGATTTCTCGTATCAGGTGATATTTTCTGGGTACATGTTTGGATCTGTTATGTGTTGTAGGCTCATTAGCTTATGCAATGGCCCATGTGTTGTCACAAAATAAGCCTACTAGATTAGACGCGTTTGGCATTACGCCTAACCCAGTTATGAAGCTCCTGATCCATACAGCCTTCCTTGTTGCTTCTAAGGCAGTATACTCAGCCTCCTCTGTAGAATCGGCAATGGTGTCCCGCTTCACGCTTTTTGAGCTAAAAGTTTCACCATTCAACATGAACATGTATCATGACTGACCTTTAAAATCCTCAGGATCTATCTGAAAATTAGCGTCAACAAAACCTTCGACGACTAGCTCATCATCATTCATTCCCCGTATACAAGAAAAGCGTCCTTGGTTCTCCTCAAAGTTTTTTTTGAGGATTTCCCTGACCGCAGTCCAGTGTTCCTCACCGGGGTTGGATTGATGTCTACTGGTACAGCTTAAGGCAAACGAGACGTCCGGTCTCGTACATGTCATGGCTTACCTGATGGACATATGGAATTCCATCCATCCTTTTTCCCGCTCATCAGCAGTCACCGGACACTGAGTCTTGCTAAGTTTTATGCCATGACGGATGGATAAGAATCATTTCTTGGATTCAAGCATTGATAACTTCCTCAACGCTATGTCTATGTAGGTGCTCTGACACAACCCCAAGACCCGCTTGGTGCGATCTCTACATATCTTGATCCCAAGATGTAAGAGGCATCACCTAAGTCCTTCATTGCGAAACACTCGCCTAACCAAGCATTTGTCAAGAGCAAGTTTGGGATGTCATTTACGATGAGTAATATGTCGTGGACATATACCATCAAAAAAGACTATTTTACTTCCATCCGCCTTTTGTAAACGCAAGGCCCATCTTCGTTCTTGATAGAGTCGAACTAATTATCAGCTACATGGCACCCAACCATGTGTCAGAGTTGGTACTGTACATGGCTTCTCGAAAGGTGGTAGGCTTATCAACTTGATCCACCAATACCTGCTCGTTACCTTGAGTCACATAAATTCCATATCTCATAGGTGGACGACTTGTCCTTTCTGATCGCCTTGGACCGTCCTGAAGAACTGCAGTGGGTGGTTCTTGCTCTACTACCTGCTCTGGCTCCAACTCTTCTACGGGGCTTTTTAGTGGTTCCCGAGAAACTACATCCTCTGGAGTATCATCCAGATCTATAGCCCTCCAACTGCCTTTGTCAGAGCCCAATTCATAATGAATGCGGCTGTTCTAGAGCATAACCCAGAAGGAGATTGGGAGATCAGAGTGACTCATCATGGAACAAACCATATCCCACAATGTTCGATTCTAGCCTTCGGACACACCATCCTGTTGCGGTGTTCCTGGCGGAGTCCACTATGATAAGATCTCATATCCCTCAAGATGATCATGAAACTCTGTGGACAAGTATTCTGCACTTTGATATAAACGAAGTGCCTTAATACTTTTCCCAAGCTTGTTTTGTACTTCATTCTTAAACTCTTTGAAATTATCAAAAGTGTCAGACTTATGTCTTATTGAATAAACATAATCAAATCTACTGCAATCGGCAGTAAAAGTGATAAAGTAAATTAAACCACTCATGGCAAGTGAACTCATTGGCCTACATACATCCTGTTGTGTATTAGGCCCAATAGGTCACCCGCCCTTTCACCTCTACCGATGAAAGGCGCTCTAGTCATTTTTCCTATCAAACAAGCCTCGCACCCTTCATCGAATAGAATTCGAATGGACTTAAAAGTCCGCACTTGTGAAGTGCTGCAATGCGGTTCTCATTTGTGCGACCCAAATGACATTGCCATATTAGAGTTTTGTTTAAATCATCGGATTTAAACCTTTTAGTATTAACGTTATGTTATGAGCTTAAGTTTTCCATATTCAATACGTATAAAACACCGACTTTATTAGAACTCACATAAGTATGTAATACACATTATCAAGTACTAATACAAGTCTACTGGGTAAAACAAGAATAATGTCTGTAGCATTCATACAGTTTGTCCTAGTGCCAATCATGTCCGTTATGGTTGTCTTGTTACGGACAACGTTAGGAACAAGTAAAACGCGGTTCTTTACTGTATAGCGATCACAAAGACTCCTTGATTTGAGGATACGACGACAAGCTACCACAATTGAATGTGTTCATGACTGTATCTATGCAACACCATTCAGAGCGGGTCGTCCAATATCACTTCCCAAGTGATATCTATGATCTGATTCCGGGATCCCATCTCAATGACAAATAGAACTATACCATAAAGAATCATCCTCATACTTGGTCGCTTCATTGAAGCATATTTGACCAGGGACCCGTAAAGTGTGATCCGTATAGATATATGGTTCTTCTACTTTGGTGGACATATATCAGATCATACTTAACCTATTACTTCAACACATAAGTAATATAATACCGATTTTATATATTGCAAACGATGATTAATATATACAGACATTTACAGACTAATACAATTGGACTATGGCACAAAAATGCTTACATCTGGGATACTCTAGAAATAACAGAGCATATCGAGTCTTCAACAATCGCACTAGAACGGTTATGGAATCCATCAATGTGGTCATAAATGACACTGACCATATTTTTGAAAACATAAGCGGTGAAGAAGCAGTCGTGCCACATGTCTCGCAAGATGTCGGGACACGGGATGTCAAGGCAGATATGCCTGATAATGGGACAGAAGAAGTCGCAGACACAGGAAGCGTCATTGCGCCTAATAATGTTCCAACGACTGTTCCAGAGCTCATAAATTCCTCCAGAAAGGTTCAAAAGGACCATCATGTGCACGAAGTGATAGGGAATCTTGAAGATGGAGTTCGAACCAGACAAAAGGCTCCTGTCATTTATCGTCAAATGATTGGAAATCTCTGCTTCATCTCAAAGGTGGAACCAAAGAATGTTCAAGGCAATCAATGACGAGTACTGGGTGAATGCCATGCAAGAAGAGCTTGGACAGTTCAAAAGGAATGAAGTCTGGGAACTGGTGCCAAAACTAGAAAACATCAATGTGATAGGAACGAAATGGATCTTCAAGAACAAGACAGACGAACTTAAAAAAATCTCTCGAAATAAAGGAAGATTGATGGCTCAATGGTATACTCAAGTAAGAGTAGATTTCGAAGAAACCTTCGCCCCCGTAGCAAGACTAGAGGCCATTCGACTGCTGATGGGAATTGCATGTCATCTCAAGTTTAAGCTGCATCAAATGGATGTGAAGAGTGCGTTTTTAAATGGGGACTTAAATGAGAAAGTCTACGTGGCTCAACCCAAGGGATTTGTCGACCCACATGCACAGGATCATGTCTACAAGCTCAAGAAAGCTCTCTGTGGCCTAAAACAAGCTCCTCGAGCCTGGTATGAAAGACTAACACTTTTTCTAATGCAGAATGGTTATACCAAAGGAGGAGTAGATCAGACAATGTTCGTTAAGAAGGAAGGCAAAGACATCATGATTGCTCAAATCTATGTTGATGACATAGTCTTCGGAGGGATGCCTACCAAGATGGTTGAACACTTTGTGAGTCACATCCAGTCAGAACTCGAGATAAGCATGGTGGGAGAACTTAGCTATTTCCTGGGGTTCCAAATCAAGCAAATGAAGAATGAGATCGTAATCTCTCAAAGCAATTACTCTATGAATCTGGTAAAGAAGTTTGGTCTGGAAAAGGTATCTCACAAACGGACCCCTATTGCCACAACCACAAAGATGTCTAAAGATGAAAATGAAAAATCAGTAGACGACAGCCTATACAGAAGCATCATAGGAAATCTGTTATATCTCACAGCAAGTTGTCCTGACATAACATATGTCGTTGGAAGTATGTGCCAGACATCAAGCAGACCCAAAGGTGAGTCATCTTTCTCAAGCCAAGAGAATCTTGAGGTATGTTGCTGGTGAAGAAATTATTTGAGGGTTCCAATCAATTAATTTCATGCCCATACAAGAAATTAACCTCAAAGTTCCATGTTTTAATACGGATCTTGCATGATCATGAATTGATCATGAGATCTAGACTAGAATAAATTCAATAAATTACCTTGAATCAAAATCTCCTTGTTACTAAATAGGATTTAGTAACCTCTAAAGACCGTCCACACAGGAAGAGCAATCCGGGGATACTCACAACGATCCTTACTAGAAGATCGAAGCAAGCAAAACGGACGGAGCGGGGAAGGAGGGGAGCTGGCCGAATTCGGCTAGGGGAGAGAGAGAATGACGGCTAGGGTTTGTAAAATTAATCACTTAATTTTCAGATATGAAAATTTTCCTTTTATAACCCTTATTTGGATTTTAATTAATTAAAGGCCTTAATGGGCTTAAAGCCCAAAGCTTTTAATTAATTGTGTAGAGAAGCCCATTCTGGTTTAGCCCATTCTAGCTAGGCCCAGTTTAGCTAATTTAATTAAATCTATTTAATTAGATTATAATTAATTAGTCCTGCTAAACCGTTCTTGATTTCGGTTTAATCCTAAACCGAAATCGGTCTAATCCGGTTTATTCCAAAACCGGATTTTGTCTCTCTCATGATTCCTCCATATGATTCCATCCGTTTTACTCAACCTTTAGTGTGTGACCCTCTAGGCTCACGACACGTCGGCGGACTGGTAAAATTACTAATTTACCCTTTCCATCATGAGTGGCCTCTAGCAAGACATCATGATTACCCAACGTTTGTGATTATCGAGATTTCGACTTAACCTTGTCGTACATGAATCTATCCTTTTATCCTCTTGATATCTTTGACAACCACGAGGCATAGACAAGTCATCCTCGTTCTATTGTCCTGTTTCTTGATTCTGAGTTAACTGAATTATAACTGATACTAAGTATCGACTGCATGGCCATGCTATTGTATTTCAGTTGTACTCATCAAGTGGCCTAAACTGATATCTGCTCACATGTCCGTTTGAGGGATAAATCCTTCAGCGATCCATTGAGTCAACTTATGTAACTTGTGATCGAGCCAATCACAGTCGTTATTGTAACCCTTTTACAGGAGACGTTAGACTGAGTCAAACTCGTCACTCATTACATATTGACCTTAATGGTCCTTCGGTCTGAGGATGTGATTTCATGCGCCGACATATGAGTATGTTCATAACATACTCACGATCGGGTCGTCCTATATCACCCCTGACTGGTGATACTATGACCTAACTCTGGCCCCCCTTCTGGCCATGATCAGTAGAGCGTGATCATTTAGAGTTAGCCTCATACCGATCGCTTCTTATGAAGCTATTCTGATGCCGATTTATTTCAACTAATAATCTTTATTACATGATTAGATTGAAAATACATTGTGCTAGGGCACAAAAACCCAACAGTCTCCCACTTGCCCTAGACCCAATTGGTATTCCAATCTAAACACATTCCCCTGACATGTTCCTCATGCTTAGGCTGCGGTAGCGCCTTAGTTAAGGGGTCAGCTAGATTATCATGCGTTGAAACGTAGCTTATCTCTACTTCGCCTTTATCAACCATCTCTCTGATGATGTGATACTTTCTCTTGACGTGCTTGGTCCGATTGTGAAATCTGGACTCTCTAGCAAGTGCTACGGCCCCCGTGTTGTCACACCTTAAGCTCACGGGATCAGACGTTCGCGGCAGTACATCTAATCCTCTCAAGAAGCTCCTGACCCACACCGCTTCCTTAGCTACTTCTGACGCAGCTATGTATTCTGCCTCCGTGGTGGAGTCGGCTATTGTCGCTTCCTTAAAGCTTTTCCAACTCAAAGATCCCCCGTTCAACATGAACACATACCCACCTTGAGACTTAAAGTCATCTGGGTCTGTCTGAAAACTAGCATCAACATATCCAGTGACGCTTAGTTCTCCTTCTATCCCGCCATACACTAAGAATGCATCCTTTGTTCTCCTCAGATACTTGAGGATACACTTGACGGCAGTCCAGTGATCTTGGCCTGGGTTAGACTGAAATCTGCTGGCACAACTGAGGGCAAACAATACGTCAGGCCTCGTACAGATCATTGTATACATGATGGATCCCACTGCCGAGGCATATGGGATTCCATTCATTTTCTTAAGCTCATCATGTGTCTTAGGACACTGTTTCTTGCTGAGCTTGATGTCATGTCTTACCGGGAGGTTCCCTTTCTTAGAGTCAAGCATTGAGAATCTTCTTAACACTTTATCTATATAGGTGCTCTGACTTAGACCTAATATTCTCTTGGATCGATCTTTGTAGATCCTGATCCCTATAATGTAAGTGGCCTCTCCTAAGTCCTTCATGGAGAAACACTTCCCTAACCAAGCTTTGGTCTCAAGCAAGGTTGGGACGTTATTTCCCATGATCAGTATATCGTCGACATACAGCACCAGTAACAATATGTTACTCCCACTGCTCTTCTTGTAGATACAGGGTTCATCTTGATATCTGATGAACCCGAACTCTTTTACGGCTTCATCGAACTGTAAGTTCCAACTCCTGGAAGCTTGCTTCAACCCATAAATGGATCGTTGCAGCTTACACACCTTTTCGGGATGTTTAGGATCGACAAAACCTTCTGGCTGGGTCATATAGACATCCTCCTGCAAATTCCCGTTAAGAAATGCGGTTTTGACGTCCATTTGCCATATCTCGTAATCGAAATATGCTGCAATGGCTAACATCATCCGAATTGACTTAATCATAGCTACTGGAGAAAAAGTCTCATCATAGTCCATGCCTTGGACTTGACGATAACCTTTTGCAACCAGTCTTGCTTTGTAAGTCTGAGGCTTTCCGTCCATATCTGTCTTTAACTTAAATATCCACTTGCAACCTATGGGTTTTATCCCAGGTGTGCTGTCTACTAAGTTCCAGACCTGATTGTCTTTCATGGACTTCATTTCCTCATCCATGGCATTCTGCCATTCTTTTGAGTTGGGACTGGCCAAGGCTTGCTGAACTGTTGCGGGATCATCCTGATCTACAACTATCAATTCATTACCCTCTGTAACTAAGAAGCCATATCTGACTGGGTTTTGACGAGATCTTTCAGACCTCCTTGGTCCTACAAGAGTTTCTGTTGGAATAGGACTTGGATCATTTACCTCATCGAGTACCTCTACAATATCTGCTGGCTGTTCTGTGTTTTCTCGAATTTCTTCAAGAAGCATAGGACTCCCACTGGGTTTCTTGGATAAGAATTCTCTTTCCAAGAAAACCCCACCTCGAGCAACAAAGACTTTGTTTTCCTCGGGTTTGTAGAAGTAGTACCCCATGGTTCCTTTGGGGTACCCTACAAAGACACACTTATCAACCTTGGGTTCGAGTTTATCACCAAGCAACCGCTTGACGTAAACGTCGCACCCCAGATCTTGAGGAAAGACAACTTGGGAGCTTTCCCTTGCCAAACCTCAAATGGAGTTGTCTCCACTGCCTTTGTAGGTACTCGATTCAATATGAATGCGGCCGTTTCTAGGGCGTGGCCCCAGAAAGATACTGGAAGGTCGGCGTGACTCATCATGGAACAAACCATGTCTAGCAGGGTTCTGTTTCTCCGTTCGGAAACACCATTTAGCTAAGGGGTTCCTGGCGGAGTTAATTCTGAGAGTATACCGTTATCCCTTAGGTGACTGAGAAATTCTTGATCTAAGTACTCGCCACCTCGATCGGAACGAAGTGCCTTTATACTTTTACCAAGCTGGTTCTGTACTTCATTCTGGAATTCTTTGAATTTATCAAAGGACTCCGACTTATGTCTCATTAAATAGACATACCCATACCTACTGAAATCGTCGGTAAAGGTTATGAAGTATCTGAAACCTCTCCTGGCTTGTGTACTCATGGGCCCACATACGTCTGAATGTATTAGGCCCAAGAGATCACTCGCCCTTTCACCTAAGCCGCCAAAAGGAGCCTTTGTCATCTTACCCATAATGCAAGATTCGCATCTCTCAATTGGTGTGAATTCAAACGGGCTTAATAGCCCACACTTATGAAGTGTCGAGACGCGTTTCTCGCCTATGTGGCCTAGACGACAGTGTCACATCACTGTCTTATTTAAGTCATCCGACTTCAACCTCTTACTTACGTTATAGTTTGAACTGTAGTTAGTGTTATCAATATTTAAAATATATAATCCACCAACCATAGATGCAGTGCCGTAAACGATATTATTTTTTGATAAAGTAAATAAGCCATTGTCTATGGCAAATACAAAACCAAGTTTGTCCAAACTGGACACTAAAATAATATTCCTGCTAAAGGTAGGTACACATAAAACATCGTCCAATACTAAAATAAGCCCTGTGGGCATCCTAAGACTAACAGAACCGACAGCCGTCGTAGACACCGAACTGTTGTCTCCGACTCTCAGATCCCGCTCGCCTTTCCCAAGGAGCTTCTTACTTTCCAGATCCTGCAGATTAACACAAATGTGAGATTCTGCTCCGGTATCAACTACCCATGTGTCTGAGAAAGTAACGTTGAGGTTATACTCAACAACGTAAATACCTGATCCAGGTTCTGAAGGGTGTCCTCCCTTCTGCAAGCTCTTCACATAATCCTTGTGCTGCCTGCAATCCTTCTTCCAATGACCTGGCTGCTGGCAGTAGTAACAGACCACCTATGAGGCCGAAGTGCTCCCTTCAGTTCTAGGAACCGCATGGATTCTTGGACCTCTAGGTGCCCTTATCTGCCCAGCTAGGTGCATTGGCGCCTTACCCTTACCTGACACTACTGGTGCCTTGCCCTTGTTGGAGTGTCCTGGTGACTTGCCATTAGGTTTGCAAGCTCTTTTGAAACTTACACCCTTATTGACCATCAGAACCTCAGGGGTCTTGCCCTTGAGGTCTTTCTCTGCTGTCACTAACATTCCATGTAGTTCCTTGATGGTCTTTTCCACATTATGGAAATTGTAATTTGTGATCACATCTCCATAAGCCTTTGGAAGCGACATCAGGACTATGTCTGATTTCAGCTGCTCTGTGAACTTATGACCTAGACTGGCCAAACGATCAAAGACCCGCTTCATCTTAAGGACATGTGGGCTCGTTGCCTCACCAGCATTGAGCCTGCTATAAAATAACTCCCTAAGAGTGTCGTATCTTTCGACACGAGCATTCTTCTGGTAGTATATTTTAATTTCTTCCATCATCTCTTGGGGATCTCCCATGAGATGCATGAACTGGTCCTGGGTGTCATTTTCCATGGACCCGACCATGAGGATACCAACATCTTGTCGATCACTTATGTACTTGTCATAAGCGTTCTTATCGGCCTCGCTGGCATCATCTGCAGGCTCAACCAAAGGTTTGTCTATAAGGATATACTCTTGTCTGTCATACTGAAGTGCAAGCTTCAGGTTCCTCTCCCATACCAGGAAGTTGGTCCTTGTCAGCCTGTTATTCGACAGAAGAGACTTTAAGGCTTCACTGCCAGAACGTGTTGATTTGGGTTGCGATGGTGCCATTAATCTATACATGAAAACAAATTCGATCAGATTCTTAATTAAGTTGAAGTAAGAGATACTTGATTATGAACATTTCTGATTCTTGTGTCTGAATCTAAACCAAGATCTCCGCACACCCAAAACTGAAGTGAGTTAATCTCATCGCCCCAGTTTTGGACATTGGAGTAGGACAGTCCAGTCCTTTCACAATAACATGTGATTCTTGGCTAGGGCTTATACATTGTGTGTATACGGCATTGCCCTATATCTGATACCCTGGCTCAGATCATCTGAGAATCGCAGCCAAGTCAACCAATTTTCAACGCATGGTCCAATCTGCATGGCTACTACGCTAATGCGCACGCACCCATGCAAACTGGTCCATCTTCTATAAGAACCCATTCTCATGGATCCACGTTAATCGTATCCACCCATGAGTCCGAGAACTAATCGAAGTGATGAAAAGTGGGCGGTATCTAGCTTGACTTGAAATTACTTGCCTTTTAAATATTCATTAACACTGATCATAATTTGATCTTAATTTGAATTTATTATCTACAAATCCATGTAGAGATAATTTCAATTCCAGTTTACATGTGCGTGATTAACTAATTATTATTAATCTTTACACATGTGGGTGATGATCTAATTAACATGAACTTATGAAAATTAAATCACACATTAAACCATACATTCATAAACATAAATGTAAATTTGCTTTAGCTAGCCCGCTAACCCTACTGGAATAAACTAGAACCTATACTAGGACTTGTCTTTCCTCATTCTCCTGGACTCCCACTGGCTCCACGCCTCCTCGGGATTACCATCATTCTCTTCGGTTCTTCTTGTCTTGGGACTTTGTAATTACATTTAATTTAAATAAAATAAATGATGTGACACGCAGGTCACTAATAAATTACATCCCATAAGCAACTCGCAGGTTGCAAACCGAAATTAAATTCTAAATTCGGGCTAACTTAGCAATCATGTTGCAAACATCGTGTTATCAAACAATCATGTTATCAAACAAGCATGTTATTAAGCAAGCATATTAATTCCAATTTTATCTTGATTTCAATCATAAAATATGGTTTATCGAAACCGTTTCTTGAACCGGTTAATTTCTGAATTAAATCGGTTCACGCGCTGGTTTATCAAAACCGAACCGGTCTGAAATTTTAATTAATAATTGCTGAAAAATTCTTTGGTTTTCTGGGTCGGATTTGACCCGAATCCAATTGGTTTGACCGAACCAAAATTGACCCGAGGGCCAATTAGGGTTCGGCCAAAACCCTAGCCGGCTAGGCTGGCCGTGCCGTTGCCGACCAGCCCGTGAGGGCTGGCCGAGGCGGGCCGCCTGGCCGGATCTGGTCGGGCCGAAGCCCTCCCCTGGCCGGAGCCGAGTTAACTGAATTATGAGCCCTGTGGTTTCTTGATTCTGAGTTAACTGAATTATAACTGATACTACGTATCGACTGCATGGCCATGCTATTGTATTTTAGTTGTACTCATCAAGTGGCCTAAACTGATATCTGCTCACATGTCCGTATGAGGGATAAATCCTTCAGCGATCCATTGAGTCAACTTATGTAACTTGTGATCGAGCCAACCACAGTCGTTATTGTAACCCTTTTACAGGAGACGTTAGACTGAGTCAAACTCGTCACTCATTACATATTGACCTCAATGGTCCTTCGGTCTGAGGATGTGATTTCATGCGCCGACATATGAGTATGTTCATGACTGTGTCTATGTAACATACTCACGATCGGGTCGTCCTATATCACCCCTGACTGGTGATACTATGACCTAACTCTGGCCCCCCTTCTGGCCATGATCAGTAGAGCGTGATCATTTAGAGTTAGCCTCATACCGATCGCTTCTTATGAAGCTATTCTGATCGAGGACTGCTTAAGTAAGATTTTATCTGATCTGTAGATCTACTATTATGTGTTGACACATCAATGATACAAATCAAATCATACTTAAGATATTACTACAACACTTAGTAATATGAATGCCGATTTATTTCAACTAATAATCTTTATTACATGATTAGATTGAAAATACATTGTGCTAGGGCACAAAAACCCAACAGTTGGAACGGTGAATTTGGGGTTATTATACTCGTTTGATACAACGACTAACCTTGTTGGATATTGTGATACTGATTGGGCTGGAAATACCACTGATCGAAGAAGTACTTCGGGCGGATGTTTTTACTTGGGCAATAACCTGATCTCGTGGTTCAGCAAGAAACAAAACTGCGTGGCCATGTCTACAGTTGAATCAGAATATATAGCCGCTGGAAGTAGTTGCCCTCAACTACTTTGGATGAAGCAAATGTTGTCAGAGTATAATGTCCAGCAAGATGTCATGACATTGTTCTGTGACAATGTCAGTGCTATAAACATATCTAAGAATAAGAATCTTTTCCAGCATAGTAAGACGAAGCATATTGATATTCGTCATCACTTTATAAGAGGCCTTGTTGAAGAAAAGGTAATTCAGCAGGAGTACATTCCCACTGAAAGGCAATTGGCTGATATTTTTACTAAGGCCCTTGACATTGCTCGATTTGAAAGCCTAAGGTCATCATTAGGACTTTGTATGATCGAGATGTCATCTACGACTTAAAGCCAAGGAAAGAATGGAATGGATCATGGGAGTCAACATCCACACCACATGATGGACTGAAAGATGTTCAGAGCCCATTCAAGAAGGAAAAAGGGAAGTGCTGACCTCACAAATATATCGTTTATTTTATTCCTTATTTTTCGGCCCCACTCATTCAAAAGGGTTTTCCTAACTGTCGTGTATTGTCTTCTCTAACCTTTCACTTTCCAAATGATTTGCAATCCTCCCCTTTTGTGCTCTCTCTCTCTCTCTCTCTCTCTCTCTCTCTCTCTCTCTCTCTCTCTCTCTCTCTCTCTCAAGCTTGCACTGTCACGACAATAGTGGGTACTCGAAGCGGAAGGGTTGCGGCCAACTTCGCCAAGAAAAAGGCACTACGCCTGAAATATATGTCTCCCTCACGGTCAAGCTCAGGGAAGAAGAAGAGCGAGAAGAAGAAAGAAAAGGCCCGAGAGAATGTCCCTAAAACGACCAAAATAGGGATCACCATAGCCGAGGCTTCTGAGGGACCCATTATCGAAGCAAGTGCTGGTAAAGAAAAAGCAGCCCCACCAGAAGCTCCGACCTTCTCCATGCCAGGTAATCCTGAAACCCCTAGTTCTCATGTTGTGGAAATCACTCATGTTCCAATCACAAGAGTAGAGGGTTTTGGTAGCTTTGGAAACACTAAGGAGGGTGTAAAGGCGATTCCCTTGCAAACGATCTTTCCAACTGAAGAAGTTGTGTCTGCTCCTGTTGAAAACCCTCAAGAAGGTGAGGCGTCTATACTTTCAAAAGAAGGAGATGAAGACCCAGATCAATATCTGAACAATGCAGAATTCACGCAAGAGGAAGTGTCGGTGTGTCTCCAAAGACTTTTGAGGAGACTGAGGGCGCTATGGGTGATGAAGTTGTTCTAGAGAATCCAAAGGTTGTGTCTGAGAAAAGTCAGGGTGATGGGACTGATGATGTCCCAACTCGTGTTGCTGAGAACGTCTGTGAGAATGTGCAGGAAGATGTTCCTGAAGTGAATGACGAAGACTTTGGTCCGACTAATTCTGTAGCAGAAGTGCTTGCTGATCTAAGGCAAGAGGTTGAAGACAGTGAAAAAACTGTTTCTCACGAGAAGGAAGTTTCCAATACATATGTGTGCATTGGTCATGAGTTTGCTGAAAAAGAAGAAGAGGCTGAGGTCTCTATGTTACTGTATTCAAGTCAAAGTCCAAGAGGAATAAGACTGCTGAGGATGTTGAACCGGTAAAAAGGTTGTCCAGGAAGAGAAAAAAAGGTTATAGTTGAAAAGAAATCTGCCAGAAAGAGTGGGAAGAAGCGAAAAGCTGACAAGGCAGCAAGTCCTACCAAAACAAAGTCGCAAAAGATGTCGAAGCATCTTGTGGATGAACCTACCTCGAACGAAAAAGAAGTGGAAGTTGAAGAAAAGGCGCTTGTTGAGACAAAGTATATTGGAGGACATAAGCTCCAAAAAATGTTCCGCCAGCCAAGATAGATAACATCTCCTTCCATCATGCGGAGTCAGCGTTGAAATGGAAGTTTGTTGTAACGAGGAAAGTTGTTCCAGAAAGGGAACTGTCACCGAGTGCCTTGAAGATAGAGGAGATCATACAGCTAATTACAGATGCAGGGCTCCTACAGAGCGTCTCAAACATTGGTACGTACTACCCCTTACTTGTTCAAGAATTCATAGTTAACATATCTTCTACTTTCGACATACCCTCCAGTTCGAAGTATATAAAAGTGTATGTCCGAGTAAAGTCCTGCATCTTCACAGAAGAGGTTGTTAATAACTATTTGGGAAGAGACACTCCGGATGTCTCAGATGATGTCCCATCGTTGAACAAAGTTGTCCAGGAGATATCTGGGGGTACAAAGAGAATCTGGCCAACCAAGGGCAAGCTATCCTCCTCGGTTCTCATTGCAAAATACTCAATACTCTTCCGCATCAACATCGCAAATTGGGCGCCTTCCACACACGACTCTAGCATTACTACTGAACTTGCTAAGCTGATATACCTGATAGGTACGCGTTCCACTTTCGATTTTGGCAAATTTGTAATTGACCATTTGATGAAACATGCAAAATCCTTTACAGTCAAAATGCCAATCGGCTTTCCATCGCTTATCATTGGGATCATCCTGAGCCAGCACCCCAAGCTGCTCCGAGGCTCTGACGTGGCCGGGAAGAAGACTGTTGCTCTCTCGTTCAGCCCGAAGCTTTTTGAAGGATCTCATGTCCCGGACATTGGACATCCTTCTGATGGAATGTCAAAGAAAACATATGGATCCTCTGATGTCCAGAAAGATCTTGTGACAGAGCTGCGCGAGGAGATAAAGTTCTTTGAGACTACGATCGACACTATGTACTCTAGAAAGACCGTCTGTGAAGGAGTCCTCCAGGATCTCTTGCAAGATAGGAAGGGAAAGCATAAAGTTGAGGATGCACCTGTAGAGTAAGACACTGTTGATGAAGACGATGGTGAGGAATCTAGCTCCGCCAGCATTTAAATCGGTTACTATTTTCTAAACCTAGCACTCAAACAATATTTTTTTGAAATGACTGTATCAAACTTATTTACGTCGGGGGGGATGTCCGAGTAGAACAGATGTAAGGCTGTTGTTGAAGCCTTGGTACTGATGGGTTGGTTGAACTTTCTCGCTTCATGTTATATTTTGCCTGTAGGGTTTTGGAGCGTTCAAGATGATCAAAATAGCAGAAGCAATAACAATACAAACTCCAAAATCTGTTCAAGAACATAAACCATTAAATCTCAAGGCAAAACTTATTCCACAAGAGTTTATTTTTAGTTTTGTTGAATCAAGAAAGAAGAACAAGATGATCTTCTTCTCTAGAGCAAGTCCACACCAAGAGGATGATTCTTAAGATCCAACACACTTAGCCTACTAGAACTAAAGTGTGAAGAACAAGAGAGCAAAGGAAGAGAGAAGAGGAGAGTGGTCGGCTAAGTGCAAGAAGAGAGAGAGAGAGAGATTGGTTGATCCAATTGTTGTGTGATTTTTTTCTACTTCATCAACTAATAAAGTTGATTGATTAAAGTAACAAATGATGAAGGCATGGGTTAAAAGGTAAGTCATCACCTAATCCCACAAATCACTCTTCATCATAATCAACAACACCAACTAAGCATGGTGTGTGGCCCCCACACTTGGACCCACCAAGTGGTCGGCCACCTTGTGCTTATTGGGCCTTGTTTGGCCTTTGTTGGGTCGGCCTAGTGACCTCATGGGCCGAGCCCAATGGGCTCGCCCATGCGGTCGCGTGTCGTGTCCAAAAATTATCCGACCCTTTGTCGTCACTTATCAAACAAAGTCCGACGCGATATCGATGATAAACTAAGTTTTCTCGATTCTCTAATCATTCTCACAAAACCGAACCCATGGCCTAAAACCCTCAGTTTTGGCCATGTCTTGCTCCTCAAGAAACGGCAATGTTTCCTTGTCTCAAGTTATTCATATTGTATGTGTGTGACCCTCTGGGCTCATGCCACCGTTGGCAGATCGGCATAAGATATCTCTCTTGCCCGATCCATCATAAGTAGTCTCTAGTAAGACATTATGATTACCCAAGGTGCATGATGATCGATGATTCGATTTAACCTTGTGCGTACAAGTCAATATCCTATTATCTCTAGACATCCTGATTGATCACAAGGCATAGAGTCGTCATCCTTGTTTAATCAATCATCGTTACTTGATATGCGAGATGACTGAGAACTCATAACTCGTATCACTGGCATGGCCATGCACTTCCTCTCAGTCACTCTCGATCAAGCGGCCTAAACAGATATCTTTCCCATACCGTAGTACGAGAGATAAAGCCCTTAGCCGTCTTTCGTGTCACTCATGCAATCCGTTCCGCCACCTAATCATGCCCGTTATTGCAATCATGTTACGGAAAGCGTTAGGCGCAAGTCAAAGCCGTACGTCGACCGCATATCGATCACAAAGACTCCTTGTTCTAAGGATATTGTGACAAGATATCGCATTTGAATATGTTCATGGCTTAATCTATGAAACACTATTTAAAGCGGGTCATCCGATACCAATCCCCTCATGAAATCTATGATATGATTCCGGGATCCCACATCCCTATGATAAGGAGAACTGCATCATTGAGAACCATCCTCATACTGGTCGCTTCAATTGAAGCGTATATTGACCAGGGACTTGCTAAGTGTGATCCGTACATATTTATGGTTCTACTACTTTAGTGGTCATAAATCAGATCATGCTCAACATATTACTTCAACACATAAGTAATACAAAGCCGTTTTATTTATTACAAACGATGATTAATATACATAGACATTTATAGACTACTAGCAATTGGACTAGGGCACAAAAATGCTATCATTGCCATGTGAGCATATTTGGTTTGATTGCATATGCCTTCTTGGCATATTTTTGAGGCAATCAAGGGGAGTATGAGCTAGTTGAAACTAGTTTTACGTGGAGAAGGAAAAGTAGAACGCCAAGATGGAGCTCACTGAAAGCTCACTGAAGAAAACAGCATTACTTGCATTATATGATTGCCTTTTTTTTTCTTGACATCTTATGGTACATTATGTCTAACCGTAGTCTCATACATCATTCAGTTTGAGCTACTGTCTAGAGGATTGAAGACTCTCTCTCCAGGACATGTGAATTAAGGAGTGCTCACCCCAAAAATAGCCAAAGGGAGAGATTGTGGTTCCTACGGATGTTGGCTATTTTATATGATGGAAAGATGTTCATCCATATGTCGCGACCTAAGACGCCGATGCTCAAATCAGAAGATGTCTATACAGAAGTCTCGGACATCACGATCTAACATCTCGCCAGAAGACTTTCTGGAGTTTTCTTAATTAGAAGATTTTCGAATATCAGAAGGATTCTTTCCGTATCAACTGTGCAGCAGAAAAAGGAAACTTGGAAGAGACGTAATCGGAAATGCGCGTACGAGATCTTTTAGGAAACCCTAATTAGATTCTCGTCCATCTTCTACAAATAGATGATCGTTCCATTCGGTAGGAGGTGGTGCTGTGTAGTTATTTCTTAGTCGATAATATAGAAAGTTCCTAAGCGTGTTGGACGAGCGTGTTAGGGAGTTGTATGTTGTAGCTAAGAATATAGCTTGTGCGTTCCAAACAAAGAATCGCAGAAATATTGTTTGGATGTTTTGAACGAACACGCGCCAGTGAAGCTGTGTGCAAACCTTTCAAGACGACGACAAAGGAAGAGACGGAACTGTGGGATCAGTTCTAAGAGTGGACTCGAGTCGGAGGCTTGGAAACAGGGGGAGACCCTGGGTTAAGTTCACACTAGTAATAATACCGTAGGGATTAGGTTTGTGTGATAATGTTAAAGTTTTGTATGTGTGATTGATTACATATAGTGGAACTTGTTCACTGGCAGAGCGCCCCCAGACGTAGGTGATGTTGCACCGAACTGGGTAACCAACTCTTATGTCCTTTACTTTATGTTCGTTATTTTTATTGTTGACTTTGCACCAGCAAGATGTCTCACAGTTAGTCTCAACATTGTGATAGACATCTTGCATCTAATCAGAATTTCAACGTTGTTTCTGTCTCTAACCCTTTGCCCGTGCCAACGCATTTGGTCGG
Organism: Geranium rotundifolium; assembly: GCA_963920655.1. Taxonomy (NCBI): domain Eukaryota; kingdom Viridiplantae; phylum Streptophyta; class Magnoliopsida; order Geraniales; family Geraniaceae; genus Geranium; species Geranium rotundifolium. The sequence goes on along the minus strand of OY987313.1, from coordinate 18,803,798 downwards.
CAGTCTTCACTGACATTTATAAATGTTGGAGCCGCGGAATAATAGAGAAGTACCAGAGAATTTTCCTTGGTTTCATTTTTTTCTGTTTCCCTTCTACCCATCTAGATGTCCGACAAATAGAACATAAATTGGCAGATTTGTACTGTTTATAGTACAAGATGCACCTGAACTCGCAAGCAGCATACTTGATACTATCCATCCCTATCTTTTTCAACATCTTCTTCGCTTCGACATATGATCTAGGGTGGAAATTTGGTGACGGGTGCAAATTTATGTAAAACTCGCAATTCATGTTTGACGTTGCTTATTTTTCCTTAATGGTCATCAACTTCAAAAGCGCCTTCAAACAGAACAAGTTAGACCCTATATATAATGGGGTATTTTCAAGACGGGTTAGTTCGTCATACGCGTCCATCGCTGCTTTTGTCGTAGGGTGCTCACCCTCCAATGTATATTCACCAAAGTGATATGCCCGCTGTAATGAATCATCCACAAGCTCTACAACATGATCAACATTTCGACTACTTGATGCCTCGTCCCGTCGAGATTCACGTCCCGCACCCAAAAACGAATTTGCATTTTGCACTTCACCGTGATAGATCCATACAGTATAGGTCGAAACCATGTCGTATTGCAATAAGTGGGTACGTATTGTATTCTCATGTTGGCCAATCATATTGCGATAGGTTTTGCACGGGCATAGATATTGGTCACGATCATGTTGAAACGCATTTTTTCGGATAAACTTTATGAAATTTTTGACACCGTCCATATACGGTTGTGACCTTCTATTTTCTATATTCATCCACCTATGGCGGTCCATATATGACAGATCTACATACAATACAATACAATACAATACAATACAATACAATACAATACAATACGTGATAGTTATTATATGCATATGTATTACTACACGTAATTAAAGTTGAATATCCACAAATCGAAATCTCACATCAATGTAATAATTCAGAGCCTAACTCATTCACCAAAAATCTACTAAATCATAGCCTATTTCACCAAAATTTCACAAATTCATAGCCTAGTTCACCAAAATTTCATTAATTCATAGTCTAGTTCACCAAAATTTCACTAATTCATAGCCTAGTTCACCAAAATTTCACTAATTCATAGCCTAACTCACAGATTTTCTTCATAGCATGTCATAGCTAAATCGTAATATCACAAAATAAATATGTCACTAATTCATAGTCTAGTTCACTAAAATTTCACTAATTCATGGTCTAGTTTACCAAAATTTCACTAATTCATAGCATAACTCACAAAAAATTATACCAAGGTCATCGCCTAGTTTCACCAAAATTAAAATGTCATAGCATATCAAAAATCCAAAATAACCTGAAAATCTGGAGATCGACCAACAGAAACGACAAGATTAAAGACGACGAGGGGAACTCGAGAACCGGACTAATAATCTTCGACTTTATATGCGCTCGAAATCTTCACCTCTATCAATAGGTCCAAATTATCATTCAAAAACCAAATTTTGACAAATGAACTCATCCATAGACCTTTTATAGAATTTTCAGAACATTTTCCTAACGATATATTGCACAATATCCCGCCGGGAAAAGTTGTGACCGTTGATGGTCAACATCCTACCGTTCATGGTCAACAAATACTTTCCCGGCGATATTTTGCCGATATTTCGTCGGGTTGGAGTCGTTGACTTTCAACGGTCGGATGCTGACCATCAACGGTCATAACATTTCCCGGCGGGATATTGTGCAATATATCGCCAAGAAAGGATATGACTATTGCGTCAAAATCCGACCTTTGACGTATGTAATAAGCCCTGCGAGATTTTGAATATCTCGCCAGTTTGGTGAAACAAACCCGGCAAGATATTCAATATCTTGTCGGATAGGGTTTTACCTTTCCCGGCGAGATGGTGAGTAATATCTCGCCGGGAAAGGATATGACCGTTGTGGTCATAATCCGCCCGTTGACCGGTGAAGCCAACCCGACTATATTGGCAATATCTAGTCGGGTTTGTTTCACCAAACCGGCGAGATATTGAACATCTTGCCGGCTATAGTTTTACCAAACCGGCGAGATGTCCAATATCTCGTCGGGAAAAGCCTAATTTCCAGTAGTGATTGGAAAAAAAGATTAAGAGAGATATAAAATATTACAAGATTATTTTATAGCTAATATACGAAAATAAATCAATGTAAAATCGATGTCTTCTTGCTGACATGGCAAATACTATCTTCAAGTTGGAGCACAAATATTAGAAACGCCCAATTTGTTAAATATTAGCACAAAATGTGTCGGGGATAATGACTCACTCCCCTTTTGGAGGTTACAAGACCTTAATTGGTCATTGAATGGATGGTAACCTCTCCCTTTATTGGGTCTTAAAAATACTTTTTTTTCACCATTTATAGCTTCTTAAGGATATAATTCTTGGGTGATCTTGTTGGAAGAGAAAACAAAAAGAGAACCAAGACTATGATTTTTCATGTAAATCGTTCTCTCTCAAATTGCTTTATTCGAAACGGTTTTGGGTATTGAATTGTGCAAGCTCCAGACTCTAATGTGTGAGTGGGCACGCATCAGAGGGGGACTACCGTGTTAACCTCAGAGGCAACAGGAATATGATCGCTATCTCGGTCCAACCGGAAAATTTGTTTTCAAGTCAGTGACCACCATACCACGGCGCGGTAATATATATTGAAAAATATTTTTTCAAATCTATTATTTTTATACTCAAATTATAGTTCCTACAAAATGTTGGTTAACAATCCTGACCATTTAGTGCAAAGATAGCAGTGATGTGATGCTAGTTGAGAATAGACTAAAAAGTGGGGTATTCCTACTTGAAGTTGTCAGACAAATTAGACGAACAAAGTGACAATTAATCTCAAATTTCTTTGTGCACTAATTAAAAAATTTAGGTGAGAATATGTGAATTGCAATGTGGTTGCATGTAATAGGGAAACAAGAGGAAGCCGGTGAGAATAGTGCTGAGCAGATGAGCATCATACTGTTTGTGATGAGGTCAAAGGTTCGCTTCCACTGAAAAGATGTAGATGATTTTATTAGTAGATATAAAGTTTGGTGTAATTTAAAAAAAATGGTGAATATTCACCAGCTATCATTCTTTCAAATTTCAACTCAAATAATCAACATGGCTTTGGTGTCTTGATAATATTTTAGATTACTTTCGTCCCCATTTGGCATTGAGATGTCCTAATTTATCTCATTTTGTACTTCACGAGCTTTTTAAGTTTTATCATGCAAAATAGAGGTATGATGTTATATATTTTTAGCGTGAATCACTAAATGATCAAGATTTAAATGTGCGATCCCCTTCTAAATGCGCGATCCCACTTTAATCACTAAATGATCGCGCTTTAAATCCGCGATCAACACACACAATATGATGTTATACAATCCAACAGCAAATGTTATACATCACATCTGATAATGGAATGACGAACGTGCCCTCAGCTCTCCGTCTGTTTGTGACTAACAGGGTTAGCGAACTACTCCGCCACGTGTCGCTTGATCGTCGCTCGCGAAAAAAACGGATGGGCATATGAGGGTTTGGACGTTTTGATGGAGGTTTTAGTGGTATGCTTACCTATATACACATATATAGGAGCGCCTTCAGCTACAAACCCTTGTAGAAAGTCCAAACGTCAAAATCATGTAGAACCGTCGGATCTACCACGTTGGAGATCGCGCCTCCTGAAGATAAATGTCAGCTTCAATCTATTCTATTATTGCCGTTTGGGAAAAATGGTAATTGGAAAATGAGGCGTGATCGCGCATTTGTAGCGCGATCATTCATCGAATCACACCAAAAATAGGCTACATCCAGATATCGAAAACCTAAGAGACCACGATCGCGCATAACCAGATTTGCACAGTGGACGATTGTCACCGACGACATAGAACCAATCGAAGACTTAGAACTATCAATCGCATAATATAACCAAATGTGAAACTGATTATGGAAGTCTAGATTCTAGACGAGCGATGCGAACCGAGATCGACGACGTAGAACCGCCCATAGCCAAAAGCTGAATATGCAGATAACGAATACTTGAGAGATCTAGATGTCGTGAATTTGCTTGAACTGAAGAATTGATGAAGACGATGTAGAAGTGAGATCGACGACGTAGAACCGACCATATTGCCAATTGACTTCAGTGTAGAACTGTGTGCATTTGTGTGTAGAACCTTGAAGGTTACGATGTAGAACCTTACCATCATCGCTGAATATGTCCTGTTTTTTATTTAATCATCTTTTTTTTCGTGCGTGCTTGTCTTCTAAGGCAAGTTTATATTAATGATTTTCCTTTCCTCTATTTACGATATCCCTATTTATGTCTGGTTGGTGTGTGTTTCTATTCAAGTTATACAACCTAATTAAAATGGTTATACAATATATAAAAACAAGTTATACAAGCTACATCAACATATTATACATAACCAGTAATACAATTACCCACATACTTATGCATAGGTAATCGTTTTCCGATTTGATAACTTGATAACACAATATAGTCTGTGTGGGGATTCAAGTTATACAGTCTAGCAAAAATGGTTATACAAGATATAACAATATGTTATACAATCTACATCAACATGTTATACATAAACAATAAGGCAATTATACAGAAACTTGTGAATAAGCAATCGTTTTACAATCGGATAACTTGATAACATAAGATAGTACAATGTTATCATACTAGGTGTAACACAACATATGCAACAAACAACAATCGTGTTCTACACACACTAATCCACATATGCAACAAACCTTGCACTGTCTATTTCTTCTTCCCCTCCCTAACCAACCTCTTCGCCTTCCCAATTTCAGCCACCGTGGACATCTTCCTCCCCATATATTCGAATATCGGGACATCGCTAACAAAATAATTGTGTCTAGACTAAGAATCTGCAAATTGTAACCAAATAACGATCAAGTAGACGTTGTAGACCACCCTAACAATCGATGTACGATACCCTCAAAATCAATGTATAACACCCTCACAATCATTGTTGAACATATACAACCGAGGTCAAATTCCATAAACACATGCCCTCTCTATCATGCATTTGAAAAACAAAAACCTTCCGCTTACTAGCAAACACAATGTCCGCCGATGACTGTTGGCTCTCGATTCCTTCCGCCGCCGATCGATTCTCATTGTCACCGGCCATGGAAGATATGATCAAGCACACCGAAATATGATAAACTAGGTTATACGCTCTTGAAAGCTAACACAAAAGAATCCAAAAATCAAGGAAGAAAAAATGCACAATCAACCAACTGATAATCGAAAAATTATATGAAATCACCTCCTTAAGTCGCTGCAGACCTGAATCTCAAATCCAAACTTCACGAGCACTCCCAAATCCGGAATTGACGATTGAGAAGACGTGATTCTCTTCTCTCACGAAATTTATGGCGACACGAATCGTCATCGACCAAAAATCTCTCCTTTTAGCTCAATATGCGAAAAGACCACACTGCCCTCAATTCTCCGTCTCCTCACGCGTAACAACTCGCGATTTCCGTCTTCGCCACGTGTCACCAAATTGTTGTGCGCGAAAAAATGTAAGGCTGGATTGAGAGTTTGGACATTTGAACATTTTTTTTTAGCTGATTTTGCCTCTATAAATATAATCAAGGTTTATCTTCTAGCATTTAATATTTATTCGCCGAACCAAAAAGTTTTGGTTAATTGAATGTATTGTAGAATCTAGCAACTAACGTTAATTGAATTTGAAAGCATTAAATTTGGACCGGACTGGACTAGACCGGAATGAACCAATTTGACCAAAAATTGACCTAGTTTCTGAGAACTTGCTGAGGCCAAAATTCCCGGATTCCTTCCGGAATCCAGCCAAGGTTCACAACACTATTCATATCACCAACATTAAAAGTTCAAGTATCAAGTTCTTCAAGATTTGGACGCATATAGTGGAGTTCTTGTCTTTCCAAGACCATTTGGGTCTTTTAGGTTTTGGATTTCTTCTCTCTCTTGTATATTGATGATGATAGTTTTGTATTTGGCATTATTTAACTCCATGGTTGTGGACTAAATTCTCATAACCATGAGTGATAGTGTAGAACCCTTATTTCAATTTATTTGAGGTATTATTCATGAAGTTTTGTCATGGTTGTGGGGGTTTATTTGTTTTTAATATATTGTTGCTTGATCTACAAGAGTCTATCTTTGTTTTAGAGAGACTCCTAGGGAGATGGTCTTCCTTGTGGCTTCTCTCAATTTCCAATCATAGAATAGGTTGTTCTATTGTCTTCCTTGAGTTAGTTTCCTTGTATTTTATCTGACAATTGAGCTTTTGCTCCAATTTTACAAACACACATCCATACACAAATTAAAGTGAGTATTTACTTTATATGCATAAATTACTTGGATAAATTATCTTAATTTGGTCCTTATGAAATCGACCCGGTTTTTAGCCGGTTTACTACTTATTGATTGCTTTTCCTTACACGAGGTCGGAAGGTGTTGAGTGATGCACACAGGTCGTTGACTAACATACATGAATATCAATCTCTCACCAAAATTGAAATACTATTTTCACAACTTGCAGATGTGGAGTACCAATAAAAGAATGCATCAGAGATGGTTGTGTAGAAATTACAACATCAAATAAAATAGAAATGGTGGCTATTTTGGTTTGTATGTTTGTAGATAGACTTGGTGGGGTGGCATTCTTAGCCACGAAGTCTTCAACTAGGGCTGCACGAATTTGATGGGTCAGCGCTGCTGGTCTGGCAATGAGGCTTTGGACGGGCCAGTGCTGGCGGACAGGCCTTGGCAGAGAGATGAGATCAGAGGTCGAGCGCGGCTTGGGTGTCGAGGAGGCGTTTAGGCAATTAGCCTCAAGTGTTGGTTGGTGCAGAGTCGCACAACGAAGTGGAGGGAAAATACGAGGTGGCATAACCGAAAGGGAGGAGAAAGGAGTCATCAAAAAACTCAAGTGAGAGTTCGTTAGTCAGGTCTCAGGCGGTATTTACAATATTCCCATAAAATTTTAAATTTTGAGGGTCCACAACTGTATAACCGTGCCCAAACTTGAACGTTAAAATACAAGAACTTGGAGTATTTTAGAACATATATCAAAGAAATCAAAATTTTCTTTTGACATAACTCAAATTAACAAGATATGATGTTTGATATTCAGACAGCATTGGTAACAAAGGTTATATATGGCAGTAGTGTTTTGTACAAGAATTGGAAACTGAATATCATATGCAGTAGTTGTGAGTTGATAAGCTACTCTTCGTCACCTGTTTCAAGGCCAGGTATGTACTCCAAACTCACATCAAAAACTACCGGACTACTCGGAGCCACCCTCGGCCTTCCTGGAGCTGATGTCAGGCCTTTTGGGAATGCCAACTAAACCCAAACACACCAAACTATTATTAGAGTGCAACATCAACAGAAACTAATAAATAACGTGTAACAAACTTACAGGCCCTGGAATGTAGAGTCGGCGCTTTCCCCCAGCTTTCATGCTCAAGATACCTTCATCAAGTCCCTTTATCACCTACTCCAGTCATTAACATTATCAATCAGTCGTAAACTAAAATGTTTTGCTCGAGCTGATCGGACAAAATCAGACTTTGGACTGATAGAGTAAGCATAAACATGATCCAAACAAGAACAGAATGTGGCAAGCCTAACACAACAAAAAGGAAACAATAGTTTGAACCTTTCTCTGGACAACCTTAATTCAAATAATTTCTCCTAAATTTACCTGACCGGAGCCAACACGAAAGAGGTAAGGCAGATTCTTGTCCAATGAACTGAAAAACTCACGTGAAAAAGAAAAAATTAAAAGACTATATAATATATTATATATGTACTTTAGGTCTCTGAAAAGTTTATTTTAGCTTGACGTGCTATCTTCGGTAATCATACATTTATTTTTACCGTTACAAACCCAAAAACAAATTTCATTTGGCCGTATTATGCATATGCTTACCTATCAAATATTTGTCCAGATGGAACCATGGCGACATAATTGGCAGCCACCTGGGATAAATGTATAAAAAGCAGGATTCAGGGAAATGAGAGAATAAAATTATTAGTCGGGACAAGTAATATACAGTGTTATCACCTAGCGGAGAAGGCGGATAACAATAATGTGAATTATGTTATTAGTAACTTTCTTACAAATAGCTTTGGCCATAAGCAACTCAATAAACCCACAAGCCAAAACTAACCTGACTAAATATAGGAGTTACCAGAGAGCGTGAATCATATTCAGGAATCAAGACTTCAAGTCAAATATAACAATTTTTTTATCAGCAATAATTGAAGACATCCTACACTAGAAGCATGTGCCAAGATTCGAACTCAGGACCTCACATGTGTTAAGTGAGCTCCTTAGCGCTTGGCCCAACTTGTGTTGGTAAATCAAATATAACAGTTAAAGCATCAATATAGGCTTCGAATTTGTCTATGGACATATACTTAGCTCCATCATCCAATGCTTGATTAGATAGAATCACATCATATACAACTATACAAGGTAAGCAGGCTGCATAAAGGAGGAATAATTCACACACCTGAAAACCAACTGGCGGATTAGGGCCGCTACCAACTATAATATCCTTGTACTGCAAACCCGATTCAGTGGTCACCATGGGTACCTTCAGCAAAGAAAAATTTGCTCTTACTGTCATCAGTGTTTACAAAATCTTATTTTTATGCAATTTCCAATGATCATTGCAGTTTAAGGTTGGCTTGAGCATGGCCAAGCCAGCAGCTTGAATCATTATTTCCCACAAGTACTGAAAAATCATTTTTGAGGAACTTACATAAACAATCTTCACTAGACTCCAAAATGATTGGAGCTTGGACATTAGGCCACCCTTTTTCTTATCAAAGCTATCATTTGTACATTCCTCGTTATTCAACTAGGAGTGGGTGGTATGGCATCTAACCATTCACATTTTCCTAAAGAAAGAGAACTTGAATAATCCATGCAAATATTCAGTATTCTAAAAATCTCCGACTTGTCCAATTAGTCCATGATTAGCCATATATTAATTCCCGATGAATACTTTAATTCGATTCATTTCTTATTAATCCCCAACTAGTCCCCAAATCGCCCTCTCCACTTAATTAGCGCCTAGCATTTTTTAGAACGCTGGAAAATTTTGATCATTATGATATGCGACGGTACAATGTAACCTTCTTAAACATAGGAAGAAGATACCTACGTCTGATGTAAATACAAGTATTTTAACACAGAAAAAAAAGAAGCAAAGACAAGAGAGAAGTGCAATCTCACCATACATTTTCAAGCTCTTTCTCGCAACTGGCATCGCACAGTCTTGGCTTTTCCTCCTGAGGCAACCCAGCTCCATCGGCATCATACGAATCCACAAAGAGGGTAGAAGCAACAAAAACTAATCCCATCACATCTCTGCGCTTCATCACACTGAACTTGTTGTCACACTCTTCTGTGGAAATTATAATCCCAGGTTCCGAATTCGAACACCTCGGAGCCACAACTCGAACTTTTGCAGAACAGACACCATGACGATTGATACAAGAACTTCCTGTAGAAATAGAACCTAACAAATCAATGCACTAATTGTCCCAACCCCTAAAACTTGCCTGTAACAAAAAAGCAATGGGCTATTTATAAAATCAAAATAATGATACTAAAAGGTATGAGAAACCCAGAACACAAAAAAACAGAAGAGAACAACAACAAACAACAACAACCCTAAACAGTTAGAATAATACAAATATGCTTATCAAGTTCATAATTTGAAATGGATTTGGGGTTTTTTATCCTCTCATTTTCTAACTTCATCTGAGGGACTATTGAATTAATTTTTTTGTGAACACATTGCAGGTTGGAATTAAAATTAATACCTATTGGAAGCAGCAGAGAAGACGAGAGAGAAGAAGCCATGGCTGTGGCTGTGACTGTGAAGCAAAGCTGCGTTTCGGAACTAATAGATAACGATATCTTATTTACCTGATATATTATTGCTGACGTGGCTAATTACTACTTTTGAGACAATAATACCCCTAAATATTAAAGGGAATTACATCAATTAACGACTTCTCGCTTCTATTATTTCTATGCAGTGATGACATTTGACCACTCAACTATATCACATTTCAAATTTAATACCTCAACTTCCAAATTTTTATTTAAAATACCCAAAAATTAAATAAGTGACAGTTAGCCCAACGTCTGATAAATCTAACTGAATTGATCTTCTAAAAAGTCTAAAATGCGTAGTTGATTTAACAGAAATTGAGCTAATTGTCGCTTATTTAACATTGAGTATCCCAAATGAAAATTTGGAAGTTGGGGTATTAAATTTGAAACGTGATATAGTTGGGTGTAGTCAACTGTCATTACCCTTAATTCTGTTTTACATTCTTAGAATTCTTTTTCTTACTTAGAACTGGTATCTTCTTTCTCTCGTCTTCAAAATCTCAAACAATGTTTTGTTTGCTTTCTCTTTTCTATTCTCTTTTTGTAGGTTAAAATCAATGGGTAATTACATATCTGTACACCCGCCGAAACCTTATTTCTGGATCAGTTCCCCAAGTTTGAATTATTTTTTTTTGGTACCTCAAGTTTCATTACGTTACACTTAAGTTCAATTATGTTAGATTTAACTAATGTAATATGTAAGAAGTCCAAAATACCCTTAGTATATAATTTTCAATCTTATAAAATCTTTGGTATGATTTTGAAATTACACTTTTACCCCTTATTTAATAATCAATTAAATTAATATATTTAGGGTAAAATAATCTTTGCAAATAAACAAATAAAATAATTAAAAAATTTAAATAAACTCATGAAATTTCAATTTTGCCCTCTCTTTTAACCCTAAAATTACACACACTACCCTACACTTTCTCTAACCTAATCATTTGCAACTCCAACGCCACTTCCACAACTCTTCCAGTTCCCACCCTTACCACTTCCACACCACTTCCAGTTCCAGCCTTCACCACTTCCAATCGAAGTAGAAACACATAGAGCACCGCCCCTACCTCGCGTCGGAGTGTCGCGACCTCGCTGAGGCCGGCAGTGGAAGATCGTCGCGTGCTACTACGGGGAAGACAAGGATGGTTTGTTGGTGGAGCGGCAGAGGAGCTGTTGAGGAGGAGATTGAGAGGCAAATGAAGGGTTATGGCTCACCGACGCTTCCGGCCACGACGACCTCCCTTGATGGCCCAGATCTGGGTTTCAGTTATTGGGATCGGCTCGGCTCCGGCGACCACATAGAGCAACGAAGGCAATCCCGCCGCCGCATGCTCACCACGGTTCTGTCCGCCTCTTCTCTGGCGAGGTTGGAGCTCTCTCGCCCCAGATTTGCTCCGACGAGGTTAGAGCAGCGAGCTCTCCTGCCGCAACCTGCTCGTCGTGGACGCTCTTCTGATGATTACTCAGCCTCTCTGTCCGTCGCTTCTACCGCAGCGTCGCCACCTCCTCATCCGGCTTCTTATGATCTACCCCATCTCGAGCTTGAATCTGGGCTGTAATTAAAGTTGTATTGATTTTGTTTTATTTTTTATCATTCATTAGGATATAATAGTTTTACTTATTATGTATAGATAGTTGATTGAAATCCAAATGAAAAATTGTGAAGAAATTTGGATATTTGTGATTCTGGGCAGATGGTAAAGATGGATCAAAGAATGTTCTTGTGGAGAAGATGAGAGGGTATTTTAGGATTTTTAGATGATTTTCTTTTAATTTTAAATTTTTTATTTGAAAAGACACATGTACCCTTGAATCATAAAATAAACATAATTTTTTGTGAAGGGTAATATGGTAAAATCACATTTATAAAATAGTTATATCATATAAATTATACCTAGGGGCATTTTGGGTATTAAAAAAATACTAACAGTATTGCTGTTAGAATTAACAGAATTTGGACTTAAATGTTAACGTTTTAAACTTGGGGGACCGAAAAAAAAAATTTCAAACTTGAGGGACTGATCTTGAAATGAGGTTTCGGCGGATCTAATGATATGTAATTACCCCTAAAATCAACCAGTGTGTGCATTTTGTAATTAAAACAAGGATAATTTCATGTACGAGGAGAAAGCCAAGTTATAAGATAGGTATACCTAAATTCTTGTAGGTCACTTTAATCAAACTAATTATCACCATTTTATATTTTGTAACCGAATTTTATGAAATGATGATATTACTCGTTGATTAACTAATTTATGTTAATTATTAGAGGGAATTTTAGTCTTTTTGCATAAATGAAATTTAAATGACGATTTTTCCCTCTCTTCCCTCCCCTCTCTCTCTTGTTTGCCCACCTTCCTCTTCTGACAGATCTTTCTCTAGTATTTCCTCGACAATACTTTTTAGCGTGATTCCAACAATTAGGAAAGGGAGAGCTCAAAACAACTATCTATGTGTTAGATGTGGGTTAGTCTATAAACGCAAATTTGATAAACAAAACAAATACATGCATTTGTGCAGTTTTAAATATGAATCGAACAAGACAAACAAAATATAATAAATACTTTACCATTTAATATCACAATACAAGTACAATAAAATTATTTGACTTGATATTCGGGATCTGACGGATGAACACGGTGGAAGAAAATTTCGTCGAGTCAGTTTGTTTTTAATAAGACGAATATTGCCCCGTATGGGCAATTCGCTCCCTGGATACACCAACGAACGAGATAATACTCTAGCCGGGATGTGGAGAGTAGTCGAGGAGGAACGAACTAGAGAGAGAGACGATGTCAGAAATAGTTTTTTTTTGTGTGTCTGGATGTGTCTTTGACCCTAGCATAGGGTTCGAAACTTAATATGAATAGGAATGAAATACTTACCATTTTCTTTTTCTTGGGGAACAATTGAATTCTTCTTATTGTTCAAGTAAGAGAATTTTTCAATTAACGGCGTAATATGACCATGTCATTTCACAGTTTATTATTTGGATAATATTATTTCTGATTCCATTATTTTGACAAAAAATATCTAATCCCAAATTTACTAATTTGAAAAATATGTATTTCCGAATTACACATTGGAAAATATAATTCTCAATTTACAAGTTGGAAAAATTTTGTAGAGAAATAATTGGGCCTAAGAAAATGTGGTGGGCTTCGACCCCCAAATTTTTTGTGTAGTTCAATTCTGAACAACACAATTTCAAGTAGTCATCTTTAAGGCTCAATTTCTCACTCACCTCTTGTCCATTTAGAGCATGTGATATACCATTGGAAATATCTCATATTGAACGTGTTTTTCATTAATCTAGGTAGAGTTTTAGCATTTCAAAATCACAGATCAGGTTGACACATTTTGATAAGTTAACATATTTTCTTTTAGGGATAATTCTTGTTCACTACGGTGTGTTATAGTACATTTTCGTCACTACAGTGTACTATTTTAAGAGTCAGTTCAATACGGTGAACTATTTATAGTGTCATCATCCATAACTCTGTTAAATTTAGTATAAATTACCAAAATACTCTTAAATATCATTTAAATTTTCAAACACATGCCACATAACTCATTTTTTTCCTTTTCTCTCGTGTCTTTTCTCATTCTTGAGTTTATTCTCTTTATATGATTTCACATTCATTCATTCGTAAACTATAAAAACATAAATTGTGGATAGGCTATGAAGAAAACTGAAGTTTCGTGAATAACCTGAATAGATCTAAGCTAAAAGAATAAAAATTGAGTTTTAAAATACATAACCTCATAATCTATACACAAATTAAGAACACAAAAAACAATCTTCCTAAAAAAATCAAGAACATACTCAAATTATCCAAATAGCTAGACAATTAAAATAATTTTGATATAAAAACAACATCAGACCAAATCACTCTTCTTTATCACCAACCGTGTGAATCTTGTAGATCAGCTAGTCATGTTTGAGCAACAACAACTACACCACCAACAGCCTCAATCCATGCCACCTTCTCTCACTAGCCTGAATCCCAACACACCTTCTACAACATCTAGATTGACCAACAACCCGAGGCCTTCTCCACGTCAAGAAATACGGCGCCGATTTAAATATGTTCACAAAAATCAAATCATGAACCCAATATCTCAAATCCCAAATCTCATTCACAAAAACCCATTCGCAGACCTTGACGAAGATTCGAAACTCACAACACCCTCTTATTCCTCTTGTTATGGTGAAGAAATATACATACACCAATAAATGGAAAGTGTGAGGTTGAGGGCATAGGGAAAAATAGACTTTTTGCAAACTGATTTTAAGTTTTATACGAGAAGACACATGTGCCCTTGATCCATTAATTATGTATGTTATTGACTTAAGGGTAAATTAGTCTTTTCAGAATTTTCCGTAACTAAATTATTCTTGGGGTATCGAGAAATTTTTTCAAATGTGAGTGTAGTGATTTTAGAATGAGGTTTATACGGTGTAATGACTTATAATTATCTTTACATTTAAATCAAACTGGAGGTAAACAGAAATCAACATGTAATCAAGCAACTAGCGAAGGAAGATTCCTAAAATTTGTAACTGAACAAGACATGCATATCAAACAAATATAGATCGGGAACAAAACAACAATCGACATATGCAGATCGACAAAAAAGACAAAGGGAAAAACAATCAACCCTTCTCACCTCGCTTTCTAGTGCGCGACAAGTTGAGGATGTTCCGCGACTTTCGCTTTGTTGGTGTCATTGGTGAAGATCGACGCAAAAAAGCGAGACGAAATCGTTAAAACCGACTTGAGAATTTGAATACGGGTAGGGTTTGATGATTGAACGCAAAAGGATTGATAGGGTTTAAAGCTTCTCTGAAAAAGAAAAGAACCAGTTGTTTTGGAAGCCACATCGAATCAAGGATTGTGCGCGGTTCCAATTCCCAAACCATTGCAAAATACTCAATTACCTCGCTCCTTGCACGCCCACCGTTGAAGTCCGCCACAGCTTGAGCTCTATGGCCTCTGTCTCCCCAGTGAGTTCGAACACACCCACCGATGCCCTTCTCCCTCGTCGCGATCCCCTGAACTAGGACTCCAACAACCCCGTTCCTTGCACACCTAACTGAGCCAACCCTCCTCCTTTCTCGTCGTCCACAGAGGCCTCGTTTCTCAGCCCGAGGAAGTGGAGCCGGCGAAGAACCACCACCTACAAGAAGAAACGGGCCAGATCTGGGAAAAAGCCAATAGATATGAATTTGTTCATCCCAAAACCTAGGTTTAAATCCCTCCCTTTTCTCGATTTATCAATCCACCACCAAAGGAGCGACCCAGAGTAGGTAAGCGTGGTCGGCGGCGACCTGCAGAGGAGAGAGAGAGAGAGAGAGAGAGAGAGAGAGAGAGAGAGAGAGAGAGAGAGAGAGAGAGAGAGCATCATAGGAAGGAAGGCGAAGAGAACATGTGCTTTCCAGGCGATCCCTTGTAGAGAAGCTTGACCTCTGTCGCGCTCCCCTCCGAAGCCTTTTCCTGGAATTTATGGACTAGTGTCGTTGATTTCGTCTTCTCTTCATTGTTTTTTTCTCACTCATGTTTTTCTGGTTGGCAAGTGTGGTTTCTAGGTTTCCTTCAGGTAGCGCCACTGCCCGACGTAGATGGATCTTGATTGGGACTCGCGGTGGTGCAACGATAGTTGATTGAAGGGTGGGGCGGCCCTGTGGTTTCTGTGTCTTGGAGTTAGAGGTGGAGGTAGAACTTTTTGGGTTTCTGGCATCGTTCTTGGTGTTTCCCAGCGACGTCCCAGTGGAAGGAGCTCCATTGATGCCTCATATTGGTGGTCCTTTCTTCGCCGGCGAGGGTGTTTGTTAGGGCAACGCTTGTCCCATGGTCTTTTCCAATTTGTTATTGGATAGGCCGGTTTGGACCGGTATTTGCTGATTTGAGCCAGTCGAATTTTGGGTTTTCCAAATTTAGTTGGTTCCCTCTTTGTGACCAAAATCATTTGTGTTTCAGTGCAATTTCATCCAGTTCACTCTAATTTGTAGGTTTTGATTTGTTTCGTTTTGTAATTTCATTTTTCTTTATCCTTTCGGGCAGTTCATGTACTCAGTTCTTTTTATTCATAAAAATCTTTCTTGCCGATCGAACAAAAAAACAAGGCGTGAACCAAACCTTGTCATATAAAAACCGTTACTCTTCCCCTAATTCTCAAATATAGTTTTTGATTCACTAAATTCATTTTTTCCAGTATTACCGTTTTTTCTCTATTTAAGGGAGGGGTAATTTTGATGGATTTTACGCAGAATAAATAAAAGTCAATTAGGGTTAGAGTTTTGTTCGTTCTCGGTATGTTGTTGCAAGGAAATAGAGGTGTCGTGAGGGAAGTTCTCGTGCATGGTAGGTCTTACCGACGTTTCTCCTCCACTCGCTACTTGTTGGTTTTGCCGGTGTGGGCCACGTCCCCATCCCAGAAAATAGAGTAACAAAAATTTCTCATTTTTCAAAATTATGTTCAAATTCAATGTTTTGATCGAAATTATTAATTTGAGTACTCCAGAAAATTTCACCAAAATCGAATACACTCTTAACTTGTTAGAGCATTTAGATCTTGAAAAGACCCTTAGGCCATCTCCAATGCTATATCCATATATCCAAAAATTATTACCCAATGATTGAGTCTATATATCTATTTCTCTCCAACCCAATCTCCAAAATTATCTCTATACGTCACATCAAATATTACTTTTATTATTTAATAATTTTACATATTATATTTATATAATTTTAATTCTAATAAATTATTTAAATATATACATTAATTTACTAAAAATAAATGTCATATAATAATCAAAATTTTATATAATAAAATATTAAAAATAACACATCGAATAAAAAAAATTAATTCTACGTGTTAGTAAACTCGTCCCAACGAGTAACTTTAGTCAATATTTCGATCTTCTTAGTGAATAAGAAAAATAATTGTGTTCGTTTATTTATTATTGTAATTGAAAATCTATGTTTGTTGTCGAATTTTTGTTTAAAATCATTGTTTGTCGTCGATTCTAATGAAAAGTATATTTTGCAAAATAAATTACAAATGAAGTTATAATACAATAATTTTTATATATTCAATTTACAATCAAATTAAATAGATTAATTAATTTCTTTTAAAAAAATACACATAAATTACACTCATGAATAAAAATAAATTTAGATACTCATTTATTACACTCATAAATAAAAAAAAATAATAGCATTTCACTTAACACCCATTTATTCACTTTTGGAGATTGCAACAGTGTGTATTCAAATTTGGGTAATGTTTCAATTATACGAAAACAAAATAAATGGCAATTAGGCGAGAGAGGGAAGGAATGAGATTGCTATCAGCCCTAACCTTTGTTTTGTGAGTGAGTGAGTCTTCTCTGGCTGGCGCTTCCGCAGCGTTGAAGGTCAGCATCATCTCCTTTCATTGATCGGATCCATCACCACGCTGGTTGCTCCAACTCACCTGCCCCTTTGTCGGTACCGAGCTTCCTTGAATCCTCTGGACAAGAACATGTTTCTTCGTCGACTTGTGCCGCCATTTTCACACTCCAGAACAAGGTTATTTAGCACTACCCGCAGAGGTGATGATTTTGCGAATTCTATTGCAGAGTTTAACAAAGTTCGTCTCTCTTGCTCTTGCTCTTGTCTCCATTCAGCTGCTTATTCGTATCGTCTGTGGAATTGAGATTTGAAACTGTGCAATTCTAATGCTTTCACCTTCTCCATGTTGCATTCTGATTCGCGTCATCACAAATTTGATTATTGCTCCTGCAATCTTGTCACTGTAATGTAACTGAGGATAACTGGAATGGTTATAGGATAAACTAGGAACTGGGCTTATTTAGAACACTGGGTTGAGGCAATGAATGTGGAAAAGTGGAGTTTACTTCTTTTCTCAAGAAAATAACATAATTTTCTTAGTATGCCACTTAACATGTGAATTGCATGTATTGCTTCTTGCCCAAAGTAATTCTGTTTTTATTTGTGTTTATCAATTTCTTAGGAAATGGAATTGGTCTTTGGCGAGGCTCCTCCTGATGGGTTTGCTAGTTCTGCAACCAGCGATTGTTCTATAGCTCGGGAGCCACAGTTATTATCGAAAGAGCATGGTGGGGAAGAACTTGGTCTAACCCATGTTGGCAGTACAGGAGAAGCTCAAATGGTTGATGTGTCCCCCAAAGTGCACACTAAGAGAACTGCCATTGCCAGTTGCAGGGTAATCCTGGGAAAGAACGTGTTTGATTTGGTATCAGCGAACCAAATGGCCAAGGGAGATGTCCTTAGTGTTTCGAAAATCGCAGGGATATGTGGGGCAAAGCAGACTAGCAATCTCATCCCGTTGTGCCATAACATTGGCCTGGACCATGTCCGTGTAGATCTTGCTCTCAACCCTAAAGATTTCAGCGTGAGAATAGAAGGGGAAGCATCGTCAACTGGGAAAACAGGAGTTGAGATGGAGGCATTGGCTGCTGTTACTGTTGCGGGCCTAACTGTTTACGACATGTGCAAGGCTGCATCCAAGGAAATCATGATGACAGATGTCAAACTCGAGTCCAAAACTGGTGGAAAGAGCGGAAACTGGTATAGGAACAAATAACGGTTTCCTTGGTAGAAGATAGAACATGTTCAAAACCGTGCCAAATTGCATTAACTTGAGGATTGGAGTCACATTCAAAGTAAGTTATTTCTTTATTCTGTATTTCCCATAGAATTTGAAGCATCATCTTTATTTCTTCATTGAATTGGGCATACTTTTTTTTGGAAGTTAAGGTTTTATTTGTAATGCTGCTAGGAATAGGATTCAAACTGTGACCATGAGTTCAAGCAGGCTTTGGTTGAATTGAGTATATTAAAACCCTAGTTAACCAATAGTCTTCTAATTAGAAATAACAGTGTGTTCTAAACACGCTAGAAGATAGTAGAGTGTATAGGGCCTTCTGGAGACTAATATTCGATAAATCGAATTACAAGACTAACTGAAAACTAATCGTACAAGTCAGGAGTTTCTAGAACACTGAGAATTTGTAAAGGGAGAGTTACACTATTTTAATTCATCACAGAATTAAAAATCCAAAGCCATCTAATAGCATATCCGTAATTGAATCGAGTTATTGAAACAAAATGCAAGCTGTGGTAGCTAAAGCCTAACAGGAGAGGTTGTCACCGGGAGCAACCCCAATCTGGCTGCAGTAATCCATGTAGTACTTGACACGAGCCTGAACCGAGCTCGGATTTGTGCCGTCACACTCAAGCCCACCGTCGATGGCTCGGGTTGTTGCTCCAAACCCTTGTCCCATCACCGGCTTCACGTTGTTGGTCCAGAACCAAAGGGCCGTCTTGAAGGATACTACTGGGTCTTTGGCCACCGTTTCTGGTGAGTTGAGGCCGTCGAATCCGATGCTCACTCCGGCCGGTCCATAGTTGAAATTCCATGTTAGTTGCATTGGTCCCCTCCCATAGTAACCTTTTCCGGCGACACATTCGTACTGTGTGTTCCCCTTGTCGCAATAGTCCCTTGTCGGCCCATCTATCTCTTCTACGTGACAGAAATCTACGCAAATAAACGTTCACATCATGCAAAGTCCGATTCACTTAAAAGTTCAAACTGATAAATGTGGATCTTAAAATGCCCGTGGTTATATGATCATATATTTACAACCACGTTGATCACACCCCTCACGTGCAGAACGATCAACATTATGTGAGATTATGCATGTGAACTATAGACTCAACCCTAACCAGATGGTAGGGGTGTAGACCCTAAAATATTTATCAAAATGATTATATGATATCAGTTTTAATAAAAATTGGGAACTTACGGCGAGTAGCAAACGTGGCGTGAGCAAAAAAGGCAGCAATCTCACGCTTATTCTCTTCGTCGGAACCGGAAGAACCAAACTGAGGGTAGGAATTGAGAGCATCAAGAAAGGAGGAGCGAGAGTAGAAGTGTTTCCCGGCGCAGCTGCCATCGGCATGGTCAATTATAGCGTCGAAGAATGCATCGGAGACAATACTGGCGACAGAAACATTATTGGGAGTGGGAGTAGTAGGGGAGGAATTACCACAAGGACCCTCCTGGCAGCCAGTGCCACAGTACTCGTCTCCGGTGCCACAGTAGCCGTACTGGCTACAGCAAAGGTCCTCGTCGCAACCGCAGTCTTGAGCGGTTATGTAACTGGCGCCGGAGAGGAATATTCCGGCCAGGATGAGGGATTTTACAGCGTTTGGGAGTGCCATTACGTGTGAAGTGAAGTGTTATTTGGCAATGTGATTGAGAGCTGAGTGTATATATAGTGATGGCTGATTATGGGTAATGATCCATGTACATGATTAACCTGTTCCCTACTTAGCTTTGCTGTAACAAAATTTGGTGTATGAATAGTTGGAAATTATAAGTCGAGTGCATCAGTTCCGTGATTAATTCATGCTATTTAATTACTCATAATCTAATCTTGTGTGATTGGTTTTTTGGGTTTATAATTTTAAATAAAAAAGGTTAAGTGTATATGATTTTTCAGAATCATATGAACTACATTTTGTGCGGCAACAAAGTTAGGTAAGTCTCACCATTTGCATGCTTGCGGGCTTCAAAATGGTCAACTAAAAACGTATGTTTGGTTTTTTGAGACCATCAGTTCAAAACTTAAACAGCATCCTCAAATTGATGGACAGTGTGTTTTAGTGGCCATTTGTTTCGTTTATGAAGTATGTTGTGAACTTTCAAGATGTACCGCCCTTATAAATTTAAGTGGTTCAACACTTCCAACATGTACTTGGCACACTAGTCCTCGCATTTGTTCTTGTGAGTTCCCATTATAGTAACACACTCACACTTGTTGGTGTATGTCTTGTAAAATTATAAAGAACTTGTTCAAATTGGTCAAAAAGGTTTCAGTTCAACAGGACATGACATGGTGGAATGTATTGCACAACTCCATCATGTCCTGATATCTCCTCTTCAATTTTGATTACAGTACTATGGGTTGAACATTAGGTTGTACATTGCAATCAACCCCTAATTGTCACCCATCAAGCCTTCCGTTACTCCATTACTCGCTAGGTTGACTCTTAATTATATTGTTTTTTCAAACTTGTTACCTGTTTAGCACCTATATGCATAAGTGAACAATTGAAAATTGTGATGGTAACTCAATTTTAGTCAAATGCAATCACAACTAGGACGAAATGTAAACACTACTACCTGATTATTGAATGCTTATTTGACCCAAATATTCACTTGGCTTAGAATAATCAGTCCGTTGTTATTACTGAATAATAAGAAAAAATATTGGGAATTGAGAAAAAGAGATCATCAGCCGAAAAAAATAAAAAAGATTTTTTACGGAGTCGGCCGACTATCTAAAATAATATTTATCATATTTGCAAAAAAATGTAACTTATAAGGTGATAGATTTAAAGTTAGGGTATACATAAAATTTGCTCCTTGGACACATATCCAAAGTTCGAATATCAACGTGCACTATCAGATTTTGCATTTGTGACGGCGCACGTTCGAAAGATGCGCCGTTACAAATTTTCTTTGTAACGGTGCACGTTGAATGTGCGCTGTTACAAAATTTAGAGAATATCCCTAAGGGGTATTTTCGGAATTTTCAGGAAATACCCCTTGGGGGTATATTTTGAATTTTCAGAAAATTCATCTAAGGGGTATTTTCGTCTATCTCATGTACTAACAACATTACTTTCAAATTATTCCAAATATAGTTAATGGACCGAACCCGAAAGTTAAGGCTCTAAAGGCCAGGGCACCTAGGCGGTCTCTTATAGACGAGAAGTTTTTCAGTCTTACACAGACGCCGGCTACTCCAGACGATGATATGTACACTCCGTCACCGTCGCCGCAGCCGGGCATTCCCGTCGGTTTAGGATGGACTTACCAAGTGCCGGGGGAGAGACAGAGCTTTATGGAGATGCTCGGAGAAGGTTCGGGAGCCTTACCTGCTGGAGCTGGCAGTTCAAGGGAACCCGAGTTCCCGTTGAACGCATGGGGCTTTCTACCTCTCGATGCTCCAGAGTACCCAGCGAACGAGCTCTACTTCAACTATAAAGTCGAAGATGGCGCATTGGAGAGCGGAAGCTGGAAGCACAGGGCTAACAAGGTGTAAAAAGTTGACATCTGCATAAAAAATGAGCAGAAAGCGGTCAAGAAAAATGGCCATCAGCCTATTCCTCTGACCTGTGTAGATAGAGAACCATACACCCAATTCCATAGAGACTGCGACCCGTTTAATGTACGGAGGTTAGTCTTTGTTGTAGGCAAGTTTGCACGAGAACGAGACACTTCCTACCAGACCTGGGTCGATCTTCCAACGGTCGAGTATCATAAATTTTAGAAGAGCTTTCGGGTAGTTTAGAAACTTAATCTCAATCTATTAAGTTTCAAATTACGTATTTTAAAAATGGACTAAATATTTTATAATTGCAGCGCTTTTATCAAGTGGATGGTACTTTCGTCGAGTTGAAGACGTGGATTCGAGAAGTAGCCGCATATGCTTACAAGGAGCAAAAATTCAACATGAAGCGCCTGTACAAATTATATGTAGACCCGAACAAGCTAAAACGCAATGGAATTCCCAAAATATTAAAAGGGAAGAAGTTCCAATGTCGGTGGATCGTTCAACACTTTGATGCCAACGAGGTATTTTAAAAATCGTAAACAATATAATTAAATTACTTTAAAAGATTCGGGGCATAATTTAATTTCAATTTGTTTTCAGGAAAAAGTTGGATCTCAAATGAAAAAAATTCGATACAACAATAACAAATTGAACCGCCATACGAGCTCAGTACCGTTTCGAAAAGTTTGGGAGAGGATTGAGTCGAACGACATCGTACAGATCTCCAAGAAATTGGAGGGATGACTTAAAGCTCACCCGAAGCCGTCTGTCCCGGATGCTGGTACTGATCAAGTGCAGGAAGAGGACGAGGATCTGAAACACGTGAGTAAAATTTTATTCATTAATTAACGTTATTTTTTTTAAAAAAAAATTAATTTTTGTTATGAATTAATATTTAATTTGATTTACAGAATTTTATTAACCAAATACTTGAAGAGTGGAAGGTGAACTTGGGAAACATCGACGAAAATGGTCATCTGAAAAAGATGATTGACGCTGAGGAGGACGAGTTCATGAGACAAGCTGCCCAACACGTCAGAGATGTCGAGGCCGCCAAAGGAACAATCTTCACACTTCCCGAGAAAGACACATCCGGGGTTGCAGGGGTCATTACCAGGCACCGGCAATGACGGAGCTTGAGACTCAGGTCCATACTCAAGTATATGTTATATCCACTCAAGCCGAGAAGATTACAGACCTCCAGATTGCGCTCGAAACTCAAGGCTCACAAAGCATGAATATGATGCAATACTTCTATGAGCAACTGCGGTCGGTTAAACCGAATATGCCTCCATTTTACCCGAATATGTTTAGAGGTTCAGGCCCGTCATCATAGTTTTTCGATGTAATAATAATATTTTATTCAAACACTTTATTTTAATTATGATTTTTATTAAATTATAATTTTAGAAATTTAAATATTGATTTAAAAAAATAATGAAAAAAAACTGAAAATGAAATAAATAATATTTAATTTTAAGTTTTTTTCATTATTTAAAAAAAATCATTGGTAACGGCGCACATACCACGTGTGCCGTTACAACTCTAACGGCGCACATAGTACGTGCGCCGTTACGCTTTTAACAATGCACACCGATTGTGCGCCGTTAGAATCGTAACGGCGCACGTGGTATGTGCGACGTTAGAGTTGTAACGGCACATGTATTATGTGCGCCGTTACAAAACTTCCGTCACCGTGCCCACACTGACGGCCACGTTAACTTGTAACGGCGCACGGTGTTTGTAACGGTGCGCCGTCAGACTTGTAACGACGCACGTGTAATGTGCGCCGTCACAAATTGTAACGACGCATGTGTGCGACGTTACAAAATGTAACAGCGCACGAGAAAACGTCCGTTTGTGCGCCGTTACAGTTTGTAACGGCGCAAAATGTGCGCCATTGCTAATGGAAAAAACTGTTAGTGGTGGTACCTGGAGTTCCTGCTTATATGCAGTTGTTCTTGCGTAACACAGTTGTTGGTTTGTGTTGCTATTTGTGATGTTAGTTTGTTGCGCTTGTGTTGGTGATTGGGTTGTTTGCAGAACTTGATCGAGGAGGTTTGTTATGCGTTTGCAGCTAGATCGACTTTGCATTATGATAATATGTTTCAGTATGTAAGTTTGTGTAGGCTTGATTTCTGGGTGTGGGGTTGTCCCACCAGATTTGATGAATGAATGTTGCGATGTTTCAAATAAAAACAAATAATAATTAGGCAGAGTTAAGTGCAAATCAAACCTCCTTAGATATATAATAATGAGTATATTGGATTGATAAGTGATAAAAGTAAAGTCATGGCAAGGATCATAATATTCAAACTTTATTCATTTAGGATCTCATCTCATCGCATCAGTGTATCATAATACATTGTAATTTTAGAGCATTAATTGGGTATACGTGTATATATATATGTATCATGTGAGAGTAGTCTAGCAGGTGAGGTTGTCGCCGGGAGCAACACCAAACTGGGTGCAGTAATCAGTGTAAAAATCAGCTCTGGCCTGAACAAGATCAGGGCGCTTGGCGTCACACTCGACGGCGCCGTTGATGGCTCGGGTGGTGGCTCCGAAGCCCTGGGTGACGACGGGTCGGACGTTCTGCATCCAGTACCAGAGGGCGGTCTTGAAGGCAAGGACAGGGTCGGATGCCACCGCGTCGGGGTTGCCCAGCCCGTCGAAGTTGATGCTCTGCCCGGCAGCGCCGTAGTTGTAGTTCCAAGTCAGCTGGAGCGGCCCGCGCCCGTAGTAGTTCTTGCCGGAGGCGCACGGGTACTCCGTTCTCGTCTCGTCGCAGTAGTCTTGTGTCGCTCCGTCTATCTCGTTGATATAGCAAAAATCTGCACACAAACAAATCACACTTTTTTATTTTTATTTTGTGGTCATTCATAGTTAAATGTCGCATTTGACTCGAAACAAGATGGTGTTTAAATTATAATACATTTAAAAACTCAATAAAGAAATTGGACTTTTTGATCATGTTAAAATTTGATTCACTTACGTCCAGTTTCATGGGTGACGTGAGCGAAGAAAGCAGCGATCTCGCGCTTGGAGTCGTCAGCGGAACCAAAGTTGCCAAAACCGGGGTAGGAGCCGAGGGCGCTAACGAAAGCATCTCTGGTGTAGAAGCTCTTTCCTTCGCAGGTGGCGGCAGCCTGGTTGATGATCCCGTTAAAGAAATCGGCGGTGACCACATCGGCTGGGGACACGCCACTTGTGGGCGTGGGAGTGGTAGCACTAGTGCAGGGTCCCGCCTGGCAGCCCTCGCCGCAGTACTCGTCACCGAGGCCGCAGAACCCGAATTGGCTGCAACACAGGTCGGCGGTACAGCCGCAGTTCTGAGCCCTGACGCCTCCGGCGAGGAAGCAGGCGGCGAGGAGGGTGGCCAGGAGGCTGCTTCTGATCATGGCTGCCATATTCAATTGAACTTAAGAGAGAAGAATTGTGTGTTCAAGTGTTGTAGGGAGTGGGGGTATTTATAGTCGTAGGTTGGGAAGAAAATGTTGGTTGAATGAGTAAAACTTCAATTTGGACATGCTCACTTGTAATTGTGACATTTATGACATGTGCACTTTCTTTGACTATGTACAAGGAAAGCACTAGCCAAATTGGTTAGTTTGTTGGTTAAATCATTGATTTGAGGTAGTGTTAGACCCAACTCATCAAGAGGCTCAAATTAATTACATGGCAGGTTCGAAAAAGGTTTGATTCTTGTTGTCTATTTTATTGATCCGAAGATATTGAATTTTTGTTGATTTTTTTCTCTATAGGATGACAATAATATAGGTTTGTGACGGATCTAGTAATTTACGTCACCTATCATTTTTTATTGAAAATATCGAATTTTCATCAGATTGAACATTTTTTATAATCGATAAAGATGATAGCTCTAGACTTATTATTTAAGTTTGTTTATCGCTTTTTATAGAAAAATGACAAAAACGTGTTGTATTTTATCACATTTTTATAATAGTGTGTTGTGTACTTTAATAATAGCAAAAAAGTGTTGTGATTTTTGACTTTAGGTGCAAAATGAATGTATCTATACAAAAATGATGAAATTTCCTTGAAATTAATATTAGTTTTGTATTAAAAAATATAGTCCAACAATATTTTTTAATTAAAACTTGTATAATCAATTTTTTAGTTAAAAATAGTTTAACAAAAATCTTAGTTCTTAATTATATATGCAATTTTATTATTTCTTACAAATATATACGTTATGTACAAAAACATAAAGTTCACAATATTTTTTTATCATCAACAAATTATATCATACTTTAATTTTTAAGGTTTCCTTTTACGTCGTAGATGTGAAATTTTGACACCTATACATATTGATAGGATTTTGACACATAAATTGTATAAGTGAACTTCTAGCCCAAGCGCTGCACAAGATGGCATAAAAAAAGAGAGTGGCCAAGAGTTTTTTTTTTAAATTTAAAAGCGAATTTTATTAATTAAATAATAATTAAACCGGCATGAATCCAGACAACAGATATACAATAATAATATCATAATTGTCATACAAATACATTTATTGACTAAATGGGCAAGAAATCTTAATATATGGCAGTAATTAGGGATTTTAGTTCACAGCCTCTTCTCAGTAATGAAAATTAGGAATGGAATCGAGACAAGTTATAAATTTGGTCATAACATTAATTTGTTAGTTATTTTTTCCAAATGACAGTCATAACTAAATCATAACTATATTATTGTTGCCTATGGCGGTCAGAAAAGAGAGGTGCAATATGTCAAATCCTAACGCGTAAACATTAATTATTCTTTCCTATGCTATTTCCATAACATAGTAAAAGAAGATTGTTGATTTATTACAACTGAACAAATTTTCCATGGGACTATTTAAACGCGTTGACTTTGAAATTCTAGATCTTAGTAGTAAAATGTTGATACTTAATTTTATATGTCTGAGCGAGTCCGTTAGTACATATAAAGCATCTTAACCTTAGAGTTTTTTTTTGGATAATGATATTTTGTTACACCTAACTATAGCGAAATGACATTTTCATATCTTAACTATTTTAGTCTCTTTTTTAGTACCATGACAATTTTTTTGTGACAACCTATTTCTAAAATACCTAAACTACCCTTGGTTTAAGAAATCAAAAATTAAATTAATTCATTTTGTTTATCTTTTGTTTAATTTGGTTTATATTTAAGATAAAATTACAATTATACCCTCAAATCTAAAATTAAATTTGAACCATTTCAAATCCGGTTTGAGAAATCAAATTAGACCAATTTTATTCTAATTTCTTAAACCAAGGGTATTTTAGTCATTCTAGCGTAGGTTGTCACAAAAAATATGTCAGGGTACCAAAAAAGAAAAAAAAAAGTTAAGGTATGAAAGTGTCATTTCGCTATAGTTAGGTGTAACAAAGTGTCATTATCCTTTTTTTCTGAAGTTAAAAGTTAGAGTTTTAATTTCGTGGATGCCTACTTTTATAGACAGAAGTAAGTTTTACGTGAACAAGTTTATTTTATAAAAGAGATAAGTACAAGGCACAGTAGTTTCTTTTTTGAAATAGGCAGAGTAATTGATTAAACTTGATTTATATATATATAAATAAAGGAAAATACTCATATGTGTCACGTGGCATCCCTTTCAACAAAATAATATTATATTTTCAAGAATTTCTTTATTTACTTAAATTAATTTCGATTGATAAATTAAAATGATAATAACAAACAAAATTAACAAAAAACGATTACAATTATTTCCCAACACAAACTCAATACAAACTTGAATACTAATTATAATAATAAACAAATTTAGTATTAACTAATTTTTTGTTAGATTACAATTATTTTATTAAACTAACTAGGTTAGAGTTCCGCACGATACAAGGTAATACTTGTCACAATATTATTGAATAATTAAAATTGTTTAATTTATTTTTAAAAAGTGAAATATTATAAATTAAATAAAAAATTTGCAAAAAAGAAAAAAAAGTAAATTAAAACAAATAAATATCAATAACACTCAAATAACAACATAACGAACAATTCAAATAAATCATTGATGTTGGAATTAGGGAAAATGACACTTTGGTGCACCTAAATATACATTTTTGACACTTTCATACCTTAACATTTTTCCATACCTTACGTTCATTTTGGACAATTTACCCCTAAAATTCTCAAAATATCGAAATTTCCCCTGGTCTAATGGAGAGAACCGGCCCAATTTTTTAAAGAGTGTGAAAAGATGAAATTACCCTCAACTATTCATCAAATTTTCAAGTGAATGCCATTGGACCCTCATACTTCATCAAAACAGAGCCTCCTGCGGCGACGATGGCGGGAGACGATGGCGGCGATCGCCAGAGCATCGTGAGTATCGTCGATCGCCGAAGCATCGCGAGCATCGTCGATTACCGGAGCATCGTGAGTATCGTCGATCGCGGGAGCTTACCTGCTGGGCTTCGTACCTAGTGACCGGAGTTGATGGAGGTGACCGAAGTTGTGACAAAATTTTCACTCGCCGGAAAATATGTTCCATCACACTTTCCGACGACATCTCGAACTCATTTCTTATTCCCTCTCTCCCTCTATCTCTTTTCCGGCCATTCTGTGTCGGAGACAATCGTCGGAGCACCGTATTCTACCCTTTTGGTCGCTGCCCATTGCCCACCTCGTCGATGCTCGCTGCCCGCTGCCCACCTCGTCGATGCTCGTTATTTTGTGTTGTGGAGGCTGCAGAGGAAGAACCATGGTCGGCTCTGGCGAAGAATCATCATTAGCTATTCACTTCCAAAATTCTCTACCTCTTGAATCTTGAGGATTAGAGACCTTGAGTGAGGAGGGTCACTTGATCGGTCTAGTAGCCGGGAAGAGGATTCTCGCTTCGACATCAAGCTCTCGCGTGTGCGAGACGGTAGAGGATGGGTCCCGATGACGTGTCTCTTGATCGGTTCATCTTACGCTCCAAGAGGTAAACAATCCGATCTTTCTCGACACATGATTCATCTAGAGGTTGAATCAGATCCTAGACGGGTTCTCGATTAATTTCCGATGCACTAAAAACCAGAATCCCCAAATGTGGTATCAGAGACTGATTGCTCTCTGGATGAATCATCTTGCCTGATTTCATGGTAAAAATGCTTGCTTGATGATATGTGATTGTTGTCATGCTTGTTTTATGCATGAATCTATTTCTTCTCTTGATTTGGTCTCATTACAATATAAAAATACGATCTTGATCTTTCTTCGGATAAAGGCGATATTTTTATGTGTTTTCATGTGTTATTTCGACTTGATATTAATGCACTTGGTGCATGCAATCATTCCTGGGCCTCGGGAATCGACTCGAGTCAAATCAGATCAAGAATCGTGCTCGGGAAAAACCTAAATTGGGGTATCGACACCTCTTCTCGGTTTCTCCGCCCAAGTCAAGGGGCGTCGATCGACAACATTTGGTCGCTTGGACCTCTCAGACTTTATAAGGTGGCGACAGACACCTAGTGGCAGTGGGTTTCAGTTCAAGTCAAAATTTCGATCTTGAGGCAAATCGGGAAGTTAAATGAGATTATTTAATTTATATATTGATGCCATGAATATACTCGATCCTCGATATGGATTAAATGGTTTTGATCGATTATATAAAGATATCGAAAACTATTTTTCCGTCGTGATAAACTACGTTCTCGAGTTTCCACGAGATTGATGACCCGAGAAACCGGAGGACCGCATTTTGTGTTGTTCAATGTACGCGGTACATTGTTGGTACACTATGTTGAACTTTTTTTATCGCCCAACGACCTATTTTGGTTTTGCTCGATACACTACAGTTTCAACATACCGGTCGATGAAGTGATTACATTGATCGGCGACGGGGCCGGGTACTTGGGAAAGTTTTGAAGGACCGATTCTCAGTTTTCGCTCATAACTGGAGAGTCTCGGTTTAGGATTTCGAGATCGGAACTTTTGGGTATCGAGTGAGATCGATACACTAAAATCATACAGGCTAAAATATGATATGATTTGATGTGATTGATAACATGCATTGTGTGACAACATATATGTTTGATAACATGATATGCTTACAACATGCGTGAGTTAGATCACATGACGTATAGCATAGCCCATCAAAACAAAACCGTTATATTGTATTTGTAAATATGAAATGGCGGTTTGTGCCATCTTAAGATTTTGGTTGTATATATTTTGCGACGAGATGCATCGTAATTTACATGTATTATATTTATACCCGGCCTGCGAGCCGTTTATACATTTTGTAAACGCACATCCCGAAAATGGCACATTAGAAGTCTTGAAGATGACATTAGTCGTGAAGATGTCAAGGAGCCAGTGGGAGTGTCACCAAGGATGAAGAATACTTATTGTAGTTGCAATCTTCACCCTTAAGATGTGACCTTGATCTTTATGGACTGACCCCATAAAGATCAAACCTATATATGGGGTTAGGCTATACATGTTTAAATTTTGCGTTTTAGAATTGCATGATACGTTATGTATGTTTATTTTATATGCATATGAGCATGATAAGTTTAAACGTACATATATTTTACATGTCCGAATATGGTTAAATAATATAAACTTGAACATACAAAACGAAGTGAAGCATGAAACATATCATCGTACCCGGTACGGATGAAGACTTGTCATGTAGAGAATGTACTCGGTACATGTCTCACAATAGACCATATCGCAATGAAATTAAGTCATGCGATGATGCTATCCAATTTGGACACTCAACGAAACTGCGTGACCATGAACGTCGTGTGCGTTAGCAGAGCGTTCGTGGAAACAAAGCTAGAAGAGGTGGACAATTTTGTTTGGGGCGTAGATGCATTAGTTCTCTCCAGTTCAATTTATGGTCCACAAGTCGTTAATTGGTTGACGCAACTAGGCCACGAATGTCGTGTACGTTAGCAGAGCGTTCGTGGAAGCAATTATAGAGGATGTGGAGGGTTTTTGGTTGAGGCATAAATGATTAGCTCTCTCCGCATATCTATAATTGCGCTGACCTAGAGCATCAGACATAACAATGTCAATGTACTTATAGATATGTTCTGGCCAAGAGTCACACTCGGTGTGATTGGAAAGTATTCCTACCTACATAGCCTAATTTAAGCGTTGATGCATTAGCTCACTTCAAGAGGGTGAATCAAGGGTCTTGGTTCTTGATTCTTGCGAAGGATCAAAATGGTCAAAATTTTGCAACAAATCTTCATAGATAAATTTAGAGTCTAACTTGAATTTATTTATCTGTGTAGATAATGGCAGCGAGCCAAACACACGTCGTGTCACTAAGGTCGATCCTGGAAAAGAAGAAACTTAGTGGCGCGAACTTCCTCGACTAAGAGCGTAATTTGAGGATTGTCCTCAAACACGAGAGGACGGAATATGTGCTTGACGAGCCCATTCCCCCTGTGCCAGATGTTGGTTCCAAGAGGTGTGTTAGAGATGTTTACCAAAAGCGTCTTAACGACTCGCTCGATGTGGGATGCATAATGCTGAGCACGATGGAGGCTGATCTCCAAAAACATTTTATGGATATTAGTTCGGACTCATTCGCCATCATGGGACAACTCAAGGAAATGTTCAAGGAGCGGGCTTGAACCGAAAGGTTCAAGTCTGTTAAGGGTTTAATGTTCACTAAAATGCCATCAGGAGAGTCAGTCAGCCGTCACGTTCTGAAAAAAAGGGTCAATTCGAACACGTTGCCCGGCTCGGTGTTGAATTTACTAATGAGTTGAAGATCGACATGACCCTGTCAACTCTCTCTTCCATGTATGATGAGTTCATCATGAATTACAACATGTATGACATAAACAAGACCATCGTTGAGCTCCATGGGATGCCCATATCTGCCGAGGTGAACCTTAAGGGTAAGACCAATGAGATAATGATTGTGAACAAAGGAGGCATTAGATTCAAGAAAGCTAGTGGGAGCTCGGTCAAGTCCTCCACACAGATTGAGGGGAGGGGAAAGGGTCTCATGGTCTAGAAGGGCAAGTTTATGCCCAAGGGCAAAGACAATGCCAAGTTGGACGTGAAGAACGTTATTTGCTTCTTCTGCAATCAGCATGGTAACTACAGGAGGGACTGCAAGAAGTTCCTGCAAGAGCTAAAGAAGGCCGGTGCGGCTGGTGCTTTAGGTATTTAATTCATTGAAGTAAATCTGTCTATTAACTCTGGTTGGGTGCTAGATTCCAAATCTCAATCTCACATTTGTGTTGATGTGCAGGTGCTTGAAAGTAGACGAGATTTGGCTGGGGATGAAGCGCACATACGGGTTGCAGATGGCAAGAATGTCGTGGCAATAGCCGCAGGGGTCGTTCGTCTCTGTCACCCATTGGGATTTCTTTTGATTTTGAACAATATTTATTGTGTACCGACTTTCTGTAAAGACATTATTTCTATTTATTTTTTTAGACATTGAAGGTTTCAATTTTACGATTGATAATGGTCTATTTAAACTTTATAGAAAAAATGTTTGTTATGGGGAATCAATACTTGTTAATGGTCTCTATGTTTTGAAAACTAGTGACATCAATGAGCATGACGTACACAATGTTAATACCAAAAGGCTTAAGGTTGATGAATCGAGTAAAACTCGATTATGACACTTCTGTCTGTGCCACATAAGCGAGATGACTATCAGCACTTTACAAGTGTAGACTGTTAAGTCTGTCTGAATTCGAACAAATTGATAGATAAGAATCTTTCTTAATGGGCAAGATGACGAAGTCGCCCTTCACTGGAAGCGCTTACAGGACTCACTGGAAGCGGTTACAAGACTGGCTTCAGGAAAATCTCCCTGCTAGGCTTAGAGAGTAGCTTTCCTTCCAAGCTACCGGCCTTGGCCGAAATCATGTGCTTAATGAACTCGAAAGTAGCCTTCTTCATTTGCCCTATCAGATTAGAAAGCCCCAGATACGTTGATGAGTCCCTCTCCTCCCTGAATCTCAACATATTTAAGATCTCGTCTCAAGTTCTGGCAGAGCAGTTAGAGCTGAAATAAATGGATGACTTCCCTTTGTTGACCTGTTTCCCTGAGGCACTCTGGTATAATCCAAGGCTCTGGCTCAAGCTATTTGCTTCCTCCACTGAAGCCTAAAAGTAAAAATAGTTGTCGTCAGGAAAGAATATTAGCAACTAGTGAGTCGTTTTTGGCAATAGTCACCCCATGGATCAAACCCCTCCCCTCGAAGGACTTCAAAATCGCCGAAATCCTTCCGCGCAAATGACGAAAAGGTAGGAGGATATGGGATCTCCCTATATGAGCCCTCTTGATGGTTGCATGAACAGAATGGAATTCCCGCTTATGACTGCTGAGTAGCTAACAGTGGTCGAGAACGTCATAATCAACCGCACAAATCTTCCTTCAAATCCCATCTTTATCATATGGCCTCTAGAAATTGGCATTCTATTCTATCATATGCCTTTCTCATGTCAATCTTCAAAGCCAAAAGACATGCCTTTCCTTGCCTCTTATTCTTGAGATGATTGAGAATCTCGAAGGAAATAAGGTTGCTATCTGATATTAACCTCCCGGGGACAAAAGCACTCTGAGACTCCGAACTAATACACTGGAGGAATTGCTTCAGCCTGTTTGCTTGCACCTTAGAGATAAACTTATACAGAACGTTGCACAGCACAATTTTTTTCAACTCGCTGACCTTCTCTGGATTCGACACCTTAGGAATCAAGATAATGTTGGCCTCATTCATGCCCTTCGGAATCTCCGCCGACATAAACAAGCATGTGATGACCTGCACTACTTCTTCCCAAACTGTGCTCCATTGGTTATAGAAGAAGTCTGCCGCAAAACCATCTAGACCTGGGGCTTGTTGGGTTTTTGTGCTCAAGCACAATGTATTTTCAATCTAATCATGTAATAAAGATTATTAGTTGAAATAAAATCGGCATACATATTACTAAGTGTTGTAATAATATCTTAAGTATGATTTGATTTGTATCATTGATGTGTCAACACAAAATAGTAGATCTACAGATCAGATAAAATCTTACTTAAGCAGTCCCCGATCAGAATAGCTTCGTAAGAAGCGATCGGTATGAGGCTAACTCTAAATGATCACGCTCTACTGATCATGGCCAGAAGGGGGCCAGAGTTAGGTCATAGTATCACCAGTCAGGGGTGATATAGGACGACCCGATCATGAGTATGTTACATAGATACAGTCATGAACATACTCATATGTCGGCGCATGAAATCACATCCTCAGACGGAAGGACCATTGAGGTCAATATGTAATGAGTGACGAGTTTGACTCAGTCTAACGTCTCCTGTAATAGGGTTACAATAACGACTGTGATTGGCTCGATCACAAGTTACATAAGTTGACTCAATGGATCGCTGAAGGATTTATCCCTCATACGGACGTGTGAGCAGATATCAGTTTAGGCCACTTGATGAGTACAACTGAAATACAATAGCATGGCCATGCAGTCAATACGTAGTATCAGTTAACTCATAATCAAGAAGTAGGACAATAGAACGAGAATGACTTGTCTATGCCTCGTGGTTTTCAAAGATATCAAGAGGATAAAAGGATAGATTCATGTACGACAAGGTTAAGTCGAAATCTCGATAATCACAAGCGTTGGGTAATCATGATGTCTTTCTAGAGGCCACTCATGATGGAAAGGGTAAAATGGTAATTTTACCAGTCCGCCGATGTGTCATGAGCCTAGAGGGTCACACACTAAAGGTTGAGTAAAACAGATGGAATCATATGGAGGAATCATGAGAGAGACAAAAACCGGTTTTGGATTAAACCGGATTAGACCAATTTTGGTTTAGGACTAAACCGGAAATCAAGAACGGTTTAGCAGGACTAATTAATTATAATCTAATTAAATAGATTTAATAGCCTACCCAGAATGGGCTAAGCCAGAATTGGCTTCTCTACATAATTAATTAAAAGCTTTGGGCTTTAAGCCCATTAAGGCCTTTAATTAATTAAAGTCCAAATAAGGGTTATAAAAGGGTAATTTTCAGATATGAAAATTAAGGGAATTATTTTCCAAAACCCTAGCCGTCACTTTTTCTCTCTCCTAGCCGCCGGCCACCTCCCTCCTCCTTGCTCTGTCCGTTTTGCTTGCTTTGATCTTCTAGTAAGGGTCGTTGTGAGTATCCCCGGATCGCTCCTCCTGTGTGGACGTTCTTTAGAGTTTACTAAATATTATTTAGTAACAGAGAGATTTTGAATCAAGTTAAACTTAATGTTTTATTCTAGTATAAGATCTCGTGATCAATTCATGATCATGCAAGATCCAAATTAATTCGGATATTTAAGGTTAATTTTATGTATGGGCATGAAATTATATGATTGGAACGCTCAAATAATTTCTTCAGGGCTTTGTCTGGGTGCATTTGAATTAACGCTCATCTGATCTTTTCCTCCGATACCGGACTGAGCAATGCTCTATTCATATCTGATGTGACTACCAGTTTCACAACCTCTATAAATGAGCCCATATTTATTCTCTCTGACGTAGAAGTTGGCCCAGATTGCTCTCCCAGGTCTCCCAATTTTCTGCCTCATTCCTTAATATGGAGATGGAATTTCTTCAGTATCTCTTAAAAGCAGAAGCGTGAAAATACTTAGAATTTTTATCCCTCTCCTATAGCCACAGTTGTTTGGATCTCTGTCTCCAGAACACCTCTTTCCTGACCAAGACTTCCTTGAGCACCTGAACTACACTCTCATATCATAGGACCCTTCTCCTATCTCTAGTATTCCAGGTTTGCTCCTATCTCTAGTATTCCAGGTTTGCATGTCTGGTCAGCTTCTAGATGTTGTCCTCCAGATTCCCGTGAACTTCCTTCCCCATCTTCTCAACTTTTCCCCCGCTTTCTCTAACCTGTCACTGATCCCCATCCTAGACCCCACGTTCCATGCCTCCTCCGCAACGGTCGGACATCGCTCGTCTTGGATTCGGGCATTCTCAAAATAGAATCTCGCAGGTATCCGCCATCTCGGTCTCTCGCAGCTATCCAGTAACAAAGGGTAGTGATCTAATGTAGAGAAACCCATGTTCGTCGGGCTAGCTCCCGGGAATCTCTCGATCCACCCCGTGTTCACCTGAACTCTGTCCAGACGAGCTTCTATCCAATTCGGAGTGTTCCATCCTCTCTCTCAAGTGAATCTATAACCCGTTAGATATATGAAAGCCTAATTCACGTACTGTAAGGAAGGTCACACGGTGAGTTTAAGACGAATTTAGTAATTTTCGCATCATATCTCATTAGTAGGACTATAAATTAGTCGAGATTTTAATGAGTCGCTCGAGCTCAATTCATTAAATATTTGGCTTGGGCTCGTTATAATCGAGCTCGGGTCAATTTCGAGCTCGAACATGACCTTTTAAAACTTGATAGGCTCACGAGTTGGTTCGTTTAATATTTTCTTTTTTAAAAAAATGATTATAATAAAATTAAATAAACCAAATCGATCAAGCCGATATTGAGCCGGCTTGTTTAGTATTTAATGGATTGTATATTTTTATTTAATATTTATTTTATTTGAATATTTGTATTGAAAATTAAGTAAACCGAATCAAGTCGAGCCGAGCTTGAGCTTGCTTATATTTTTTGAGCTAAACTCAAACTTAGGTATGTAAGCTTATTCTAACTCGAGCCAACTTTAAATCGAACATTTTGTTTACGGGTTGACCCTGTCAAATTGAGACTCGATTTACCTTGTTTATATCTTTACTCGTTAGATTGGGAATAATATTGAGTTTGTTGAGTTTAATGTATTTTATATTTAACAACAAAATAAGTTTGAGATAGGTTTAGTAACCTCATACCTTCCATCATTTAATTGGGATAATAATGTTGGATATTTTTAATACCTTTATTCCAGAAGATCACCTGTGATTAGGTTAAAATTAAAATTAAACTTTTATTAATTATATTAAGTTACTATATTTGATTTTATCATCAATTGAACAAGTTTGCGACTCGCATTTGTATGTATATATATCTGTTAACCTCTTTTGATCCATAGACAACCTTAACTAATAAGTGATGGGCTTAATTAGCAACACATATATATGAAAATATGCGGTGAATTGAATGTATGATATAGATGATGATTCGTAGGCGGCTTGTTGACCGCTAACGTGAGAAGCCATCAATATCATCATGTCTATGTTATCTTTATTGACAACTATGTATCTGTCTCTTTCTAAGAATTCGGAGCTCTTCTCTTAATTAGTCCCGTTGTTCACGCCGTCAATTCATTCATTGACTGGACTGGGGAAGATGACTCACACACACACACAATAGTGTCTCTGCTCTTCGCCACCAATTCATTCAACTTTTTACTCTTTAGTTATCACACACATTACTCCATATTAACATTGAAATTCACAAAACCTGTCTCCTTACTTAACGAATGTATTCAATTCTTCCGTATTGTACTGAGTATGTTGTATTGTTTCAATGCATGAAATGATTATTATGTTTCTATGTGTCTTAATTAGGGTGATAACGAGTCGGGCTTTTAACGAATTGTACACGCTCAATTCATTTGATTAGGGTGATAACGAGTCGGGCTTTTAACGAATTGTACACGCTCAATTCCTTAAATACTCAGTTCAATCTCGTTATAATCATCTTATCTCTATTCTTCCAAGCTGGTTTTAAAGTTAGTTAAATAAGTTATAAATTAAGTCATCATTCAGCTTATTTATACCCTACAGAGGTGTTCATTGCCCCGCTTTCAACCCACCCGAAACATTTTGGGCCCTGGATGATAGGCAATGTCTTGAAGGCCACAATCTGTAGCCCACCCATTTTAAACCCGTTCAGCCTTCTAAAACACACCAATTATATTTATTGAAACTCAAAATTGTTGAAAAATCCCAAATTGTAATAATTTGAAGTCCATATTTGTTAAAACACAAAACATTGAAAATAAAAGTATGACCAATCCAAACTACTGGGTGGGCATGGGTCTATAACCAGACCGGACCAGTTAAGAATCAGACTCTCTATTTCTCAATTTTTTAGAACTAGACTTAGAATTATTACATAGTGGGTTGGCTTGGTTCCTCAGTTTTACCAAATAGAATTGGGCATTCTCTATTTTTGTTAGTTATGCGATTTATGGTACAAATTAGTACCGGTGGGCTCTCTATTTTAGTTAAATGTGCAGTTTATGGTCCAAATTAGACGATTTAGATCCTAATTTTTAGATAAAAACTTGAAATTTGTAATTATTAAAAGTTTTACCAAAAAATACATTAAGACTTAATTATTACAACTCAATCGAATTATCAAATTCGCAAACGTTGAGACTTCCACCATTCGATCAAAGTAAATCAAGGTCAAGTCAGCGAAGTGGACGGTGATGAAGGAAAGAACTTAAGGAAGAACTTATTGATATGATGTTCAACGAACCTATCCTAATCTAGACGAATACCTGGCGATACTGTGTTTTAAGAACCAGAACCGAACCGAAATTTAATAGTTCTTTCAATTTTGAAACCAGAACTAAAATCGTTACCCGCGATTTCCAATTATACGGTTCCAGTTCGGTTTCTAGTTCTGGATCTACAATGTCCACCCGGCCACCCCTATCAATTACCATTTATTCAATATGTAGCAAGCAATTACAAAAAAAAGTGGAGCAACAAAACACTACACATTACTTAATTAATGAACATTTTAATTCAATGAGTGATAGGTTATCAAGATACATGTGAGATAAAGTTATGTGTCACCTTTACTCATAAGAGATGAATAATAAAAATGCTTCACTAATTATTTGAAAATGTGGGATTTGTAAGTTAATGAATTTGTTACAAAAAAATGACAAATATGTACAAACTAAATCTTCTTTAGTTATTATTGGGCCCGTAGACAACTGTCCCCAGGCACCCGATAACACGTAAGTGTACATGATCGTTACAAGTAATAAAACCTGGTAAGAACATGATCGAATTCAGAGACTAAACTTATAACTTCATGGTAAATAATGTAATCAATGAAAAAGTGAATAACAAAATTTGTAGTTTTGAATTTATTGTATAGAGTAAAAGTTTAAAGTAACAAAGACGATTTTTAGAGAAACTATTCAGATTGAGGAACTATTGATGATAGACCACTAAATTAATATGAAAATCATAATCATGGGACGATGTAAATTACGCGTGTTATGAATCCTATGTAATAATTTCACAAACACCTCATCTCGGTTTGGTATTAGATTGGACTTGAGATATTCATCATCCCTCTCAGGTAGGTAAACATCATGAGTCTAAACTAAGCAAATCAATAATGGGTAAGGGTTCTCGGACACGATAAAGCGACTCTCGCAAACAACAATTATTCGTCAACAACTATTGCAAGCATGAAACACTTAAATTCAATCACACATGTATAAAATAATTCAATCCATAATAATAACTTCATGATAATATAGTTCAAGACCTAACACCAATTATCAAGGGTATTTAGCCCATAATCATGGTGTTAAAACCAAAATTCATTAGAGTAAATGTATAAATCAAGTTTTTAAGGAATAAGAACGATGAACCCTAAACCCAGATAGGTCGAAGAACATTGATCTCGACTCCTCTCGATTCATGGTGTGTAGCTTTGCTTGGTCGTAACACTTAAATCTCCCTTGTAACGGATCCGAGCATCTCTCGATTGCTGAAATCCACTCCAAATCGTTCTGGTTCACCTCTCTCTCTGTTCTCCAAAATAGGCAATGTCTAGATTTGTTAAGCAATCTCCAAAAATTCTTAAAATCTGACTATTAATAAGTTGGTCATGTGGCTGTGACTGGGTATGTCATGGATCGTGACACTTCCCCGAATGCTACTCCAAGTGTTGGCTTGCTGGATCATGTCACAAACCATCACGTAGCCCGTGACAGGCTCCAAAATGCTGCTCCTTGTCATGGCATGTGTCATGGACCATGACATAGCCCATGACACCCACCAGCTTGCTCTTCTTAGTTTTTTTTACTTTAAATTGACGAGATCTGCATACAAATAACTCCAAATACTCTCAAAGAGATATGTGACACAAAGATTAATAATTAAACACGTCAAGGAGAAAATTATAAAAAGAATGTGAGTGATAAATATCATAAACGTATAATTGACACGATCGCATAACTATGTAACACAACATTGTACTACAAGAAAACCAGAGACCGCAACCTTACTCTGTCAGGACTGTCATGAAAACCGGAGACCAATTTATTGCCTTTTTGCCCTATGTCTTTCACATACTTCGAAGCTACGTGCCTATGCTTTTATTTGAAAATTGAGTCAACTTCTTTTCCTTGAGAAAAAGGAACAAGCATAAGTGAAAGGAACCGCAAAATTACAGCAAGAAAACTAAAGTCACGAAGGCAAGAAACGAACATCCTTTTTTTTTAACTTTCATTTATATAACATTTTTCGATTACTCCCCACATAAATGATAGGGATAATTCCATCTGAATACCTCGAAAATTCGTTTTCACATATCGATCACATAAAGTGTTGTGTACTTTAATAATAACAAAAAGATGTCGCGAACTTTGATTTTTTTGTCCAAAATGTGTGTAAATGACGAAATTATCCTTAACGTTAAGAATTATTTTTAAAATAAAATTTTAAATTTTAAAAAAGTATTTTATAAAATTATCTTTTAATTAAATTTTGTATGATAAAAATTGTAATATAGTTTTTTAGTTAAATTACTTTTAAGTTAAGAATTATTTTTAAAAAGAATATAAATTTTAATATCATGCGTAATTTCATCATTTTTGTACAAATACACATATTTTGCAAAAAAAATCAAAGTTCACAACACATTTTGTCATTACCAATGTATACAGCAATATCTTGCAAAAGTGTGATAGTATATGACGTATTTTTGTTGGGAAAAAAATGAATATGATTAAATAATTATACGCATCGAAATTAAATAATTCTCCCCACCTGTACAGATCTTATAAGAATCTATTATGAAGAGCAAATCAAACAACTAATAAGTATAGCAAACAAGAACACAATCTATATAATGTATACAATGAACATACTATCTCAATTTTAGCGTGGAAAACCTCCTCAACGCGAGAGAGGAATAAACCACGGGACCCTCGAGACCTCTTAATCTCCACTATCAAGATAATGTATATAATGATATCTCTCTAAATACAATTAGAAGCACATACTATCTCAAGATTAAACAACCTTGGATCAATCACTAATTATAAGAAATAGTGGAATATCTCGCCGAATTGGTGGCACACG
Organism: Geranium rotundifolium; assembly: GCA_963920655.1. NCBI lineage: Eukaryota > Viridiplantae > Streptophyta > Magnoliopsida > Geraniales > Geraniaceae > Geranium > Geranium rotundifolium. Next base: position 18,762,382 of record OY987313.1, on the reverse strand, counting down.
ATCAGAAAATCGTAACAAATAACTGGGACCTCCAAACGCAAATTCCAACTGTCATAATGTAGTTTTACGTCTCCCAAAACGTTGTTCAAAATCAGCACGATCAACCGAGGATCGACCTCCAATTGGACTCTTGAATTTGAATGGTCGGACTCGAAAACAACAAAACTTCTGCTTGTTTCTCTCTTACTCTCTTGAATTAGGCAATTTTTTCTTCTTTTCTTCTCTTTATTGCCTCACTTTTATAGGAGAACAATTGGGTTTCTCCTTTATGTGGGGCTATTAATCAATTATTGGATGAAGGTGGCCAACACCTTTTGCCATTTTTCTTTTTTTTTTAATTTCGCATGTCACCAAAAATTAATTTGTCTCACTGTGTTATATTTTTTTAATTTTGAAAATGGCTAAAATATCTTTTTATTTATCATTTAGTATAATTTCAATTTTAAATTACCAAAATGCCCTTATTTGGATTTCAATTTCTCATTCAATTACCAACTTTGTAAACTAACAAGTTGTAGGCAATGAAGAATTTGATTCAATCACTACCGAGCTCCAAGTATTGTAATATTTTAACGTATCTGTCACACCCTCCAAGTTATAGTAGTGTTGCAAATTATAAACTTCGTGTCGATTACTGTTATTCATTCATTATAAATATTTTCAATTGTGGTTATATTTATCGTTTATAAACTAACTTGTTTGTTTAACAATTCGAAGTCTTAACGACGACGTAATTAGAAGACGTACAGTTACGTGGTATTAAAATAGTGGTGCCATATACCAAGAGAGGGACGTCGCTAGCGCTGGGAGTACTCATCATCAGTACGTATATAACGGCGATGGATTGTGAGGTTTTTAGACTAATATTCAAATTTTATTATACCTCAATTTTCAACTCACAATACAGTGTATTGTAGTGCAGTGCTTATAATAAGCATTATTGTTTTAATTTGGTACGTGTGTGTGTGTGTGTATATATAATTATAGTACTTATATGGGTCTAGCAAGTGAGGTTGTCTCCGGGAGCAACATCAAAGTGAGTGCAGTAATTGGTGTATAAATCAGCTCTGGCCCAAGCCAGACCGGTACGCTGGCCGTCACATTCAACGGTGCCGTTGATGGCTCGATCGGGTGGTGGCTCCAAAACCCTGATTCAACACTGGTCGGACGTTCTCCATCCAGTACCAGAGGGCATTGTTAGAGTATAAAACTATAATTGGTTATTTATCTATCAGCTTAAGCTTTTAGTTGAGTTGATCCTCTAATATGGTATCAGAGGACACCGATTTAAGCCTATGTTGGTGGGTCTCACCCCTATGTGGCTCCGGTCCCCTATAATCCCGATATTGTGGTCCACGTAAGGGGGAAAATAAGCACGCGTGCAAAAGGACACGTCCCACTATGGCTCATGTAAAGGGGAGTGAGTTGATAAAAAGGCTCACGTATATAATGCACGTGAGGGGGAGTGTTGAGAATATAAAGTCACACATTGAAAGAATATGAGATCAAAGGGTTGTATATAAAAGAAAGGGTCAAACCCAACTATCAGCTACAGCTTTTAGTTGTGCAGCCCGGCCCGATATGTACAACCCAGTTTTACATGGCCAGGGTCCGATGCCACCGCGTCGGGCTTTCCCAGCCCGTCGAACTTTAATCTCTGCCCGGCAGCGCCGTAGTTGTAGTTCCACGTCAGCTGCAGCGGCCCGCGGCCATAGTAGTTCTTACCGGTGGTGTATTATGGGTACTCCACTTCTCTTCTCGTGTCGCACACTGCCATTTTTTTCTTTGGTAACGGCGTATGAAAGTACGCCGTTACAGGCCAAAAATACGTCGTTACAAAGTGTAGCGGCGTACAAACAGTCGTTAGTCGATACGCCGTTACAATGGCGCCGTTAGACTTTGTAACGACGTACAAATGACGCTGTTACACCATTAGGTGGTAGACGACGTCGTTTCGAGCAGTTCGTTAACGACGTAACGGTGGCAAACGCCTTTAACTTTGTAACGGCGCATATATCACCACATACGCCGTTATAAAGACGACGGTGCCGTTTATACGGGTTGACACCGTCAACTTTGTAATGCGTACATTGTTAGTGTACTAACGGCGTAAGTTGGCCATTACGCCTTTAGATTTGTAACGCCGTATTCTATTGAATACGCCATTACAAATATTATTTTTTGCATAATTAATTTAATTTTGAAATTCAAATTCAAATTAATTAAAATTACAATTGTTTAAATAAAAGTTACATCAACTAAACTACGACGGTGGAGGTGGAGGATCAGAGTTGGTAAACATGTTCGGGTCGTAAGGGGTCATAGAAGGATTGGTTGCTCGCATCTGCTCGTACATCCTTTGAAACCTTCTTCGTTGAGCATCGTTGTTTCTTTCTTGAGCGGCGAACCTCTCATTTTGCGCGGCAATCTGCTCCGTCGCCAAGCTGACCCGAGTCTCAACCTCTTCGAACTGCTCTTAAGACACACCGCTGGAGGATTGCCCACGTTTTATGGGTCTGGCCGGTACCTCGTAATCATCTCCAAATCTCCGGATTTTGCGTCATCGGGGAAATTGGGCATCTAATTGTCCCACGGCAAGCTTTAGGTCGTGACAATAATGATTCGCTAACATCATCACCTCATTCTCCTCTACTTCGGTCATCCTTTCTAAGTTTCTGTGCTAGTCCGTATTGGTCGGGTCCCGCCTCCAGTCCAGCAACGCCTTCTTAAGGTATATCTGTAACAAAATAAAATATCAAATTAATGAAAAAAAAATAATGTAGAATAAAAGAATTAAATATTAATTTATAATATAACCTATAAAAGAACTTACGCGTTTCAGCTTGTTGTCCTCCTCCTGAAACAGTTCCGCCTTAGTAGCATCATGTCCCGGTTCCCGGTTAACAAAAAGGCAAGTTTCAATCTTCGAGGAAATCTTTGTCTTGCCTTTGTCTTCTCTCTCCGTTCAAAGAGTCCAATATGATTTCTGATCGGAACGGTGGTTGATCTTGTTGTCGCTCAAGCGAATTTCCCCAATATGTTCCAAGACCACCTACACCCTACAAATTAAAATCAAATTAGTTGAAACGACCACGGAATTAGAATTAAATAAAAGACTAGAAACGGCGTATGAAAGTAAGAAAATACCTCATTCTCTCGTCAAAGTGTTTGACGAGCCACCGCCATTGTGCTTTTTTCCCACTAAATATGTTGGGAATTCCATTGCGGTTCAGATAGTCAGGCGAGACGTACAGTTTGTACCATGCCTTCATATTTGATTTCCGCTCTTTATAAGTCGACCACATGTCTCGCGAATCCACTTCTTCAGGGGATCTGAATCCGTGGGCAATTCATAGTAGCGCTGGCATAAAAAAATTGCAATGTATCCAAAAGTTAAATTCGGGCGGTAAATTTAAAAAGTTTTGAAATTAACCAAATTTCCTCCAAAATTTACGGTACTCGAACATAGAAAGCGTCACACTCGCGAGCAAACTTACCTACCATGTGTTGAATCTTGAGAATATTCCATACCTCGTTGATTCCGGACGGAAAAATACTCCACGGACGTTGTAACTCCGTGTCCCAAAACAATCCTAAAGGTCTTCCGTTCTTGAATATTGTCTCTTCTTCCAAGTCGAGGCACACGTCTTATTTTGGATTGACGTCCTTCCTGTCCTTCCAGTTCTTGGTATTCAAGCAATTCGGCTACAGCTTGAAGTCGAAGTACAGCTCTTTAGCCGACGTCTCGTCCCACTCGAGGGGAAAAAAACCGTACTGGTTCAATGGCGAAGGCTGAGCAGAGGATGCTCCGACGTTTGAGGGTTCGCAACCCGTGAAACCAGGCGGCACAACTTGGTAGCCCAAACCGAAATCGAGAGTCGGTTGTGGAGGTAAGAGAGTGTAGCAATCCCTATGATTAGGTGACTCCCCTCTAACCCGCGGCGACGAAGGCGGTGTGTCGAGCGCTGATTGCTCGTAAGCTAAGAAAACTTGGGGTCTATTAACTCATGCCTCGGTGTCCAAGCATGAGGCTTCTTCACCTTTTGGTTCGAATCGCCTGACGAGGAGACCATTATATCTAAAGACGATTTCAAATATATTTATCGACAAAAAAATAAATTTGAATTCCGAAAATACCCCTTAAGGGGTATTTGTTGTAAAATACCGAAAATGCCCCTTAGGGGCATTTCTTTACAAAATACCGAAAATACCAATATTGGGGTATTCAACTTCAATTAAAAACTAACATATTCAATATAATCTAACAATTTCAAACATATTCAATCTAACATATTCAAATTTCATTTAACAACTAACAAATTTCAATTAACAACTAACATATTCAACTTGAATTAACAACTAACATATTCAACTTGAATTAACAACTAACATATTCAATATAATCTAACAAATTCAATCCTACAATTTCATATTAACATATTCAACCTAACAAATATCTAATAATTTCATATGAACATATTCAATCTAACAATTTCAAATCTAACAAATTTCAGTTAACAACTAACATATTCAATATAATCTAACCAAATATTAACAATTTCAAACAAATAAAATCTAACGAATTAAATTGTATAATTTCATATGAACATATTCAACCTAACAATTTCAAATTTAACAAATATTCAATCTAATATATTCAAACTAACAACTTCAATGAAAAAAATCAATTAACAATTTCAAACAAATAAAATGAGAGAGCGAGGAGGACTTACCTGAACTGGCTGGCCGGAAGAGGCGACGGAGATGGCTGGTCAGAGGTAGAGAGGCAGAGAGGGAGAGCGTGAGGAAGAAGAGAAGGGTTTCACCCTTTAATACTGCAAATTTGTAACAGCGTATTATAGGGAAATATGCCGTTACGACCGCAACAGTAAAAAATGCAACGAGCAAAAAAATGACCGTTTGACAACGGAAAAAAACATTGTAACGGCGTATCCCACATGTATGTCGTTACAACCAATTTTATAACGGCGTATCCGACCAATACGCTGTTACAACCAATTTTTCGAGCGGGTATTGAAAATTCTAGCGCGAAATTGAAATTTTTGGCCAAAATTTCCGTTCGCGCCCATTTAATAACGGCGTATGCGGAATATACTCCATTACAATCCTAACCCCTGAATTAATATTTATTCGGTTCGAACCGATCTTTATTGATCGGGAGTGTTCACGTGGTTTGATTTTTCTGAAATTTGGACTAAACCACGTCAATGTCATTTCCAACATGTTGAACGGTTTGGATTATTATAAAAAATATTAAATTGAATTGAAAGTTCGATGAAGTTAGCGTTTAGGGTTTACCATTCTAAACCCTAAACTCACGCTTTCACCGAAAGCGATTGGTGTCAAAAATCATGTTTTAATCCAATCGTACGGATTGAAGCGTAATAGTGTTTTCGCTCGTATGCCAAATTTCTAGTAAATTCCAAACATATATAAACCTCGATCTAAACCGATCACCCGTAAACACATCTGTAAGTAACGGTCAAACCTCTGTTAAATACGTTTCCGCCATGAAATTGTTACGCAATTTTCAATTTTGATTAACGTATATGATTTTTAGGTAGTGTACAATGATTATTGTCAATTGGGTTTTCATTTAGTACATGAAACGGGAAAATCAACAATCTTGACTTCTCTGATGGTCAAGATTGTTGACCATTAGTAACGGCGTATTTTACAAATTACGCCGTTACTAAATTTGTAACAATATACACTATACAATACGCCGTTACTAAATTTGTAACGGCGTAATTTTTAAAATACGCCGTTATTAGTCTTGAAACTTAGAAAAAATTTGGCAGATTCTGGTTTTTCTGGTTTTTTCTCGTAAACCTTGTTTTTTCCAAAACCGAGTAATTTATTTATTTAATTCCAAAAAACGATCAAATGATATATAGTAAAAATGTTTAAGAAACAATTTATTGATAGTCAATTAAAAAGATAAACAGATATTTTCCTGATTATCTAAGTTGGCCGAATCATAATATGCATGCCCTAGTATATTATCTTCGTCCTCGTTGTCTTTGTCCTCGTTATCAGCTGTAGGAATAGGCTGTGGATTTTGGTGTAAGTATCTCAGTTCGATCCTTACACCACCCGGTCTCACCATGTCAATTCGATCTTCTTGGTAAGGTTTATCTACTTCGAACTCTGCCTCTTCATCACGTGCACGAGCTAAAGTGCTTGTTTGTAGTAACCCCTATGAAAGACAACGTTGACAACCTTCCACGAAGTCGCAAAGTGCACCGCATCCGGGTCGTTGATGTAGTACACATGTTTCGCCAGTATAGTAAGGCAAAACGGGTTTTGTTTATGACAATCCGTGGACATGTTTACGGAAATGAACTGATCGTTGTCCTTCTTCACGGTTTGTTCGTTGAACCACCGACACTTGAACAAAAAGACAGACATGCTTTCGGAATAGGTAAGGACAACGATGTCCATAAGAACACCGTAGTAACATATATTGTTTGCTTCAATCATGACCCCTGAATTTTGATTTCTCCGGCCTTGGTCGATTCACAATGTTAAGAACTTCACAACATTCACAATACACTATGAATAAATGGCCGACGAACAAGGACCTACAGATAGTAGTATCAACTCTCGTTGTTCCTCTCGACCGGCAATCTCCATATTAAATTATAATATTAGTTCTTGTAATTAAATTGTATAAATATAAACATAAGTGATATATTGTATTTACAACTTTTCCCCACTCAAACATGAATGACATAACTCGGTCCTATAGAGATTTCCTAAGGAATCTTTGAATTAACCATGCTCGATGTGATTCTACGTACTTATCTGCTTCGGCACAATTCTCAACAACAGTCCAATTCGCCCAGAACATCTCGGATGCGCTCAATTTCTCGTTTCACACCACGCTCTTAACTTTTACATGTGGGGAAACAACTGATAAATTGAAACATAGAGCTGGACTAACAAATGTTTCGATGGCTGAAGTGGCGTGGTTTAGGTACATCTTAGTGAATGTGACAGACAAGTACATCAAGTACTGTTGGGCTATACAACCTGCTGGATATCGTGGGTTTCGCACACTTTTCTTGTACATGCCAAGTTGCCTGCGGGAGAAATATGAATGTTAATGTCATATTTGATTATACAGTTCAATGGTAATTGGAAATGATATTTGGCAGTCAAGGATCATACCGTTCAATTGGAAACATCTAAATGAAATGGACTGGGCCAGTCCGCATAACTTGATCCAGTAGGTGTAGTAGCAGGTGAACCATAATGACACAGAATGATGGAGGGAAGATAGTTTCCAACTTACAAACTAAAACCACCATATCCTCGTGCAATTTTTTTAGTGCTTTCTTCGTCAGCTCCCTCGTGCACAACACCTGGAACACCCTACCGAGGTATGCTAATGCTTCGGCCACATGAGTCAAAATGTACTTCTGAATGACAAGGGGGAAGATGCGTTGGATAAGCACGTGACAATCGTGGGTCTTAAGTCTGAGAAACTTTTTCTCATCAGAATTGACCTTCATCTTTAAACTTCCCGCATATCCGGAGGGAAACTTCACTGCTCGGATATGCTCAAGTACGACCTTCCGGTCTACACCCTTGACCCCATAAGGCGCATCAGGAAGCTCCCCGTCACGGCACACCCATTGGTCTTGGCACACATTTTGTTCCTCGTACGTTCTCCTCGCTTTCTCGTCATCTTTAGTCTTCCACTCTAGTCCGAGAACTGTAAATATGGCATTGTCGCACACATTCTTCTCTATATGCATTAAATCCAACGCATGTCTCACTCTATGAGTTTTCCAATAGGGCAGCTGCCAGAAAATGCTTTCATGAGACCAACATATAGCTAAACATGTTCGTTTACTATGCTTCGGGTGCAGACTAGGCTCGAGGTAAGTATGATGCCTAATGGCCTTCAGTACGGCAGTCCCTGAATACCGCTTAGGCCTTGTACGGGTCTCGTTTTGCCCGTTAAATGATCCGGGACAAACCGCAGTGGGTGCTTCGGAGGTAACCACCTACGCGCACCTTAGTAAGATATTCTTGAGTTACTGCGTGAAGAATCGAGGTTGTTCAAACATATAGAACATGCCATATAGCCTTTAGTGGTCATGCCACCCAACATTCTCATACTCGGAAAGTCACTGATTGTCCACATCACAGCAGCCTGCATTATGAACGGCTCTTTCTTGGAAGCATTCCACGTGACAACTCCATGCGTCCACAAATGTTTAAACTCATCAATTAATGGATGCATAAATTTATTCAAACATTTCCCAAGTGATTTTGGACTTAATACCATGAGGATGTTATACTTCTTTTAGATAGCCATCGAGGGCGGAAAATTCAACGGGAGAACAACTACATGCCACACACTGTAACTCGGAGCATTAGGCACATATGGAGAAAACTCGTCGGATGACAAGGCCAGCCGCACGTTTCGGATTTCTTCCGAAAATTGAGAATATTTCTTGTCAAACTAAATCTAATCAGCACCGTCCGATGGATGTACTAATATGTCATCGTCCTCCTTCTCCCGCTCACCGTGTCATCGCATCCACTTAGCCGTCTCTTCTACAAGATATAATCGTTGAGGTCGAGGAGTCAACGGGAAGTACCACAACGTCTTCTTCGGAACTAATTTTTTTTATTCCATAAAAACTGTGGTTATTTGCAAACTCCACATTTGTCCAGAGCGGAGAACTCTTTGTAATACAAAATGCATTCGTACAAACATGCGTCGTATTTCACATGTGGCATTGCGATGGCCTTCATTATTTGTGGCTAGATGGAAACGAATTAGGTTGTGGTAACGTACGTCACTACTCTTTCGCAACCTGGGTGAAAGTCGCGTCTAACATCCCGGTGCTCTGTTTGATACACAACATCCTTAACATCGCTTCCAAAGAAGTATCCTCACTAGTGACGGCGCTTGTGGTTTTGTACAACGGTTGTTGTGACTCCGTCACCAACCGGTTGTATGCCGTCATCTTCGCTTTAGCGAGTCCAGCCTCGACTTCGATCACCGAACTTATCTCCAATTGCGGGTCCTCGTCCTTGTCGTTCTCGGTCTCGCCTTCATCTTTGCCAATCCTTACATCTCTAGATGGATCTACATCATTCACGAACTGATGCACCGGATCGACGTACTCTGGAGTGTGCGCCGACGTCGAACAAGGGGGATTATGCGAACTTGACGAGAAACTCATATCTATATTTCGGCTCGAACTAGGCCCCCTGGCTTCGCCGTGATGGATCCACATATTATACGATGTAAGAAAACCTTTCTTCAATACATGATCGCAAATGGTGTCCATATCTTGCCAAGAATAATTACAACCTCGAGTGCACGGACACTTGAAACGTCATGTGCCATCTGTTTGCGCGTTATGTCTCGCAAATTTAATGAAATGGCTTAATCCGTTCATCCACTCCTCACTCATCTTACGAGATGCTATCCACCCACTATCCATTCTATATTATACAAATAACTACAGTTAATAATCAATATTATTTCACTATATATATCAACTATACCAACAATTAACATATATTATTATTATTATTATAACAACAAAAATAATAATCTACATGAACTACTTAACATAAATCACAGTTAATTAAATACATTACATAATGCATTATTACTAACAAATAATGTACGTACCTACTAATTCACCGAAATGTTGTAAACGTTTTGTTGGCAACTTCGATTCCACAATCGAATATGGAGAATGATGATATGAACCGTAGTATTTTGAGAGAGACTTGTCGAAAAATGGAAATGACATTACGGAAATGCTCTTGTCTGGAACAATAATGTTTGGGAGAATTGGGAGAAAAATGTGGGAAGAATGGGAGGAGGTCCTGTGAATATTTATACATTAATTTTGTAACGGCATATTTACCTACATATACTGTTACGAAGTAACGGTAACATTACGACCTAACGGTAACATAACGGGAAGAATTTGTACGGCGTACTACCAAAATACGTCGTTACAAATGAGGTAGACTAACGGCGTATGCACCAGAATACGCCGTTAGTGTTGAAAAAACTAACAGTTGCAGTATATGTCGGTTCGGTTCGGTTACGGATGGTTCCCGTGATCCCGTAACCGACAACCAAACCGAGACCATAACCAAACCGAACAGTTCGGCTACCGATTGGCTCCGTTGTGTCGGTTACGATTTTTTTTAACACCCCTATGCGCCGAGGCCGCAGTAGCCGTGCTTGCTGCAACACAGGTCGGCGGCGCAAGCACAGTTTTGAGCCCTAACGATGCCTCCGCCGAGGAGGATACAAGTCGCGATGAGGCTGCTCCTCAAGGCTGCCATTTTGCATATGAGTAAGGTGTTTTTTTTCAAGTGTGATGTAATATATGATTAATTAAGGGGGTATTTATAGGTGTAGATTGGGAAGAAAATGTTGGTTCAAGTGAGTAATGGTTCGATTTGGACAAGCTAACTTATAATCGTGACCTTTTTTTTATCAGGAAAACTCCCTATTCTGGACCGATTTTCGAGAAACTGTATTATCAGTCTTCTAACCCCTTTATCAGCATCCGAGAGGAAAACTCGTATGCATTTTCTTTGACTATGTCTAAGAAAAGTACTCTCAATTGATTATTCTGCTTGTTGCGTCTTTTATTTCAGATACTTGATAATTACATTTTATTGTACTAATAATGACATGTTTTAACGATTATCAACACTTTAATAAACAAAACTTGAATTTATTTAAATTTCGTTTCTTATGACTATTATAACTATGTTTAATTACAAATCTCTGTTAAATTTTTTACAATGATCGAAATGCCTCATATGCAATTCATCTCTCTCCACTGCAACTACCGATTGTTCTTTTCGTATCTCTCACCACTCTGGCCGTGATTGCACAACTTTTAATATAATGATCGAAGACGAAATTGTATTTCATTATCTTACAAATTTTCAGATGATGACATCTAAAAAAATACTAATTTTCTCTTTGTCTCCAATTGTTTCTCAGTCTCAGGCTTTGACACCGTCTCTAGCGAAAAAGATTTTTAAGTGGGTGAGTGAGTTTAAGATGTGAAAAGAGAGGGTTGGGGAATTAGGTCTTGTGGAGGCAGTTAACGAGTACCTTGTGGCAATTCACACGCCGCGCCAATGTAATTGGCTAATTCTGCAGCCGATGGTGGGGGCCGCGTTGGAGAGTAAGCCTATCTAGATTCTTATCATCTTTTCTTCCAAAGCTTGGGTAAGGAAAGTTATATTTTCTCGATTCGTTTTCAATTTGAAAAATACATATTAATTTGAATCTAGACTTTCAAACCAAGAAAGACATGATTCTATTTCTAAAACAAGTATGGTCGGCAGTGCTAATTTCGACTTCGGGAGAGTGTTTAATGAGTTTCGAGATCAGTATAACTTGCAGTTCTGTAAAATGTTTGGCCATTTAAGTAGAACTTTTAACCATTTAAATAGGATGTTTGGTAATTTCAGTAGAACGTTCAACATATCAGAAGAATAACTTAAACCTATGTACAAAAACTCAAATAATGAAAACAAACACCTCATTTCGTATCAAAACGGATCATAAATATAAAACCCTGGTATGTTTTTAGTAAACCTTTTGTATTTTTTATTTTCGTTTTTGCGATAGCGTTTAATAATTTAGTGAACGGCAAGCGTTATTATAATTTCAATTTACTAAGATTCATATTTAAAATTTGTCATATGCTACTAGTATATGAAATAGAAAACTTGTGGTCGTTTTTATTACTTGTGTTTTGGTTCATACGTTGAACTCATTCTGAAAATGTAAAATGTTCTACTAAAAATGTAAATGTTTTATGGAAAACACAATAATTTTACTGAATTGCAAAAGTTTTAATGTTGATGCAAAAAGTTTTATTACGAGTGAGCGTGCAAAAATATGGAAATGTTCCTTACCTAAGTGAAGGGTGAATGATGTTATGTATCGCACGCTATATTAACCTTGCATTTTTTCTACATGACCGGCTCAAAACATATTCGAATGGTTTGGGGCGTTCACGCCTGATTGTTATTCATAGTTGATATAAAAGCGGAGAATTTTCGAAGAGACTATTTGCATGTGCTGACTTTGAAATTCAAAGTCTCGCCAATAAGATATAAATGTGTGGTCAATGGTATATTATTAACTTGGACTAGTAAACGAGCATATTAAATATCTCTTAGAAAAATATCTTAAATGTCAATATTTAAAATCTTAATTACCCATTTTAAGGATAGTAGGTTTAAATCCTATTTACCGAGTAATCTTCGTAAACAAATGAGTGATAATTAAGTGCGATTTTTACCGTTACATATAATATCCACCTATGAATGGGTCAAATCATATAAATAGAGCTGAATTTAGGAAGACACGTGCTACTCACATTTGTTTTAATACTTTTGCTAAAATTCATGTCATTATATTTTAAAAACTGTCTATTTCTATTAATATTATGTCAGCAATCAATTTTAAAATTAAGCATGTCACTCTATTCTAAAATATAAAAATAATTCGTCACTGCCGTCAACTTCAAAAATAATTATGTTACATCACTTTACTTTATAAAATCACTAAAATACATCTCACATTAAAATAATTAAATAAGGAAAAGATGTAAAATGAACATTGTATTGCACCACAACTTGGTTATTGTATGATTGCCAGTGGACATAAACACTCAAATGTAAGGTATTGAGGTGATTTTTGCACATAATTTAATTAATATTTTTTAATTTGAGTAGGATACATTTGACATTAACTATCTAGTTTATTAAGTTGAAGAAAATATAAGAAAAAATTGCGGTGGTGATATGGGTCGAAACGTGCCTGCCGCGTCCGAGAAGCCATGTTCATGTTTATGTCTAAGAATTGGGAGCTTCTCTTTATTAGTCTTCCACTCCTCACTTACAATTATATTGTCTCTCTTCCACTCCCTCACGTTTCCACATCTTCTTCACTCTAGCATTAATTACAGAGTAAGAAATAACTCATTCTACTCTTTTAACGCAATCTTTCTTATTACCAAGTGACAAGTCCCCACCTTGCCAAATGACAAAATTCATTATATGTAAAAATAAACATTTTATTATAAATTTTTAATTAATATATTTCAAGACGGATTTCCCGAGACAGTAATCTTCAAGGGGCTGGGGCCAAGGATATTTTGAGAATGGAGGGTGGCACAATATCGAATTGGGACGAGACCACAAACCCAGCCTCACTTCTCTTCTCAAGTCTACAAAACCTATAGATACCCTGAAGTTTAATAAAACAAGAACAAGAACAAATCTCCAGAAGCTGACTTCCTAACAAAAATTGCTGCTAGCCTAAGAATAAAATGAATAAATATCTGCGCCACAGGGTTGGTTGCATATTACAAGTTGTGTTTCTCATCAGCATATCCAGCAGCTCTTCCACTCCTTCCAATTAAATAGGCTTCTGGCAATGAGTTTTCTTTCTGCATGTCAAGACCGTGATATGATCTCCGACCTGCAAAGAACTCTGCTCCTGATTTTGCTGCTCCTTTAGCAATGGCATTCGGCCCTTTATCGCGCAATTGTAGAGCCTTCTCCGTTGCATTTACCAACGCCACAACTCCTTCTTTATCCTCCCCATCCTCCTCTGATTGTCGGACCATCAAATTACAAGTAGAGGCAAATGAATACTTCACAGAAAATATTATCCTAAGATTGCATGAACGAGCATCTAAATATTATCCTCATGGACATGTGACTATCATTGTTTGTTCTTTCAAGAGTTCCAAGTTTTTTTCTTAATGATAGAAGGCATGACAAGAAATCCTCTTTCATATGCAATATACAAAACCAAATCAAGTAGAAACTTACCTTCTTCATCCAAACATTCAACGTATCCCCCTTGCAGGAAGGAAAACCGAGGTTCTCCTGGCTGGTTCCTTACTTCTGGACAAGACAAATTAATCAAATCCCGGAATTCCATCACGTACTCCCCAGTCCACTCTCTTCCTCTGCAATGGCATTGTTTAAGTTCCGAACAGTCATGGTAAAAGAAAAAAAATCATATTCTTTTCTGGCGTATTACAAGATAATATACAACAAGGAGGATATAGAAGGAGAAAACACAGAAAATAACAAGTGTCCTATAAAGAACTATATGGGAAAACTAGTTCTGCCTGGATTAAAGCACTCAACAGAAAAGAACTTTTGAAGTCAATAGTGCTTACAATATCATATTATGTCAGTTTAGATTTCACAGGGCAATAATTTCCAAGAGGTCCTTCTAATGTCTCATACATCCTATGTGTGATCTGTCCATTCACAAGGTATTTGTATTTAGTTCAAATTCTGAGGCATTATCAATACTAGATGTGGAAAGGAGCATCGAGCGAAAATAAGGTTTATGCAGTGTGAATCTAAAACATGCATCCCTCGTGTATTTATGGTACCTGGTTAAAGCTAGCATGGCTTCAAATGGGGTAATAACCGGAGCTAAGAATTCTTTGCTATCCATAAGAACCGTTTGAGCACAGGAGACATAGATGAAAACGTCACACTGCCACAGAAAGAAAAGAAAGTATTACTAGAACCCCATATCTTTGTCTTGATGATATGGTGGAGATTTACTTGCTCGTGAGCATCAAACTATACCTCAGGGAAGTTTGCAAGTTTTGCAGGATTTGGTCTTCCCATAACAAGTGTATAGGCCTTCTTCCCTGCTGCTGAGATCAGCTCTTTCATCTGATGAATCATATGAAGGTAACCAGCTGCATCACAAAATAATTAGAAAATGTTATTATCCAAGCACTATAATGCATAATGAAAACGACAAATATGCATTACACATACAATAAGTAATCATAAATCAACTTGACCCCCCTATCATTTTAAGTTTATCACAATCTACTGACTGAGATCTGGAAACCATATGGATTATGGATGAATATAGAAACTTCAGTAGTGATGGGTTTCAGTGAATCTAATCTTGGCATGGATCTACTACATGCGGGGTATATAAAGTAATACAAGGAAAAAAAAGAAGGTTTGAACAAATCAATGTATATGCCAACAGAGATATTTTTATTGTTTTAGCAAAGTGTAGTACGAAGCAGCATACTCGTATTAACTGCAATCCATTCTTCTCCTTTCCTTGAAGATTTTTCAGATGATCTTATCTTATTGGTGAATTCCAAGACGATTGAAATGGTGCAGTTCAGAGGAAAAACAAAGAGTATTATCATGTAAAACATCATGTTAAAACCAGAACTTAGCAGTGTTGTAAGAATAGGCCTAGGCAGCCGACTAGTCAGCACCTAGGTGGGAACTTTTACAACGCCGACCCGATTTTATGTAATCGGTAGGTTTAAGTCGGCTAAGCAGATCTAGGTGGGTCAAGTCAGATCTATGCGGGCTTAGGCTAAAAATTCAATTTAGAAAATAAAAAATTCTTCAAACTAAAATAATTTGTACCGATTGGTACTTTTATTGATATTATATTTTACGCATATAAATGTAATAAATATTAAAATATCTATATCTTGAATATAAACTTTTATTATTTTTGTATAGCATAATTCATATTTTTTATCGTATGTGTATATTCATTTATTTAATACAAATTTTAAAAAATACAAATATACCAATCTGATTAATCTCCGACTAGTCTCTGATTAATCCCCGGAGACTCTGTCCAGCCGGCTAGCGGCTAGCGACTTTTACAACACTGGAACCTGGAGAGAAACATACCTACTCCGAGGGTGCCCACCAAAATCCCAACAATGTTTGCATCCTTTGCCTTCTCCACTAGGTAATATCTGCATGAAGTATCTCTCAGTAAGCCTTTCTTGTGTTTCAGGTTTCAGTAAATCACATAAACAAATGACATGAATAGAGAATTTGATCCTTAAAATAAAATAGGCAGATACATATTAGTATATTTTCAACAGACTAAAAGATAAAGGGTGGAACTAATACCTTCGCTTGAGGATCTTTCTTTGTTGGGAAAAATCGGTCACCAAACAATTTTGTGTAGCATCATATCTGACTACAACCAACACCATCAATTAAAACTAAAGAGGAAACTACAGGTAACTCCAAACTAACAAATGCCAACAATGTCTCAAACAACATTAAATTCAATTTTGGTCCTCCAATTCACCTAAAAATAGTAATGGTGACTTCAAAAGGAAGAAATAAGAAAACCAGGGAGCAAAATGTTCAAATACAGCACACATCATCAGACTAATAACAAACGCAGAAAAGCAGCTGCAATGTTAGCAAAACTGAAAAATTCATAATAACTAACCGAGAAATTCAAGTGAAAAGATCTACCTATTTCACAGCCATTGAATGTTAAAACAAGATTCGCAAATGCTGAATTGTCAGAACCAATCCAACAAAGCAAATGGTCATCTATCTTGCATCCCTCAGGTAGGTTCCAGGTCAAGCCACTAATGCTATATGTATTACCAGATATTGCACAAGAGCCACCATTTGTACTACAGCTACTGGTGTGTCTGTGGAGTTCCTTGGATGTGTTCTGATCTTTAGTTGGAGTAACAATGGAACCCGCAGCATTGGCAAAATGGAGTTCTAATTTGGACCCAGAAGCAGATGAGAGTGAAGCTTCAGCTACTGCCTCTTTAATACTCGGCACTGCATGTGCGTATTCCAGTCCAAACAGGACCTGTAAGAAACCAGAATCCCTTACCCAAAGTATTTGTGAATCCTTTAGCAACAGACCGTGTTGAAAAAGCTTAAACCATTCAATTATGTAATATATCGTGGAATGTAACCTCCAAGACAAGTAAAGAACAAAAGAAGCGAGCAGTTTCGTATCATGTATTGAATTGCAAACTATCTAAACAACAACTTCCAGTGTTAATATCAGAGAAGATGGTGGAAGAGGGGTAGACGATTCATTGCATCTTGACATCTAAGCAGGTCTTAGGACCACAAGGTTGATAAAAATTGAAGCTTGACACCTAATTTAGATTTGGGTCGAGAAATGCAACATTCTAATAGGCAATCATTTGCTACTATACTAATTCAAATTATAATAACCTTCCATTCTATACATTTATATCAATAACTAGCCTCCATATCTCATAGTTTGCATAAGTAAACACTCAATAAGTGAAGAGGAATAAAATTTAGATCAACCATACCACAATTGGCTTGCTGGTACTCAACGCATAAGTTGACAAACTTTTAACACAATCGGTAACGTTAATGGAAGCCTTCCCAAAAACAAAGAATGCTGGAAGTGTTGATGTCCTGCAAAATTAACAACAACTAAGAAAAAAAGGAAATTAACTCCAAAACACACAAACACACCCATCTAAAATTATTTCATACATAGTTTGACTTTTTTCCTCCTCGCCTGTCAACAAATTAAATTCCCTAACCTCTAGCTGTATATACTTGAAACAATTAAACATCCAAACTACATTTTTAGATAACCAAAGCTCGCATATAAGCCAATTAAAAATAAGCTTCAAATATTGAACAAGAAGACTCACGGACTGAGACAAGTGTGTCCATAGTGGACGACGCAATCGGCATTAACGTGCAATGCTCCGACCTCGTCGACGCAGCAGCTGCCGTACGTCGTATCCGCCATAACGTATAATTTAACATCCTCGACATGGCCAGACTCTCTCAGAGTACGGAGCTGAGCCCTCAAAGCCCTCACGACTTTGGTGGAGTCTTTGAGCAGCTCATCCGGAAACTGAAATTAAAACCCCAAATTCATTCACCGGAACATCATCATAATTCATTCTAGGTCAAAACGAGAGAGAAAGTGTGGGCAGTACCTGTAAAGCGACTCTGGTGTAGCCACTGGAGTTGATGAAAGTGGCGGTGCGGGCAATTTCGTAATATGTATCCAAGTCCATGGCCACAACGAAGCTCTCTTCACTTTCAGGTGGAGGAAGGAGAAGCAGCAAACGGGGACGGACTCGGACTCGGAGGCATCATATACTCTTCAACTGTCTCTTCTTTTTGTTATTTTCACTCTACCCCTCCTACTATTGCTTTTCTTCAATTTGGCCCTTCCAACTTTTCTATTTTGCTCTCACAATGTAACGGCTTATAATTGCTTGCTCGAATTTTTAAGAGATAATGACACTTTATCATACCTAACTAACTATAGTGAAATAATACTTTTATACTCTAATTACTTTTTTCTCTAACAATTTTTTGTGACAACCTACCTCTAAGATACCTAAACCACCTTTGGTTTAAGAAGTCATAATTGAATTGTTCAATTTGGTTTATCTCTGGTTCAATTTGGTTTATATTTAAGATACAATTACAATTATGTCCCCAAATCTAAAGTTAAATTTAAAGGAATAATAGTCATTTCAAAATAAATGGTGAAATGAACATTTTCCCTCCCTCTTCAACCTCTTTCCTCACCCTATCTCTCTTTTCTAGATTCTTCCTCAAATACCCTCTTCTCTCTCCCCAATTCGTCTACCATCATCTGCAATTTTCTGGGAATTCTTCAAGAATTATCGAATATCAGAATATCCTTTCACAAAATGAATCACAAATTAAACACATCTAAAAGATACTGAATAGCGAGAGAAACACAATATTTACAAAACTAGCTAATAAGGAGGAGGACGAAACGCACGGTGTTGGTGATCCCGGAGGTGACGGCAGCCGTCGGATTCTACATATATAAACAAAACCGTGAAACAAAAACCCTTAACGTGAGTGAGAGCCAACGAAATTAAGAGATGGTGGAGGAGGCGACGACGGAGTGGGCGGAGGCAGCGATGTGTCGGAAGTTTGGGTCGATTTGTTCTCGTGATTAATTAATTTAATGATGATAATAATTATTAATTATTAATGATATATTTATTAAAAATTAAAATTGAACCGATTTAATTCTGGTTTGATAAACCAAATTGAACCGGTTCAAATCTGGTTTGATAAATCAAATTGAACCAGTTTAATTCTGATTTGTTAATCCAGAGGTATTTTAGTCATTTTAGCATAGGATGTCAAAAAAAATTGCCAATGTACTAAAAAGAGAAGAAAAAAAATTGTTAAGGTATGAAAGTGTCATTTTGCTATAGTTAGGTGTAGTAAGTGTCATTATCCCAATTTTTAATTATTCTATGTCTTTTTTATCAACAAATCAGAAAAGTTCTTTGTTCTTGACCGACCTTCGAAGAACCGTATTATTGGTCTTTTATCCTATTTGTCAGCATCCAAAAGGAAAACTCTCATGTATCAAGATTCGAACTCAAGACCTCACATATGTTAATGTGAGCTTTTTGTCACTTCTACATTTTTCTATCTAAACTCATCTTCTAGATTTTTTTTGCCCCACTTCCATTCGGTCTCAATCGGGTATGAGAAATTTTCATTCTCTATAAGTCATCCCAATAGACTTTTTTTTACCAACTCATAAAACATTAGCTTCACAGAGCATCAAAAACCAAAACGGAACCAAGCCCGAAAAGATAGGATCTTTTTTGGGTTTTTAATCAAGGTTACACAAAGCAGCTCTGACGATGTCTCGTTTGTCAATCAATAATCGAAAATAAGATAAATAGTACATGAGTAAACAATAGCAAATGACCATCAAATAGGAAAGATCTGAAATAAATTTCAATTACATGTATTGATTGATTGTTATTTACATAGTGTGTTTGACATGATATAGCCAACCTTATCTCAAATAAGAATTTTATTTTTATTCAAATCATGAAACATATTATACACAATACTTTAATATTTGAAATTATACGACCTAATTTGACATCTCTAAGGGGACTAATGATATAGTCTATGTAGAATAATGGGATAATCTCACGTATGTACAGCTAAATTGACAGCTTTCTCAGCCAGCTACAACTAATATATTTTTGGGGTAATGACAGTTGACTACACTCAACTATGTCACGTTTCAAATTTAATACCCCAACTTTCGGTTTTTCGAATGACATACCTCAAGTTTAAATAAGCGACACATAGCCCAACGTCTGTTAAATCTAACTGATTTGGTATGTCAAAAAGTCTAAAATGCCCTCAACCATTTTGGACTGTTAAACTGGTCTGGTTGATTCAATTGATCTGATTATGAAATGACCATTTTACTCCTAATTGCATACTCAACTAATTAATGCATTGAGGGCAAAATTGACTTTTCAATTACAAATATAATAATAATAATTCTTTATTATTTCTTTAATAATTCTATAATTATATATATATATATATATATATATATATATATATATTATTAATTAATAATTATATTAATTAAACCCTAATTAACCTAACCCTTCTTCAACCTCCCGTCTCCGGCAGCCCCCACGTCTCCGGCCACCTGCTCCGACCAGCCCCGTCTCGGCGGAGGAGCGTCTTCGTCGACCCAGCAGATCGAGGCGGAGGGTCGAGGCCGAGCAGATCGAGGCGGAGTGTCGGGGTCGAGCAGATCGAGGCGGCGGATCTGGGCTGGTCGACGGAGGGGGCTGGGCTGGTCGACGAGGAGGCGGAGGTTGAGCACCGGCGGGGAGCACTGGTCGGGGAGGACGCGAGGGTCGGGGTTGACCCCAACCAGATTCGGACCTCCGCGAGGACACGAGGGTCGGGGAGGACGCGAGGACCGAGGCGCCTCCGTCGACCAGCCCAACCAGTGCTCCCCGCCGGTGCTCCCCGCCGGTGCTCAACCTCCGCCTCCTCGTCGACCAGCCCAACCTCCGCCTCCTCGTCGACCAGCCCCTCCGTCGACCAGCCCAG